>JAJSOF020000023.1:9411803-9534303 GCA_025594305.2 Periplaneta americana
ATTCACGAGCATTTATCGCCACTTACGCAGTTTATTTCCGAAGACATTCTGAGCAAAAAATGTCACATAAACGTTTGTCCTAATCTCAATATTTTCAAACTTACATTAATTTGAAGTTGTTAATAAAATACCTTTTTTCTTTACTTTTAAGGGTAAAAAAAATATTACAAATAGATAATGAAGTATTCAGAAGTGTCATTTCTTTAATTGGCTAGTGTTCCGAAGCTAAAAGTGTGTTGTGAATTGCTTTGTACAGATTTTGTTTTCCAATTTTTAACTAAAAATTACATCATTCTTACGCACTTATCACAAAAATTGTTACAAATCATACGGCTTTAAGAACTTGATTCTTTGCAGTTTAATTATGAATCCTAATGTACAGTCTTAAAGAATTTACAAGAGTGGCGTGATTTGTAACAATTGTGATAAATGAGTAAAAAAATTCATTTTGTAGTTAAAAATCGAAAAAAAAATCTGTACGAAACAACTACGGAATTCACAACACATTCTTAGCTTCAGAATACTAGCTAATTAAAGAAATGATACTCCTGAATAGTTCATTCTCTATCTATAATATTCTTTTACCCTTAAAACTAAAGAATAATTTATTTTACAAACAACTTCAAAATAGTGTAACTCTGAAAACATTGAGATTAGGACAAATGTTTATATGACATTTTTTGCTCAGAATGCGCCCAATTCTGCGTTGTGTAACTTTCTCCATTCTCCTCTAATTTCATCCCTCTTAGTCCCAAATATTTTCCTGAGCACCTTATTCTCAAACACACTTAACCTATGTTCCTCTCTCAGAGTGAGAATCCAAGTTTCACAACCATACAGAACAACCGGTAATATTAATGTTTTATAAATTCTAACTTTCAGATTTTTTTGACAGCAGACTAGATGACAAAAGCTTCTCAACCGAATAATAACACGCATTTCCCATATTTGTTCTGTGTTTAATTTCCTCCCAAATGTCGTTTATATTTGTTACTGTTGCTTCATTATTTTTTAAATTTTTCCACCTCTTCGAAGGACGGTAAATCCTCGTGAATCACCTTGTATGAGATACCTATATAAAATAATGTCAGATTATTATATTGTAACAGAAACGTGAGGGGCAGTTTTTTTCGTTTCCTGAAAAATTAATATTTTGGACTTGTCCGGTTTTTGCTATGAACCCTTCAATTACAGTACAATGATTGCTATCTTCATCGTCATTTCAGTCGGAGAGTCAAGCAAATTTCCTCCTTGTAAGCATCGAGCGATGCTAAATGAGAAACATAAACCAAGCTTGAAGACAGCCACGGGAAGATCGAGAGAAAAACAGACAATCTGACGTAGGAAAGGGAGGAAAGAAACATTTCTGATTCCACCCCCATCCTTGCCTGCGTTTCCGTCCGTCACCTTGTTCTCACGTAAACAAAGCTGCTGGGCTAACGGGACGGCATAAAGACGTAATGAGCTTGACCTACGTGCTTCCACAGCGTGTCGAGATGTCGTTGCGCTCTTTATTATTCTTATTCTACCTTGTTGCCGGCGACGCTTGGGGTTCATTTGCATTTTATTCACGACATTGTAGTCTCAAAGATTACAGGGGCTGCATAATGCTAGTGTTTACCCTTCGAGATGAGAGCCCGGCCTGTAACGAGGTCAGTACCCGCCTGAGATCCATTCCGTACTTCTTCTCCTTGTCCGCGTACTAAAAATGCTTCAATATTACAAAAACAAAATTAAAATACATCATTTTAAAAGTTAATTGCTATCTATCTTTTTTATTTGCTAGTGTGTTTGTATTACGTGAAACAGGGTACTGTGACCAGGCGTCCGGGAACTCTTTTTGTATCCATTTTATGCAAAATAATTGACCAGTGAATAATGAAAGTTGTTGACAATGCTGAAAATATTTTATTCAAAATATGCACAGTAGAGTGTAAATCTGAATTTCACGACTCTAGCTTGGCAGCTTAAGATAAGTACTTTCAATTTCTATGATTGACTCATCGTCTGAAAGCATGACTAAGTAAGTACCAATTAAAACATACATATGAGCGCATTATATGTATGTATGTATGTATGTATGTATGTATGTATGTATGTATGTATGTATGTACGTACGTACGTATGTACGTATGTATGTATGTACGTATGTACGTATGTATGTACGTATATATATACGTATGTATGTACGTATGCATGTATGTACGTATGCATGTATGTACGTATGTATGTATGTACGTATGTATGTATGTACGTATGTATGTATGTACGTATGTATGTATGTATGTACGTATGTATGTACGTATGCATGTATGTATGTATGTACGTATGTATGTATGTACGTATGCATGTATGTACGTATGTATGTATGTATGTACGTATGTATGTATGTATGTACGTATGTATGTATGTATGTACGTATGTATGTATGTACGTATCTATGTATGTATGTATGTACGTATGTATGTATGTATGTACGTATGTATGTATGTATGCATGTATGTATGTATGTATGTATGTATGTATGTATGTATGTACGTATGTATGTACGTATGTATGTATGTACGTATGTACGTATGTATGTACGTATATATGTACGTATGTATGTACGTATGTACGTATGTATGTACGTATATATGTATGTATGTATGTACGTATGTATGTATGTATGTATGTATGTATGTACGTATGTATGTATGTACGTATGTATGTATGTACGTATGTATGTATGTATATATGTATGTATGTATGTATGTATGTTTGTATGTTTGTTTGTAAATTATAATTAAATTATGGTTTATTTAACGACGCTCGGAACTGCAGAGTTTATATCAGCGTCGCCGGATGTGCCGGAATTTTGTCCCGCAGGAGTTCTTTTACATGCCCGTAAATCTACTGACATGATCCCGTCGCATTTAAACACACTTAAATGCCATCGACCTGGGCCGGGATTGAACTCGCAACCTCGAGCATAGAAGACCAGCGCTATACCAAGTACGCTACCGAGGCCGACTGTATGTATGTATGTATCTATGTATGCATGCATGTATGTATGTATGCATGTAATGTTAATGTTATGTTTTATTTAACGACGCTCGCAACTGCAGAGGTTATATCAGCGTCGCCGGATGTGCCGGAATTTTGTCCCGCAGGAGTTCTTTTACATGCCAGTAAATCTACTGACATGAGCCTGTCGCATTTAAGCACACTTAAATGCCATCGACCTGGCCCGGGATCGAACCCGCAACCTTGGGCATAGAAGGCCAGCGCTATACCAACTCGCCAACCAGATCGACGTATGTATGTATGTGTGTATGTATGTATGTATGTGTATCGTTGTTCCTGCAATAACTCCTATGTAACATATTTATCGATTTTCAGATTTTTGCTCTTTTAAGGGGAGGCAGAGGTGAAATTTTCGAACAAAACTGAAGAAAAAAATGAAAATTTGGTTTTTTCCATTTTTATTATCTTTATTTTGATATTCCGATGTTAGTTTTTGATTTTGTGCCCTTTAAAAGTATGAAATTAAAACCAATATATTACTATATTATTCCCATAATAAACTAATACTTATCATTATTTATATACCTTCTCTGAACATATAAATAAAAAGAAATATTGAAAATTTCTTACAATATGGTGCATGGAGCATTTTATATCAAACGATATAAAGTTTTATAAAATTATTAATATTTACAGAACTATTGTACTTAGAAAGTTGAAACTTGGTATGTCCATTACTAATAACATACTTAGTACAATTTCAAACAAATCGGATAAATTTTGTGGATTTTGAAATATTCACCTCTGCCTCCCCTTAAATAACTTAAATAGTGATACAGCAAATAATAAAATCTCCTGTATGTAATTGTATATCTTTGTTTAAAAATGTAATAATCCACAGTCTCCTATGTACGGCTGCCGTAGGATGAATAAATGTGTTTTTTCTTCCTACTGAAAGCTTTTATATTTTGCACATACGTAGGAGGCATTGCATGTATGTATGTATGTATGTATGTATGTATGTATGTATGTATGCATGCATGCATGCATGTATGTACGTATGTATATATGTATGTATGTATGTATGTATGTTTGTTTGTAAATTAAATTTAAATTATGGTTTATTTAACGACGCTCGGAACTGCAGAGTTTATATCAGTGTCGCCGGTGTACCGGAATTTTGTCCCGCAGGAGTTCTTTTACATGCCCGTAAATCTACTGACATGATCCCGTCGCATTTAAACACACTTAAATGCCATCGACCTGGGCCGGGATTGAACTCGCAACCTCGAGCATAGAAGACCAGCGCTATACCAAGTACGCTACCGAGGCCGACTGTATATATGTATGCATGCATGCATGCATGTGTGTATGTATGTATGTATGTGTATGTATGTATGTATGTATGTATGTATGTATGTATGTATGTATGTATGTATGTATATGTGTATGTATGCATGTATGTATGTATGCATGTATGTGTGTATGTATGTATGTATGTATGTATGTATGTATGTATGTATGTATGTATGTATGTATGTATGTATGTATGTATGTATGTATGTATGGTCTTTTGATTCCTAAAATTAAGTGTGTAGTAAGTAGGGAATGAATTTCTAGGTCTGTACCTATTTGAAGAGTCCACTGCAAGAATGATGGATGTCATTTGGAATACATTTTGCAGGAGAAGCAATTGAAAGTCTGAAATGCTTAGCGCTCAAAGCTTAACTGTGATTTTCCGATCATTACTGGACAATGACTATCAGTGTTAATGCCATATAACTCTGTATGTACATTCTATATGTCTTAAGCTATGCATTGACAGTCTTGGTTCATTTTCGACATTTCGACAAGAATGTGACATCCATCATTCTTGCAGTGGACTCTTCATTTTGTTTGCTACGTCCTAGACTATGTTATTCAGATATCTCAAGTTTCATGTACACAGGATCCCTCTATTAAAATTCTATAAACGTCTAAATGAACGACAATCTACCATAAACAACTAGAACCTTTGTTTGTGCTTGAAAAGCGCCTTTTTAGTATTTTGAATAAATTGAAAATAAAAATACCGCTACTAAAAATTAAAAAGTCCCAAAAAACTACAAAATAATGGTATTTAAAATGAAAAAAAACTCTCTTTCAGACAGACACAGATCTTGCAACTTCTTCGCATACTAGTCTTAGAAGAGGAGGGAAGAAGATTTTATCTACAGTAGTTATTTCCTGGAAACAGAGTTCGTTTGGAAATGTCCATCATGGCATAAAAGAGATGACAGATTGTTCAGGTTAGACAAGAGCTTACAAATTAGTTTTCACGTCAATGCACCCCCGTTATGCGAAATATAACTGACCAATCAGCATTCAGTGTCTTTCACTGATATAATAGAGTCTTCAGTTGAGTAGCACTGATTGTCTTTGTGTATAAGTTCCACCTAAAATGGAATATTTACTAAAATTAAAATCATTAATTCTGTGGCCGGGAGGAAAAAGTCTCAAGTCAATTTTTTGTGAAAATGAGATTTTTATATATTCTGAAAGCGGAAACAATTCTCTACAATCTGGTAAAACGGCTAAAGTCAAATAAGACTCCTGACTGGATTTACAGAGCGTTACCAAATGTCCTAAGTACTTTTTGAATCGAGCACACACAGAATCAAGGACTTAAGAATATTTAATACTTTATTCCTTACAAACGATCACATGTTTACTTTCCATGCTTCCCTATTAAAAAGGTCGAATTTGTATTTTAGCCATTTTATCACATAATGATGCCCTTTCCTTTTAAAACTTTAAGCACCAGGGTAAACAGTCCTATAATTGTTTAAGACCCATTTTGCATTCCTAATAATTTACATTTATCATTTATTTTGACATGAAAAAGGTCTTATGTTTACATAGTCCCTTCTACTCAGTTTGGCTTCTAGTCTTAAAAGGGCTTAAGTGCGGCTATTTTTGGAAATAATCAAGAAAATTGTTAAATGAGCAACATTACCCATTTTAGAAGAAATATAAACAAGTAATATCCAAGAAAAACCTCTTAATTAGAAAAACTCTATAATTGACACCAATTTCAATCTTTCTACTCGTCTTCTGAAAAGGATAAAATTTTTACTTAAGCCCTTTTTCTTCCCGGCCACAGAATTGTTAATATTATATAAACTTCTAGAAGTTCTAATCTCTCTTTTTAGTACCTAGAAATCCGTCCTCTATTAATAAGACATAAAGTACACACATGCACGTTATTCCAGATAACATCCCACAATACCTCTCAATGTAAAGGCACTTCATATCTCCACTCCCTGTTACAGTTCCTGTGTTTATGTATACATACATAAAACCATGTAAAGCCACCGGCGCAACTCATGCGGTAGCGCGTTTACGTGCTGATCCGGAGATGCGCTCGGGCGTAGGTTCGATTCCCATTTGGGCTCATTACCTGGTAGGGTTTTTTCCGAGAATATCCCAAACCGTAAGGCAAATGTCAGGTAATCTACAGCAAATCCTCGGCCTCATCTCGCCAAATACCATCTCGCTATCACCAATTCCATCGACGTTAAATAAGCGAGTACTTGATAAAGCGTCGTTAAATAACCAAGTAAAAAACCCATGTCCAATAAATCCAATGACAGATTAGCCAACTATGTACTAGAACAGAGAAGTTTCTTATTTTTTAAAATTGAGTAACATTTTTTGAAAATCTTAAACTATGATGAATTAATATTAATATTATGTATGATTCAAAGTATATTATGATTACGTATTGTGACCAGAATATAGTACGAAATTGAAATATAAAAATGGAAAATGTATCCTTTGAAAAGGTGGGAAAATTCAAATAACTTGGAGCAACAGTAACAAATGAGCCATTGAGAGCAGAAGTGGTGTAAGTCAGAAATGGGTAATGAGGGTTAAAGTAAACATTCTGTAAAATACAGCGCAAAGTAGCAATTAATATTCACTTTATTTAAACTATTAGTAGTCAGTGGATAGCAAGAAGGACATATTAATTGCTACTTTGCGCTGTATTTTACAGAATTTTTACTTTAAACCTTATTACCCAATTTTGACTTACACCACTTTTGCTCTGAATGGCTCAAATATAAATGGCACTCAAGAGGAAAATAAACGCTGAATAATTAAAAAAAAAAAATGCCTGTTATTATTCGGTTGGAAAGTCTTTGCCTTCCAGTTTACTCTCAAAGTAGCTGTAAGTTAGAATTTATAAAATAATTACATTACCGGTTGTTCTGTATGGTTGTGAAACTTAGATCCTCACTTTGAGACAAACAGAGGTTAAGAGTGTTCAAGAATAAGATGCTTAGAAAAATATTTGGGGCTGAAAAGGAAGAAGTTACAGGAGGATGGAGAAAGTTACACAACGCAGAACTGCACGAATTGTATTCTTCACCTGACATAATTAAGAACATTAAATCCAGACGCTTGAGATGGGCAGGGCATGTAGCACGTATGGGCGAATCCATAAATGCAGAGACCTGAGGGAAAAAGAGCTTTGAGGAAGCCGAGACGTATATGGGAGGATAAGATTAAAACGGATTTGAGGGAGGTGGGGTATGATGATAGAGACTGGATTAATCTTGTTCAGGATAGGGACCGATGGCGGGCTTATGTGAGGGCGGCAATGAACCTGCGGGTTCTCTAAAAGCCATTTGTTGAGTATTACGTGTGGTTAGTGTTAGTTAGTGTTTTTCATGTGTTGTTACGAAAACCCCCTCAGTGAAACATACAGCAGAGTCCGTATAGGTCAGTTTCTATCTGATGCTTTTCCAATTCACTGCGGGCTAAAGCAGGGAGATGCGCTATCACCTTTACTTTTTAACTTCGCTCTAGAATATGCCATTAGGAAAGTTCAGGATAACAGGCAGGGTTTGGAATTGAACGGGTTACATCAGCTTCATGTCTATGCGGATGACGTGAATATGTTAGGAGAAAATACACAAACGATTAGGGAAAACACGGAAATTTTACTTGAAGCAAGTAGAGCGATCGGTTTGGAAGTAAATCCCGAAAAGACAAAGTATATGATTATGTCTCGTGACCAGAATATTGTACGAAATGGAAATATAAAAATTGGAGATTTATCCTTCGAAGAGGTGGAAAAATTCAAATACCTTGGAGCAACAGTAACAAATATAAATGACACTCGGGAGGAAATTAAACACAGAATAAATATGGGAAATGCGTGTTATTATTCGGTTGAGAAGCTCTTATCATCCAGTCTGCTGTCCAAAAATCTGAAAGTTAGAAGTTATAAAACAGTTATATTACCGGTTGTTCTGTATGGTTGTGAAACTTGGACTCTCACACTGAGAGAGGAACATAGGTTCAGGGTGTTTGAGAATAAAGTGCTTAGGAAAATATTTGGGGCTAAGCGGGATGAAGTTACAGGAGAATGGAGAAAGTTACACAACACAGAACTGCACGCATTGTATTCTTCACCTGACATAATTAGGAACATTAAATCCAGACGTTTGAGATGGGCAGGGCATGTAGCACGTATGGGCGAATCCAGAAATGCATATAGAGTGTTAGTTGGGAGACCGGAGGTAAAAAGACCTTTAGGGAGGCAGAGACGTAGATGGGAGGATAATATTAAAATGGATTTGAGGGAGGTGGGGTATGATGATAGAGACTGGATTAATCTTGCACAGGATAGGGACCGATGGCGGGCTTATGTGAGGGCGGCAATGAACCTTCGGGTTCCTTAAAAGCCATTTGTAAGTAAGTAAGTTACGAAAACCCCAACACACGTCTGGTTGGGTGAATTCCTGCTGACAAAGCCTGTGCATTCCTGCGCCGCATTTCCTAATGCAGAGACGCTCTGCACAGGTGAGACACAAGGTTTCATCATTGTTAGCGACTCCTTAATGAATACCTGCCGAAGTATGTCGTCTCCGCCACAATTCAACTGACGTCAGCAGCTTCAAGAGACGTTCTCGTTACAGTGTCTCCGCTTAGCTCTGCTGCACCATTGGAAGCGTACCTACATTCCTAATTATTTCAAGCTATTACAATATCGCTAGTTTTCGATATCGTTGGATAGTGCTGTATCGACCTCTTTACTGGTGCTGTAAGTCCAATAAAATTCTTCATTGCTACTGTTACAATAATTAAATTGTTAGTTTCCAACGTCGTTCAGAAAACTTTATTATTATTACTAGCCGTACCCGTGCGCTCCGCTGCACCCGTTAGAAATAAATATAAAGTAATTACATAATTAAAATAGGACATTTGATCCAGGGAACATTCGTGTTTGATATAAGAATAAATCGTTTATTATGTTACTTAATTTAAATTGTATTTGCATAATTAAAATGCGATCATTTTCATCCAGAGACCACTCATTTCGTCATAAAAATTATTTTAGGAAATACAGGAAACGAATGTACAGAATAGCCTATCAAGTTTCCTGTGCATAAGAAGCTATTTTAATCTTACCTGTCCTCGATTCACTCAGAAGTTACTGTAATAACATTATAGCATTATGTCCATCTAGAGAAACTACACTTTCCAATGATGAAATAATAATTAATTATACAAATCGGTTAATTTAGCTTAAGATATTACTTCATAACAACACAGAAACATTCTCTGTAGGCTATCTTTCATAGCTTTCGATTGTTGCTGTCCAAGGCCCCTTATAGACGAAGTCATTTGTTTTTTAATTCATTACACGGCCTTAGATGGCAGTTATTTTAATTTTAAAACTCATTTATCTCATTAAATATCAGTCCTATCAAAATTTTTCAGGGAATACAACTTATCGCAAATTATTTTTAAAGAAACTCTTGTTATGTAACATTTTTCATAAAAATCAATAATAAGCGAGATATTTCGATTTATTTAATTCAGGCCCCCTTATAACTCCCCTTTTAAATAAAATATTTTGAATGCCATATAGCCTAAAATCTAAGTTACAACGAACGTAATTTATATTCGAATTTTCATCGAAATCCGTTCAGCCATTATCGCGTGAAAAGGTAACAAACATACAGACAGACAGACAGACATACAAACAAAAATTTAAAAAAAGCGATTTTCGATTTCAGGGAGATTAATTATATATGTTAGGGCCAATTATTTTTGAAAATCGAAAATTACCAGAAAAATTTCGGCTACAGATTTATTATTAGTATAGATATTACATATTATATTATATTATATTATATTATATTATATTATATTATATTATATTATATTATATTATATTATATTATATTATATTATATTATATTATATTATATTATATCAGAAGTTACTGTAATAACATTATAGCATTATGTCCATCTAGAGAAACTGCACTTTCCAATGGTGAAATAATAATTAATTATACAAATCGGTTAATTTAGCTTCCGATATTACTTCATACAAACACAGAAACATTCACTGTAGGCTAACTTTCATGGCTTTCGATTTTTGCTGTCCAAGGCCCCTTATAGACGAAGTCATTTGTTTTTTATTTTATTACACGGCCTTAGATGGCAGTTATTTTAATATTAAAACTCATTTATCTCATTAAATATCAGTCCTATCAAAATGTTTCATGGAATAAAACATATTGCAAATTATTTTTAAAGAAACTTTTGTTATATAACATTTTTCACAAAAATGAATAATAAGCGAGCTATTTCGATTTATTTAATTCAGGCCCCCTTATAACCCCCCTTTTAAATAATGTATTTTGAATGTCATATAGCCTATAATCTAAGTTACAACGAACTTAATTTATATTCCAATTTTCATCGAAATCCGTTCAGCCATTATCGCGTGAAAAGGTAACAAACATACAGACAGACAGACATACAAACAAAAATGTCAAAAAAGCGATTTTCGGTTTCAGGGTGGTTAATTATATATGTTAGGACCAATTATTTTTGGAAAATCGAAAATTACCAGAAAAATTTCTTTAAAAATAATTTGCGATAAGTTTTATCCCTTGAAAAATTTTGGTAGGACTGATATTTAATGAGATAAATGAGTTTTAAAATTAAAATAACTGCCATCTAAGGCCGTGTAATGAATTAAAAAAACAAATGACTTCGTCTACAAGGGGCCTTGGACACCAACAATCGAAAGCTGTGACAGATAGCCTAAGAGAATGTTTCTGTGTTTGTATGAAGTAATATCGGAAGCTAAATTAACCGATTTGTATAATTAATTATTATTTCACCATTGGAAAGTGTAGTTTCTCTAGATGGACATAATGCTATAATGTTATTACAGTAACTTCGGATATAATATAATATAATATAATATAATATAATATAATATAATATAATATAATATAATATAATATAATATAATATAATATAATATAATATGTAATATTATATAATATAATTTAAGTTATTTGAAGGGTTCACAACCATAGTGGGCCAAGCGCCATTTACTGAATACGTAGAAAACAAGGGTTAAAATTAAGTTATTACCATAATTCAATGGAAACCTATAACAAGTAAAATAAAATATACACATTAAATCTAAATGATGTCAATCTTCATTAAGCTATGGTTGCATGTAATAAATATTAAGAAACAGGTTAAAGGAATTGTCATTGCACCAAATGAGTGTCTCTGGACCAAAATGACCGCATTTTAATTATTTAAATACAATTTAAATTAAGTAACATATTAAACGATTTATCCTTCTATCAAACACGAATGTTCCCTGGATCAAACGTCCTATTTTAATTACGTAATTACTTTATATTTATTTCTAACAGGTGCAGCGGAGCGCACGGGTACGGCTAGTAAAAGAATAAAAATAAATTAAAAGTAATTATTATTATTCTGGCTGATATTTGATTTATTTATTCATTTTATTGCTAGTAAGTTTGAAATGAATACAAGTTAATAAATACAATGTAAGAAAAAAACTAGCCCACTCCTGAATGAGTAAGACTCGTGCTCAGGAGGGATTCCAATACAGACAAAAATAAAATTAAAATTGAGAGTGAATACAGATTAAATAGTGTTTGATATGCTTAAATCCAAACTAGAAATTGAAATATTATTGGAATAAAATTTGTTTAATAATCTGGGACCTTGACTCATACTATGATAAAAAGCTGTATTGGTTTTACATTTTGGTTGAGACAAATGTAGAGAATTCATAGTTTTATTCTATATTTATGTATATACCTGTAGGCCTACATCTATTATCAGGCAGTACATCTCACTTGACGATATGTGTGTCAGAGGAAGAACAATATTGTTTGTATGCATCTGAAGTCTGACTAGTGTAATATGTAGCTAGTCAGCGATGTATGCATAGGAGGGGGAAAGGAATTGGCCACCCTACCTCATTATCTTCCGGCCTAGTTTGCTCATAAGCGATGCCTTCTTGATATTACTTGTGAGGTTCAGACCTGTGTTTGGACAGTTGCCTAAACAACTATTATTATTATTATTATTATTATTATTATTATTATTATTATTATTATTATTATTATCATCATCATCATCATCATCATCATCATCACTATGAACATTACCATTACCATTATCATTTTTAATTTTTTTGTAGGTTATTTTACAACGCTTTATCAACATCTCAGATTATTTAGCGTCTGAATGATATGAACTTGATAATGCCGGTGAAATGAGTCCGGGGTTCAGCACCGATATTTACCCAGCAATTGCTCATAATGGGTTGAGGGAAAACCCCGGAAAAAACTTCAACCAGGTAACTTGCTCCGACCGGGAATCGAACCTGGGCCACCTGGTTTCGCGGCTAGACGCGCTAGCCGTTACTCCACATGTGTGCACTATTATCATCATCATCATCATCATCATCATTATAATAAATGTTAGCATCATTATCATTATCATCATTATCTCTATCAACATTATTATTACTGCAGCATAATTATCGTTATTATTATTAGTATTATCATTATCATCATGATTATCATCATTATTTCAAATAGGTTTGCCGTTTTAGCAAGTTCCGAAGAAGTTGAGATAGAGTTAGTTGTTAATAGCATGTGGGAAAATATCCGAGATAATATCAAAATTGCAGCTGAACAGAGCATAGGTTATTATGAAACTAAGATGCGTATAGAGTGTTAGTTGGGAGATCTGATGGAAAAATACCTTTGGGAAGGCCGAGATGTAGATGGGAGGATAATATTTAAATGTATTTGAGGGAGATGGAATATGGTGGTAGGGACTGGATTAATTTTGCTAAGGATAGGGCCAGATGGTGGGCCTATGTGAGAGCGGCAATGAATCTCCGGGTTCCTTAAAAGCAATAAGTGTTATTATCATTATTATTACTTACTTACTTACTTACAAATGGCTTTTAAGGAACCCGAAGGTTCATTGCCGCCCTCACATAAGCCCGCCATCGGTCCCTATCCTGTGCAAGATTAATCCAGTCTCTATCATCATATCCCACCTCCCTCAAATCCATTTTAATATTATCTCCCCATCTACGTCTCGGCCTCCCTAAAGGTCTTTTTTTCCTCCGGTCTCCCAACTAACACTCTGTATGTATTTCTGGATTCGCCCATACGTGCTACATGCCCTGCCCATCTCAAACGTCTGGATTTAATGTTCCTAATTATGTCAGGTGAAGAATACAATGGGTGCAGTTCTGTGTTGTGTAACTTTCTCCATTCTCCTGATTATTATTATTATCATTATTATTATTATTATTATTATTATTATTATTATTATTATTATTATTATTATACCTATCATCATTATCACTGTCATTATTATTATGATCACTATCACTATAATTATTATTATTATTATTATTATTATTATTATCTCCCTAAAATTTAACTATTCTCTCAGTAATGTCGTAATTACTAGGACAGATTGTATTAGAGATCTTGGTGTCCTACTTGATTCAAAATTATATTTCCATGATCATGTGCAATATATTTATACCCATTCGTTAAGAATGCTTGGTCTAATTAGGTCTATAACTTATTCTTTTTCCACTCCTATGTGTTTATTAATTTTATACTATACGTTGGTTAGATCAAGCTTGAATATGCATCTGTTGTATGGAACTCCATTACTTCCACTGACTCGGCTAAATTGGAGAATATTCAAAGAAAATTTATTTCCTTGTGTTCTTATAGATTTTTACCAAATTCCGATTATAACTATGAGATTAAATGCAATTATTTCAATTGCGGTAGTTTGTTCACCAGACGTCAGGATCTTGATTATTTATTTTTTTGCAAAGTCATTAAGGGTGATATTGATTGTGAATCTTTCATAAGCAATATCAGTCTTCGTATTCCTGCTAATGGTTTAAGATTTCATAAATTGTTTTATAATAAGAATCCTAAATCTCTCTCTCCGGTCTGCAGATGCATTAAATATGCTAATTTGCATGGATTCAACTTGGATCCATTTAATGTGTAGTATGTCTCTGAGTTTTAACTCACTGATCTAATTTTAATAATAATTTGTCTATATTTCTTGCATTTGGTCTATTGATTCATGTAGACCATTCCATTATTTCAATTCTCATTGTACTAATTTTATAATTTTATAATTATTATTTGATCAATGATTGATGTAGACCATTATATTGTTTGTATTTCATCTCATTGCCATTTTCTATCATTCATTCTCATCATCATTTGTTGTTTTGTTCTGTTTTTTATCGTGCAAAACTGTAATTGGCCTTGTGCTGTTGTTTTTGCACGTTAATATTCTAAATAAATAAATAAATAAATTACAATATTTAAAAATAAAAAATGCAAATGGAGGATACATACACCGTGTCCCTAAATGATTTTCGGGATTTCAGGTAGTTGTTATGGCTTTACAAACGAAAGTAGATTTGTCTCCTACGTGTAATGGGCTATGGAAGTTTCGTTTCGTGTGTTGGCAGCATTTGTTTCTCAGCTTTGTTGCGTCGCAGCGTCACATTTACAAATTGGCAGCTAGTGTGGATAAGTAATTTTCTGTGTTCCTATTTGCGAATTGCGGTTGTGTAGTCTCTGTACAGGGAGGTTCCTGACAGCAATTCAGAATTGATTCTCTATCCAGCGACAACATTCGTCGATGGTATACACCATGTCTGTCAAACTCGTGCTTCCCAACGAACGAATACAGAGGGAGTGGTTACTAGAGTCCCGACTGCTTCATGTCCCTTGCATTGACTGAACCCTAGATCGTATATGTAACAGATAACTCATCGTCATGTTAAAATCGGCAGCACTTTGAAGAGAACAACCGCCAGGTTCGCCACCCGTCCGCCGTAAACGAACACGAGATGGCAGTACAGTTGCTAATGCAATTCAAATGGGAATTATGACGTGACTCCTTATGTAACAACTAGATGGCAGCGTAGTAAACCTGACAAAAGTTGTTGACGTCAAAGTCTATAAGGCCGACCTATCTGGTTACATATATGATCTAGGACTGAACATAAGTTAGGGCCGGGCACGTGAACGTAAACAGAGTTGTACTAGTAACAGTGGCGGCTGGTACTGTGCATATATTTTGCACCTCTATTTTGGTATACGCTTATTAATGTAATAACTTTATCATCATCCTCGTCTTTCTTAGTAGGCCTACTGGTCCGTAAAATATATACAGAGTGATTCATTTGGAGTTATGCCATTTACGGAACATGTACCCGTGGACATTCTGAACAAAACGTCATAGAAAGATGGGTCCAATTCAAGAGAAATTAAACAACTTTTAAATCCTGATAACCATTTAAGGAACAAGCTGTACAAAGCGGAGGATATAATAATTTTTAATAAATTTGAGGATCGAACGAGCAGTGTCCGGTCCCAGTTTTCCAAAAATAATTGGTCCTAACATATATAATTAACTACCCTGAAACCGAAAATCGCTTTTTTGAAATGTTTGTTTGTATGCCTGTCTGTTTGTCTGTTTGTCTGTATGTTTGTTACCATTTCACGCGATAATAGATGAACGGATTTCGATGAAAATTGGTATGTAAATTAAGTTCCTTGATCGAAATATCTCGCTTATTATTGATTTTTTGTGAAAAATGTTACACAACAAAAGTTTCTTTAAAAATAATTTGCGATAAGTTTTTTTCCTTGAAAAATTTTGATAGGACTGATATTTAATGAGATAAATGAGTTTTAAAATTAAAATAACTGCCATCTAAGGCCGTGTAATGAATTAAAAAACAAATGACTTCGTCTATAAGGGGCCTTGGACAGCAACAATCGAAAGCTATGAAAGATAGCCTACAGAGAATGTTTCTGTGTTTGTATGAAGTAATATCTTAAGCTAAATTAACCGATTTGTATAATTAATTATTATTTCATCATTGGAAAGTGTAGTTTCTCTAGATGGACATAATGCTATAATGTTATTACAGTAACTTCTGATATAATATAATATAATATAATATAATATAATATAATATAATATAATATAATATAATATAATATGTAATATTGTATAATATAATTTAAGTTATTTGAAGGGTTCACAACCATAGTGGGAAAAGCGCCATTTACTGAATACGTAGAAAACAAGGGTTAAAATTAAGTTATTAACATAATTCAATGGAAACCTATAACAAGTAAAATAAAATATACACATTAAATCTAAATGATGTCAATCTTCATTAAACTATGGTTGCATGCACCAAATGAGTGTCTCTGGACCAAAATGATCGCATTTTAATTATTTGGATGCAATTTAAATTAAGTAACATATTAAACGATCAAACACGAATGTTCCCTGGATCAAACGTCCTATTTTAATTATGTAATTACTTTATATTTATTTCTAACGGGTGCAGCAGAGCGCACGGGTACGGCTAGTAAATAAATAAATTAGCTATTATATTTCCGTCACACGGGACATTGTCTTAAGCGCAATGTCGTTAGTATTACCCAGTCCACCTTTTAGCTGAACGGTGGCCCATTTTACGTCTCCTAGGCGCCACTCCTGGTGTTACGCGCATACCTTGATTAGTCATGAAGAGTTCCGTCATGTACAACTTATCTGGAATTCCTCACCAACGCATCGTGCGCGGGAGCTATTGTTCCCGTCTTGGAAAGCAGCCTAAACTTACATGAAATCACAAACGAATACATTCTATATGGAAAATTCTCCTTCATTCATGACCTATATCCAACATAAAGAAGAATTCAATCTCACTGTGGACTATAACAGGATAAGCCATTAATGTTACATTTTTCTCACGATGCTCTTAAATCTGAAGAGAAAGAAGTGAAGACTTTTCTAGGTCCTTTCTCTTATAATGAAGGCGGAAGTTTATTGTTGTGCAGCAACTGAGGCGTCCTCAAAGTGTAACGTGTAACCCAGTGTTGTTTGTGTCCGGTTCGAGTCTCGGCTTCAAGGCTACGCATTATTCGCATCCTTACGTAAGAGCTGCCATTGCGCAGTTATATTGTAGCGATTTTCCATTGTTTACTATCAAAACTTTCTGTGACGTCATTAACAACGGCAATTGTATCCTGTAGGTCAGTCACCAGGTTGGGGGCTTTGTAGTGGAGTCCTTCATGTGCAAGTGTTTCACAATTATTTCAAAATCACTATTTGGCTAAGTTTACACTACAAATTACAATAACGAAGAAAATACTTTCTGGTGTATTTTTCAGTTTCGCTGCAATTCAACACTTTTTTTAATCATTTTGTAAATACAGTGAAACCTGTATTAAACGATCACTGATAGTTACATATAACATTGGTCTTTTATGAGGATAGCTGCTTAATAGGAGAGAGGCTTTTTCACGCAAGTAATGAGCTAACTATTGTGCGTATACAGGCTTACAATAAAACTAAGAATTTATTGTTAATTTCAGATAACTTGTGTAGAGACCTTCTTCATAATTTTATTATCTAATTCATTATTTTCGCTCTAGAAAATCATATATTGAAATCTGCAAGATTTCGTTAGTTTTTTTTTTTTACCATTTCATTCTCTAAACTTTGAACATATTAACAAGTCGATTTATACAGGGCGAACCTTAAATAATGTCACTAATTTCAAGGGGTTATTCTTTAAGACATTTTTTCAAATATTTATTTATTCATTTATTCATTTATACACTCACTCAACTTATTTATTTATTTATTTATTTATTTATTTATTTATTTATTTATTTATTTATTTATTTATTTATTTATTTATTTATTTATTTATTTATTTATTTATTTATTTATTTATTTATTTATTTATTTATTTATTTATTTATTTATTTATTTATTTATTTATTTATTTATTTATTTCATTGCTAGTAAGCTTGAAATGAATACAAGTTAATAAATACAATGTAAGATAAACTAGCCCACTCCTGAATGAGTAAGACCCGTGCTCAGGAGGGGATTCCAATACAGACAAAAATAAAATTAAAATTGAGAGTAAATACAGATTAAACAGTGTTTAATATGTTTAAACCCAAACTATAACTCCAATACTTTTTTTTTTATTAATTTGGAGAAAATTCGTCGTTGAAATATTATTGGAATAAAATGAAGAGTCCACTGCAAGAATGATGGATGTCATTTGGAATACATTTTGCAGTAGAAGCAATTGAAAGTTTGAAATGCTTAGCGCTCAAAGCTTAACTGTGATTTTCCGATCATTACTGGACAATGACTATCAGTGTTAATGCCACATAACTCTGTATGTACATTCTATATGTCTTAAGCTATGCATTGACAGTCTTGGTTCATTTTCGACAAGAAAATGACATCCATCATTCTTGCAGTGAACTCTTCTAATTTTTGTTTAATAATCTCGGACCTTGACTCATGCTTTGATAAAAAGCTGCATTGGTTTTACATTTTGGTTCAGACAAATGCAGAGAATTCATATTTTTAGTTCTATATTTATGTGTATACCTTTCAAAGTTATTAAAATTTCTATGAAAATATTTTAATAAAATAAAATAATACATTTGTTTAAATGTTGAAAACTTTGAAATGTTTAAACAACAATTCAGTCGGGTAATCTTTCTGCTTTTTTAAACAAATTTTTAATACTTTTTTTCTGTAGTAAAATTAACGGATAAAGGTTGGATTTATAAGTTCCACCCCAACTTATAATACCATACATACATACATACATACATACATACATACATACATACATACATACATACATACATACATACATACATACATACATACATACATACATACATACATACATACATACATACATACATACATATAGATTGAAATAAATATTTCTGAAAAATACTTTTTCATTGAAATTCCCAATTTGTCTGGAATGGCGGTACAGTACTCTTATCAAATTCTCAGAATTTATTTAATGCATTAAACTACTACATTGTAAAATAAACATACTGAACTTTAGTTTTGAAATATGATTTCTTAAAAGGCGTAACATTAAGAAAATGTCTATTGAATGGCTAGTCGGTGGTCCAGGAGAGGTAAAATAGTGCATTATGCAACGAGTCTATAATGGTAGTAATTAAGACGCGAATATGTTTATGAAACGAGCGCAAGCTCAATTATTTGCTGAATTACATTGCTTTTGATTTATTATCATAGGAGCTACGACATGATAATGTTTAACGGTGTGGCAAATAGATTCCTCGTATGGTAGCTCGGCAACGTAAGAACAAAAATGGCGAACGATACTACCTACCTAGACTTTATAGTTCCTTCACTTTCTAAGACGTAAGCAAAGAGACGTAGTCACGCCGGAAATAAAAGCGTCGGGACTATAGAGAGTAAAATAAACATTAATCTTGATATAACCTTGAAATTGATTTAGACATTGAAAAACGAGATGAGATTGAATTTAATTGAATATTATTTACAATTAACGCTAATTATTATAGTAACAGAACATAACCTTCTGCGACAGTATTGGATTTCCAGCCTCCGTGACGTTTCGCTAGTTGTCTTTCGATTGCATATCCGAGAATAATCGACACTTGCACTTTCATATTGCTACAATGGTGTTTTCTGATTGGTGGAAGACTTGAACTTTAATGAATAGGTGTACTTTAATGAGGTCCATTAAAGGGCTGCTACCACGTGTATAATTACTACATTTCGGCAAGGTCGAGCATAAATGAACTTCTTTTATAGATTTTTACATCGGCTCTAAGAAAAATCGGTCTTTAAGAGGGATGTTCTCTTAATAGAAGTGGTATTTCAGAGAGGTTTCATTGTATTCAGGCTCCCACCGAGTTTATCACATAATTTTACTTTCATTTTATATTGTATGCATGCCGTGAATTGCAGTTTCATAATCGTAAGTTTCGTGAACAAGACATCATGTCAATCCCTGCAGTACCGAGATATGTGCAATTAATTTAGCCATTACGAAGGAGAAATCTGAAACTCCTCATCTGCATCACAGAATAACGCTTTGCAATCCATTCATTACCCTGAGATTTATAGCGGCTACGTCTGACAGGCAATGATTGTAGCATTGATGCTTTGGTCGCAGCTGGAAACAGTTGAATGACTCCTCTTTGTGTAATGAATAGCCTTTCAATAACACATTCACAATTCTATCTGCATTGAATAACAACTGTAAAATACGTGATGATTTTTGGATTGAAGCACAGATAATTTCTATTTCCCACTGTTAACCTACATTCAATATGACGATCAAATAAAGCAACTCAAAAAAAAAAAAAAAAAAAAAGAAATTACACACTCCATTTTTAACAGGAAACCTAATGGAATTTTTTTTCTATTTTCTCTTTCTCTTTATTTTGTATTTCAGTTTACAACATGGCATCAGTTGACGTCGAGAAGAATGACTCAATTGGTATTGAATTACATGCGTATGATTAAATTATTCCAGTAACAAATGAGGGCGCGTTGCAA
Organism: Periplaneta americana; assembly: GCA_025594305.2. Classification (NCBI taxonomy): domain Eukaryota; kingdom Metazoa; phylum Arthropoda; class Insecta; order Blattodea; family Blattidae; genus Periplaneta; species Periplaneta americana. Next base: position 9,432,635 of record JAJSOF020000023.1, read on the forward strand.
ATCGGAAACAAAACAGCTGAAGAGCTAGAATGAAAACAATGACTTCGAAGAAAATAAACTGCGGAATTCCCTAATAAAATAAACAAACAGTTAAAATTAAGTGACCAATTGTAGCGTAAATTTGAAGCAATTATTTTTCGACTATATAGGCCATGTGTTTTTTCTCTCGCAATTAGGACATTAAAAATAACCATTTACAATCCATGAACAACAAAATGTAAGAGCATGGTTTTATGTTTGATCATTTTTGACATCTACCCGGTGATTCATAAGTAAGTATATTGTGACAGCGACGTGAGAATCGAACTCACGACCAGCGTCCCGCAAGAAAGCAGATCGCACAGGCTCCACGGAACATTGAGTGACGTCGCGCGGTGGAGAGAAGAGAGAGGGTGTATTACGTCAACGCAACGAGTCTGCGCGCAGCTGCTACTTAACGCAGTGAATGTGGAACGACCTTCTCGACTATTCCAGGAGTCTGTCGATGTAGAGATATCGAGATAATTCTCTACACAACTGTAGAAGGTTCTCGCAACTATGATTTTGCTATAAAAGAGCAGGCGCCAGCGAACTAGAGTTCAGAGTTTTCAGTTATTCAGTCAGTGAGAAAGCCAGAGCAAGCAAGCCAGCCGGAGTTCGACTCGAGTGTGCGTCCGCATCTGCGTCAGCATCCGAAGGCCTGAGTTCGAGTGCAGTGGACCGCAGTTGGAGGGACCTGAGTTCGAGTGCAGTGGACCGCAGTTGGAGGGACCCGAGTTCGAGTACAGTGAACTGTCTCTGAAGGTCTGTGGTTCGAGATACTGTGAACTCGAGTGACTGAGATAGAAGAACTGTGAACTGAGAACTGGTAGTTCTGATTTGTAAATAGTGCTTTGTAAATATTAGTTAAGATTAACAGTTCATTGTTGTGCGTAATAGTCCAAGTCAATTGTCATTGTCGTCGGTGGAGTGCTATAACGAATACTGTGTGAGTGAAGATCCAATTGTTGACGAGAGCGTTTAAGGTGAATTGTAGAAAGGAATTATTGTTGTGACGAATAAATTACATTGTTGTAACTAATAAAATTCACAATATTATAAGGGTGTGAACATAAATGACACTCGAGAGGAAAACAAACAAAGAATGAATATGGAAAATGCCTGCTATTATTCGGTTGGGAAGCTTTTGTCATCCAGTCTGCTTTAAAAAAAACTGAAAGCTATAATTTATAAAACAGTTATATTACCGGTTGTTCTGTATAGTTGTGGAAATTGGACTCCCATTTTGAAAGAGGAACAGAGGTTAAGGGTGTTTGAGAATAAGGTGCTTAGGAAAATATTTTGGGAAAAGAGGGATGAAGTTACAGGAGAACGGAGAAAGTTACACATCGCGGAACTGTACGTATTGCACTCTTTACCTAACACAATAATTAGGAACGTTAAATCCAGACGTTTGAGATGAGCAGGGCATGTAGCACGTATGGGTGAATCCAGAAATGCGTATAGAGTGTTAGTTGGGAGACCTGGGACCCATTAGTAAGCCTACTTCCTTCACCTTATTGCTAGGAGTGATTTAATGTTTTATAAAGTAGGCCTATTTGTGTTGCTCCTGTATTTGTGTTCGGAGTCTTATTCATGTTGTGATTGATTTGTTTCGTATTACTGTGTTATTTTGTGTTTTGTTTTGTATTTGTGTCATGTTATGTTTTCATTGTTTTGCATTTTTTGTGTAAATTATTTGTTCCTTTTTTATTGTACCAGTATTACAATCGGTTATCTGCCAATTCGGAATACTTACTTACATACTTACTTACTTACTTTTAACGAACCCGGAGGTTCATTGCCGCTCTCACATAAGCCCGCCATCGGTCCCTATCCTGTGCAAGATTAATCCAGTCTCTATCATCATATCTCACCTCCCTCAAATTAATTTTAATATTATGTTCCCATCTACGTCTCGGCGTCCCCAAAGGTCTTTATCCCTCCGGCCTCCCAACTAACACACTATACGCATTTCTAGATTCGCCCATACGTGCTACATGTCCTGCCCATCTCAAACGTCTGGATTTAATGTTTCTAATTATGTCAGGTGAAGAATACAATGCGTGCAGTTCTGTGTTGTGTAACTTTCTCCATTCTCCTGTAACTTCATCCCTCTTAGCCCCAAATATTTTCCTCATTATTTTCATAGGTAACAAAAATAAGTAAAATAAACAGAAATAAAACGCTATACGTAAATATAAGAGACAGAATATTTTTGAAATCTTGTCAAAACCACCAATGCACGAAACTATCATGACCAATTTCTTTTTACGAAAGGAAGTTAGCTCGTTTTGAAACTATGAAACTGGGCATTATTTTCATAGATAACGAAAATAGGCAAAATAAACAAAAATAAAACGCTGTAAGTAAACATAAGGAGACATAATATTTCTGAAAATTTGTCAAGACCACCAATGCACAAAACCACCATGACCAATCTTTTTTTGACGAAAGAAAGCTATCTCATTTTGAAACTCCGCAAAACTTGACGATTATCATTTGAGGTAGTGTTCGCCGCAGTAACAACGTGAGAATGAAGGTCTCCCCAAACAGACGCGATACGGAATGCGTTACGATAGCGTTACGATTTCGCGATAACGCAATATCGCACTATCGCGAAGAGGTGCCCAAACTGGTGCGTCCGCGATACACGATATTCTAACGTCCCGAGCCAATCAGAATATCGTAATGGGTGACCACATATGCGGATTTTAGTTTTCCAGCCACAGCGCAAAGACCAGTTACCTTCAGCAGGTGTATATCACTTGTGCTCACAGATTGCGATTTCGGATTACTTGTAAACGAACGTGGAATTTTTTATCGAGTTCGTAAAGGAAAATCCGTGGCATGGAAAAGGAGAAGAAATGGAAGGATATAGCTACAAAGTTAGATGTAAACAATAAGTGCAATTATTTATTTATAATTTGATGTCGTACTGGCTTGTAGACTGACGCGGGGTTCAAGCTAGAAAATAAATAATTGTCGCAAAAATGCACAAATGAAAAAAATATATATTTCTGCAAATTGCAAAATGCTTGTACAATATTATAAATAATTGTGCAGAAATATAAAATTAATAAAGTATGAGGAAACAAAAAGTTATGTAATTTGTTTGTCGGAGTTTTATTACTTTCAATATCTTACCACACTCTAGATATACTTATGTAAGTAAATGATTAGACGTAGGTATGTTTAGAATAAATTACTACTGAATTTACTTCAAATTAAAGTTCCTTATTTTATGCGTACTCTAAACATTGAAATTCTTTACTAGTAGGCTCTTCAAGGTTAGCAGAGTGCTAAGGTTAGTTGTTGAACTAAGGTATAAAATTGATCTTTTTCTTCCCTTGTCGCATTTAACTCGTGAATCCACAACCTCCTGCAACAAAAAGAGCAAATTAAAAAAAAAATAAAGTTTATAATCGGGTAGGCGTACTTGTTATTTATTTTACGTTCTTGGCAAAGAAAAGCTAAATCATCACTTTATACCTTTTTATATTGTTTATCTTAACCATACATGACTACCATGGACTTACCTGCGCCTGCTTTGCCTGCGACGATTCTCATCCAAGAAAGAGATGTTCCTCTTCCTTTGAAGATGAATCCATAAATGACACACTTCAACCCAGCATCAAAATAAACGCGTGGCGTTCTCGCCATCTACATCTCCGGGAGAATAGAACGCAAAATCGTCGCGTTCTGCTTGCTGCGGTAATAACGCATATTGCGTTAATCGCGTGTGTGTGAACACAATCATTGAACGCAATGAAAACATTTATCGCAAAATCGTAACGCTATCGTAACGCATTCCGTATCGCGTCTGTTTGGGGGAGCCTTTACTCCATGAAAAAGATCTAAAACCTGCTTGTAGCAGTGAGAATTTGATTGCAGTGGCTCTTGCCACATCAGCATTTTCTAATGTGCATTTTGACGACGAAAAAGAATTCTGAAACACTAGATGAATGAACATGTACTTCAGAGCGGCGCAGAAGTGTTATTGAGCTCGGTACTATCTCTGTGCAACATACAGCAGCCGCCATGGAAAGCTTTTATCTCGTGGCCGTAACCGCACGCACTTCCCATCCACTCACAGAAGCCGTGCACGAAGAAATACGAGAAACCCATTGTACTGCATCACCAGCTAGCGTTTCATTGGGAATCTCAAGCTTAGGCCAGCTGGAATCTGGCGATTTTTATGACGAATGGATGCAGTTTGTATTCTCACAATCTAAGCTGTGTATGAAATTCATAGTTTCTGGATTTAGATCCTTTCATTACATTATTTGACTGAACTTTTTTTTACATTTTCATTTTGACTATTACACTTTTACTACGTCACTCCACTTTTGACCAATAAAACGGTACGAAAGGACGTCTTTCAACCAATCATGGCTGCTTATCGCACAATTTTATCGCGTCCCTAGCATTTGTTTAATTTTATCGCGTCCCTAGCATTTGTTTATTTTTATCACTACCCTAGCATTTGTTTCTTTGTTTGCCAACATTTGAAACTTCGCAGGTCTGGACGTCAAAAAAATATATATATATATATATATATATATATATATATATAATTACAAACCACTCCAGTCGATGCACAGCAGTTTCAAATATGACTCGCATTGGCATTCAGGAACAATAATTAATAAAAATCACTGATCATACCTGTGCATCTTCTGAAATCCTATTTACAAATAAATGAAGAGCACCATTCGGAAATCCTGAATAAGTTGAATACACCATGTAGGCCTAAATCAACGAGTTCTACTTCTCTTACGCATACGTCCAATATAACATCAATTGCACCACCAACCACATTCAAATTTGAAAATTGTACATTCAATAATTATTCCTTTTAAAATTATTCATTCGGAAATTCTGAATAAGTTGAATACACCATGTAGGCCTAAATCAACGAGTTCCACTTCTATTACGCACACGTCCAATATAACATCAATTGAACCACCAACCACATTCAAATTTGAAAATTGTACATTCAATAATTATTCCTTTTAAAATTATTCATGTTTATTTTTTATGTCATCCTCGTTAATTAAAACTTTTCTAACACTTGTGTATATTAGTTAGGTTATGTTATAGCTTCTGCTACATGATATTATGGATAGTCACGTATCAGAGATTGTTTAATATTAAGATTTATTGAAAATCGTCTGTCAAGTGACGTTGATTACTGGGATTCGGATAATTGAAGTGGAATGTTGCATTTTAATAAAAATGAAACTGAATCAACAAAGCCTTCTTGACTAGTAACATTTCCATCGTGTATAATAGATCGAGAACTTCTCGACGAAAAGGCATTGCTCACTACTGCCATCTAGCATGCATCTAGCGTAATATTTGTAATGTTGAGATGGTACAATAATACATTTGAAGACAGTTGTATTTTCGTAGGCCAATTAATATTTTATTGTATTGGAGTACTTTGTTACTTCTAATCTTTATATACTTTCTTCTAATCGTGTAATAGTCAATTAAATCCCACTCGAGTTTTGATTTTCTCTAGATAAATCAAAACGTCTAGTGAGATTACTGTTGACTATTACACTTTTACTACGTCACACTACTTTTTACCAATAAAACGGTACGAAAGGACGTCTTTCAACCAATCATGGCTGCTTATCGCACAATGTTATCGCGTCCCTAGCATTTGTTTAATTTCTAGCATTTGTTTCTTTGTTTGCCAACATTCCAAACTGCACTGGTCTGGACATAGAAAAAACAAAAAAAACAAAATTACAAACCACTCCAGTCGATGCACAGCAGTTTCAAATATGACTCGCACTAGCATTCAAGAACAAGAATTAATAAAGATCACTGGTCACAGCTATGCATCTTCCCTGAAATCCTATTTACAAATAAATGAAGAGCAACATTCGGAAATCCTGAATGAGTTCAGGGATACACCATGTACATCAACGAGTTCACTTCTTTTACGCACACGTCCAATATAACATCAACTGAACCACCAACCACTAAAGCATTCAAATTTGAAAATTGTACTTTCAATAATTGTTTCTTTTAAAATTTTTCATGTTTATTTTTTATTTCATCATCGTTAATTAAAACTTTTCTTGCTTATTTCATCATCACTAATTAAAACTTTTCTAACACTTGTTTATATTATTTAGGTTATGTTTGTTATAGCTTCTGCTATATGATATTATGGATAGTCACGTATCAGAGATTGTTTAATACTAAGATTTATTGAAAATTATCTTTCAAGTGACGTTGATTACTGGGATCCGGATGATTGAAGTGGAATGCAAATGTTTTAATAAAAATGAAACTGAATCAACAAAGCCTTCTTGACTAGTAACCGTCTATAGAGTTCAATGAAGATTCCATAGTTGGCACAAATGATAACAAGAAAACGGCTAATCATAAAAAACTACTGCCATCTTGCGTAATGTTGAGATGGTACAATAATACATTTGAAGACAGTTGTATTTTCGTAGGCCAATTAATATTTTATTGTATTGGAGTACTTTGTTACTTCTAATCTTTATATACTTTCTTCTAATCGTGTAATAGTCAATTAAATCCCACCCGAGTTTTGATTATTTCTAGATAAATCAAAACCTCTAGTGAGATTATTGTTGACTATTACACTTTTACTACGTCATATTAATTTTGACCAATAAAACGGTACGGAACGACGTGTTTCAACCAATCATGACTGGTTATCCTACTGTTTTGATCACCTCCATAGCATTTGTTTGTCTGTTTGCCAACATTGTACTTTCAATAATTGTACCTGTTAAAATGATTCATGTTTACTTCAGAATCCTTAATTAAAACTTTTTTTTATCATTTATCTTGTTTATATTATTTAGGTTATATTATAGCTTCTGCTATATGAGGTTATGGATAGTTACGTATCAGAGATTGTTTAATATACAGGATGGACCGCTCGAATGTACCTAATTTCAAGTGTATGTAACTGGTAAAACAGTTGAAGATAGAAACCTACAGTAACGTTTATATGAAAGGAAAACTGAACAAGTTTCGATATGCACATCACCATATCTCTACGTGAGCTCCAGCTGTCATTGTGACGATATCGAGGCGATGAACGATTTCTTGCCAAGCACGTTGGAGCATGTCTCCTGGAATGATCTCAATAGCCTCTATGATGCGCTCCCGAAGATCACGAAGGTCTCTGACTGGGGTGGCGTACACTTTATCTTTGACGTAGCCCCAGAGAAAGAAATCGAGCGGTGTTAAATCCGGAGATCTCGGGGGCCAAGCGACCGGTCCTTTCCTACCAATCCAATGGCCAGGGAACACGTTGTCTAAAGTCATACGAACGTCATTGAACCAGTGTGGAGGAGCGCCATCTTGCTGAAAAAGGATGTTAGGCTGCAGATGTTCAATTTCTAGAAAGAAGAACTGCTCCAGCATGTCAAGATATGTGGTACCACACACAGTTTTCCCGCGAAGCTCTTCTTAATGACTTCCGCGAGCTTCGCTCATACGCGGCTTGAACATTTCGTCGGATGTTCTACGACCACCACCATGCTTCTTCAACACCGATCCTGTAGCTAAAAATGTATCGTGCCACTTCTTAATGCCTTTAGCAGTTGGAGCATCATGGTTAACACTCGCCGATACTCCCTTTGAAATCTAACAATTGATTTAAACTCCGCATACCACAACACAGTTTGCGCTTTCATCTGCGGTGTCGCCATTTTGACAATCGATACAATCTACGAAAAGAAACCGTGTTTGCACACAATTTACCGATAGGATCTGAAACTTGTTGAGTTTTCCTTTCATATAAACGTTACCGTAAGGTTCTATCTTCAACCGTTCACCAGCCACATACAATTGAAATTAGGTACATTCGAGCGGTCCACCCTGTATATTGATAATTTAAGTGGAATGCAACTGTTTTAGTAAAAATGAAACTGAATCAATAAAGACTTCTTGACTAGTAATCGTCCATAGAGTTCAATGAAGACTGTATAGTTGGCACAACTGGTAACAAGAGAACAGCTGATCATAACACGTTTCTAATTTTCACTAACATATAACAAGAAAATTAGAAACGTGTTAATATCTTCAATTTGATTAAATAAATTCATAGCCTAGTGTATGAATTAATCAACCTATATTATATTTATATTCTATAATTTTGATATACGAGGGGGATCCAGGAAATAACGACCGTTCGCGCATACCTGCCGCGCAGCTGACTCCCCTTCCTTGTTTGAAGGTCAACTGACTTCCTTAACATGTGTTCTCTTAATGTTGTGAGTACTGGTTGCAACAAGTCGCCATTGTGCATTTTGTGTTACTTCAAAATGAACGACGTGATTGATAATCCCGCCGACTGTAAGGTGAGGAGTGTGATTCGATTTTTGAATGCCCGACATTTGAATCCTGCAGAAATTTACCGGCAATTGAAAGAAGTGTACGGTGATACTGTAATGAATGAAAGAAATGTGAGAAAATGGTGCGAAATGTTTAACAATGGGCGAACAAATGTCCACGATGAAACTCGACCCGGACGCCCATCACTCATCACAGAATACCTGAAGACTAAAGTGAACGACAGAATCTTGCAAGACAGGCGCACATCACTCGACGAATTGCATATTGCCTTTCCTGACATTTCTCGTTCTTTGCTTGGTGAAATTGTGTCGCAACATCTTGGCTACCACAAAATCTATGCACGATGGGTTCCAAGGCAACTGAGTGACCAACACAAAACTCAGAGAATGGCCTCAGCATTGACATTCTTGATGCGATATCACACAGATGGAGACGCCTTTCTTGATCAAATTGTGACTGGTGATGAGACCTGGGTGTCTCACAACACCCCAGAGACCAAGCGCCAATCACGTCAGTGGCATCATCCCTCATCACCCAAGAAACCGAGAAAATTCAAACAGACTCTCTCAACACAAAAAGTCATGGCTACTGTCTTTTGGGATCGCAAAGGTGTTCTTTTGTTGGATTTCATGCCAAAAGGCACTACGATCAATGCAAATCGTTATTGTGAGACTTTACGAAAACTACGGCGAGCCATCCAAAACAAGAGGCGAGGAATGCTTTCGAGAGGAGTTGTGCTTCTTCACGACAACGCCCGCCCGCACACTGCTGCTTCAACTCGAGAATTGCTGGATCAATTTTGTTGGGAAATCTTTGATCATCCTCCCTATAGTCCAGACCTTGCTCCTAGCGATTTTCACCTTTTCACTAAGCTGAAAGACTTTCTGGGTGGTACGCGTTTTGGAAGTGATGAAGAGTTGAAGAAGACAGTGAACACCTGGCTTAATGAACTGGCGGCAGAGGAGTATAACACGGGAATTTTAAAGCTAGTGAACAGATACGACAAATGTTTAAATGTAGGTGGTGATTATGTAGAGAAGTAAAGGAAGCTTCAGCTATGTAACAGACTTTGTTTTTTTCAAATAAATATTTTTTTTTAATTATTACAACAAAACGGTCGTTATTTCCTGGATCCCCCTCATATATATATATATATATATATATATATATATATATATAGTCCTACTTTTCACGTGCGATATTGTTCTTCTCTAGTGTTAATATTATATTATATAATTCCATTGCAGCTGTAATTTAAATTGTAATTTAAATTTTAGTTCCTATTTTATTTTACTTAATTATTTTTTTTTCTATATTTCTCTTATATTAATATTGTATTATATAATTTCTGTAACTGTAATTTTAATTTTATTTCCTATTTTATTTTATTTTATATTCTCTTATAGGCCTATTAATATTATATCTGAGCTGCGACCGAACACGAGCGCTTCTCATTCGTCTCAAATTTTGTTAATACTACTGTATCTCCTTTTTTTTTTATTGTTTGTATTATTTTATTTCTATTTGTCTTGTTTGTTTGTAATTATATTCTTTATTCTGTATATTTAAATTTAAATAAATAAATAAATAAATAAATAAATAACACACTACTGCCATCTAGCGGAATATTTGTAATGATGAGGTGGTACAATATTACATTTTTAAGACAGTTCACTAATTCAGTTAATATTTTATTGCATTATAGTTCTTTATATCTTCTAATCTTTATATACTTTCTTCTAACCATGTAATAGTCAATTAAATCCCACTCGATTTTGATTTTCTCTAGATAAATCAAAACCTCTAATGAGATTACTGTTGACAAAACAATAACACTCACCCTTCCCAAGTAGTGCCCTCTCGCTGATCCAGTCCTAATTCAATAGACTCACCCAAGAGCCAACTGGCTAGTCTCCTAAATTGAAAGGATTCCTTCAATTGTGTATCGCAGAACGTGAATTTCGGATTTAAATTTGTCTCTCACAGCTTAAGTGCTCATAACATAAGACAAGCTTGACCAGCAGAGCTTTGAGAGAGTTTAGAAGTGCATTTACGCTGTACTGCACACCAGACAGACCGCTGACCTAAATGTCGAGAGAGAAAACATTCAATAAAGGGCTGACAAATATCCTGTCCGTACAAGTGACATGAACAGGAGAAGGGGGAAGCGTTACAGATCCTTTAGGAATGCTCTGGGATACTCTGGTGGACTTCATAGATTGATTATTGTCCTTCATTTTGTTATAATTAGGGAACGGACTTCTAGTTCCAAATCTATTTTGTATGTTACGTCCTATTCAGATATCTCTACGTTTCATGTAGGCTACACAGAATCCGTCTTTTGAAATTCTATAGGACCGAAAATCCCTAAATGAACCATCAACGCCTATAAATGCTTACAAACTCTGTATTGTGCATATATTTAAAATAAAAATACCGGTAATATAAAAATGAAAAAATGCTCAAAAGAAAAACTACATAAATGCTATTTAAAATTAAAAAAATACTAGTGGCTTGTGCAGCAAATTCTGCAAACTAAGTCCATAAGAAGTTCAAATAATAATTATTCAGATTTATTTTCAATTAAGAATAACAGACATTTTGAAAATATTTATCTACCAAATACTGCTGGATTAATTTGTGTAACAATGAATGTTATCCCGTAAATTTTCTGTAATATAGGCTGTTGTGAGGAATCTATTGCTGAGATGTGGAAAATGAGGCGAATGATATGTCAGAGTTGTAGAATCTTATATGCGCCCTAAATAAAATTGTCCATCGTAAATCGTTAGCAGTTTCAGTGTTTCATTTGTTGCTGGTTGCGGGAAATAAACTTACTCATCACGGTAGCAAGAAGTGAAATGGCATGCTATTTTCCCTACAACAAAATATGCTTGGCAGCGATCACAAATCTAATCGATTAAACCAAAGAAATATGAAATTAATTTGGATGTAGTTTAAAGACATAGCTAAAATAGGAAGCATGACTCAATTGCTACCAAGGAAAATTAGAGAATCAGACATATAAATATATATATATATCACACTGCCATTAAATATATGAAAAAGACCCACACTACTTGATTAATAACTATAAAAGTATTTCATTTTTAATAACAATATTGTTACCTTACGTAAGTTTTATAGTTTTCAGTAACATATATATATATAGCCGTTACTCAGTAAATTATAGAAATGAAGATCTAATATAAAATATTCTTTCTCTGCGTCTACTTACTTAAAGCCCCAGAAGGTTTCACTTTCATATCATCATTATACCATTATGTGTTGCATTAACTATAATAATACTTCATTTTTAATGGTAATAATGTCATCAAACATTCTTAAGTTTTGTAGTTCTTAATATCCAATACACAATATACTCGGAAAACTACAGACCAGAGAATCAGATCTGTAAATTATTTCTTATACGTTATCAAAAAATTACACAAATGAAGATCGACATATTGACATTATGTGAAAGAATCTGAGCCATCTGAACTATAACTATGTCAGCAATCCTGTAGGTCATGGCCTTCGTGTAATAGTCTATTGTTTATTGTAGTGTGCGTTTTGTTTTATTCTTAAATGCAATTAATTAGTTCTCAAAACTGACGAAAGATGGATTTTGGAAAATGGAAAAATTATGTAGGAAAACTAACGTTTCATTGGAAGTTACTATTTTTCTGAAAATCTTTGGATGCCAAGCTTCAAAATGACGGATCATTCATTAAAATCCGTTCAGCCGTTTTCCCGTAATTTCCATTACCAGTTCAAATTATATAATTATATAGTTTATGTCAATAAACTGAAACACTGGTTACCATGGTACATAGACAAATGAATAACTCATATATAACCATACCCAATGTTTATGATTTATTTGGGTAAGTATACAAAGAAGTTTCTGTAAAATTTTATCTTTTCCATAGACAATTTTGACGTGTGTAGTAATAGGCTACACTGCACAGCACACACACTCGTCTCTGTAAGCCCTAACGGACATCAACTTCCGTATTGGGATGAAGTCAAGGAAGGTACTGTCTAACTGTTTATGTACCAAGATGCTGAACCACGGGAACGCTAACTGTTCCTTCCATGTGAAACGGAAATGATTGGATTTTAAAACTGCTTACCCAACTCTGAGGTCGTCATCAGTGATTCATTTGTGGAACCGGGAGCCGAAAACTGGACATCTAGAGCGTAACGTCTTTTGCAATGAGCTACAGAAACAAACAGTAGGCTACACGTCAGCGATGTAGCAGTAGCAGTAGCAGTAGCAGTAGCAGTAGCAGTAGCAGTAGTAGTAGTAGTTTCGTTTAGGTGTGTGTCACTTCACATCAAGAGATTATCTGTATCAAAAAACTTCAATCAATAGCTTAGGGCAGCAGAGATATTAAGAATCTGGAGTTCGTATTGTAGCGGTCATCTACTGAATTAGTTGTTATTGGAAAAAAAAAAAAAACACCAAACTCAACAACCCATTGCAGTAGGCCTACATAAAGAAAACAAGACCATCCATGACCCTACAATTGAATATTTTAGGAACTATCATTATATACAAGGACAGATTGAAGTATTTAGATTATTGTTAGGAACAAGGGGAACAATTCCAAAATTCTGAGTTGAATATTTTAAGTCTTTTGGAATTCCTTTTAAAATTTTGAAAATTATTGCTGTAGACGTAATGAAATATTCTGTTCAGATTTTACGTAATCACCTGTACACCTAAATTTGTTTATATTCTATCTGATTACTAATAATTATACACCTTGATTACACAACTTTTAACACTCTTATCTCTTCGGAATATGTATGATAAGTCTTTCTTGTGTTAAATTCTAACGTACCTTGTTAACATGTTTCGACCTATTTTGGGTCATCTTCAGAACTGTCGTTGTTGGTCTTGGCGCCTCTTGTTTTCTGTGATGGTGCGTTCACACTCTTTGACTCTACACTACGAACGCACCCTCACAGGAAACAAGAGGCGCCAAGACCAACAACGACCAGTTCTGAAGATGACCCAAAATAGGTCGAAACATGTTAACAAGGTACGTTAAAATTTAACACAAGAAAGTTCTTATCATACATATTCCGTACTAATAATTATGAATAAACGTACTTTCCTAAGAGTATCTTCGATTGAAAATAATAATCATAACACAAATATTTATTTTTATTTTTATTTATTTAGTATGCTATGTCTTTAGGCAACCCTTACTGAAGGGCAGCTACTCTTGTGGGATTTATATAGTGTACATTTTCGTGCTTTTCAAAAAACAACCATAAGCCAAAGACTATTTTGTGAACACAGCCATTGTCCATTACAAATATCCCCTTCATATCATCTTGAAACATTTATCCATACAATTTTAAACTGTTGTAGATTGGCAGTACTTATTACGTACGCGGCAAAAGCCACCTCAGAGAAAAATACTTTGGCACGTGAATCGTTGTATTAGTTATGGAGTCATCTTTAGGTGCAGAAGTGATCCCATAGAAGAAACGTAAGCAACGAAAGAAGAAACACCCACAAAACGCGAAAAAAATTATGAAAAATTAGAATTTTCAAAATATAACTATTTTAATAGAGAACTTTCTCCTCTTTAATTTGATATAAGAATTTTCGATTTATGCCTTATAGTTTTTCAGATAAGTCCCATTTTCCAAAATGCTGCGTCATCAGCCACGGTCACTTACTTTTGGATTGATCTACGTAGCAGTCAATCCCTTCGTCCAGCATTGCTTGTAAAATAAACTTCTTTCTAGTTCCGAAATAGATGCATAGATATCTGGGCATGATCATTAGATTGAAAAAAAACGTTTTTACATAATGAAGTAAATTATAATCTTTCACTGTTAGTCATAAAACTGTAAATTTGTGTGTCAATGATGTACGTCATTTTAATAAGAGTCCAAAAATAGAAATTACAATTCTGAGGAGGATGGGCATAAACCCTGGGACAAACACCATCGCAGGATTTGTTGCATCAGTGGAAATAGGGACAAAAATGCCAAAAAAACATTCAACGCCTGAAGTTAAAACAAGGCGGAGGTATTTGAGAGGCAGAAAGAAGCTGAAACTGGACCGGCATGAAGCTGCTTAAGGGGTGACATATGATGATGCAGTCTTCTAGGCTCTGAACGTTTGTGGCCCATTTCCTGTAAATAGTAATTTTAGAATATTTAATTCTTTTAAACATGATATCTCAGTCAAATATGGTGATACCAAGAGATATTGGTGTCATTTTGAAGCTTGAAATGTCCCCCAGTGCCTGACAATGAGTAAAATAACATTCATATAATTAATAATTATCTATGGATTTTTACATGATTTATGCAACATAAAATATTATTGTAAGTTACGTATATGGCAATATTTAATTAATGTAAATAAAAATAAAAAAATAGCTCTATATCAGGCACTAAAGAATAGTTTTAGCTATAAAACAGTGAAGAAACTGTGGCTCTATCTTAAAAACTGCATGAGCTATCATGTTTCAAGTTGCATGTCAAAATTATAAACAAAATAATTTTTATAAACAATTTAGACATAATTTCAAGGGATCTGATCACTTCATTCTCTTTCTGGTACCATTCTCAATTGTATAAAAATTTTACAGAGCAAAATTATACAAAACAAATTTTTTGTGTGTAAAGGTGTACATATACCTTAAACTTCAGCCACAAGAGAGTATTTTTTCTTAAAACAATCATTGTCCACAGTCACCTACATTTACACATGTATTTCTATGAGGTAATTTTAGTTATAAATATACTTCAGTATTCCCAAGTTTCTACATCACCTTAGGAAATGGATTGATGAATTTCATACTTGAAGTGTCAACAACACCCATGCCAGATAGTTTCTTGTTTCTCCTGAAAATTTATGTTTTTGGACTACGGTTGTTTTTCAAAAAAACTTCAATTACTGTGACCTCTCAAACGAAAGCGACGAAGTTGTAACTGCAACACGATGTCTCCCAGAAACTGAGTTTAAACCTTTGCAGATGCAAACACAAAGGCCGTAAAATTGGTCGTAACTGAACACAGCGTCACGTCTCTTTGTTCTCTGAAGCTATCTCAGATCGCCCACATTCAGCAACTGTTAAAAATTTATACTTGGAACGGGTTCAGACATTTAATAACACGATTTCGCTTGCCAGCTTCTCCCTGCTCATTAAAAGCCGCATTTCTGCGTTAGGCCGGATAATTCATATTCGCGTTGCCATAACGACGTGTGTCGATTGTTACTTGTGACCCGGGCTTTTCAGACGTGTCGCTCAAGTACACGTTTTGGGGGAAGCGGAGGTCTAACAAGTCTGCGTATATTTCACATCGCAATTAGCAACGCTCTGCTTCTGTGACGTCATTAAAAATTTCCACAAGTTTCGATTGCGTATACATAAAAATGTTCAGCGTTACGAAATAAGTGTTTAATAGTATGTTTAAATTCGATATTGATCGCCTTTCTTTTCTCTAGAAGTCTTTGTGACACCCAATTAAAAAAATATCTACTCTGTGACAAACACAACATAATCTTTTGGAATTCTACAGGGTGGTCCAAAAGAAAAGTAACCGAAATAAATTGTTTAATAGAATGTTTAAATTCGATATTGATCGTCTTTCTTTTCCCTAGAAGTTTTTTGTGACACCCAATTAAAAAAATATCTACTCCGTAACAAACACATCAAAATCTTTTGGAATTCTACAGGGTGATCCAAAAGAAAAGTAACCGAAATAAAGAGTTTAATAGAATGTTTAAATTCGATATTGATCGTCTTTCTTTTCTCTGGAAGTCTTTGTGATACCCAATTAAAAAAATATCTACTCCGTGACAAACACATCATAATCTTTTGGAATTCTACAGGGTGGTCCAAAAGAAAAGTAACCGAAATAAAGTGTTTAATAGAATGTTTAAATTCGATATTGATCGTCTTTCTTTTCTCTGGAAGTCTTTGTGATACCCAATTAAAAAAATATCTACTCCGTGACAAACACATCATAATCTTTTGGAATTCTACAGGGTGATCCAAAAGAAAAGTAACCGAAATAAAGAGTTTAATAGAATGTTTAAATTCAATATTGATCGTCTTTCTTTTCTCTGGAAGTGTTTGTGATACCCAATTAAAAAAATATCTACTCCGTGACAAACACATCATAATCTTTTGGAATTCTACAGGGTGGTCCAAAAGAAAAGTAACCGAAATAAAGTGTTTAATATAATGCTTAAATTCGATATTGATCGTCTTTATTTTCTCTAGAAGTCTTTGTGGCACCAAATTAAAAAAATATCTACTCCGTATCAAACACATCAAAATCTTTTGGAATTCTACAGAGTGATCCAAAAGAAAAGTAACCGAAATAAAGAGTTTAATAGAATGTTTAAATTCGATATTGATCGTCTTTCTTTTCTCTGGAAGTCTTTGTGATACTCAATTAAAAAAATATCTACTCCGTGACAAACACATCATAATCTTTTGGAATTCTACAGGGTGGTCCAAAAGAAAAGTAACCGAAATAAAAGTAAGAGATAACTCCAATTGTTCATATTTTCTTCGTTTTTCACACTATCTTAAAAATTCTGGCACTTGCATATTACACAAGAAACGATTTTTTTTTTCAAAACCATTGTGCCATAACTTCATCGTATATATTGTAGGTGTCCACCATTTTGTTCTTGACACCGTTTGACACGGAAATTGGTCGCTATTCAGAAACTAAGTCTCACGTCGGAATAGTTCGGGAATCATCGTGTGCTCTGTGTATACACTCGTGCGTTTTACATAGAGAGATTCGAAGTCCGGTCTTTGTAACGACAAGAAAGAGCTCTATCGTTAAGCCATTAAGTTTTGGTATTGTTTCGTGACATACAGATACGCCACTGCTACGACTTGATTTCATCCTCTGAACACGAGGTTTGGTATTTTTTGTGTGAATCTTACGTTAACTTCAACGATACTTAGCCAAATTCATGCTATAGGAGAGCAACCATTTTCCATTGTTAAAGTTGCCCATGTTTTGTTCTGTCCAACTTCACCAAACAAGAGTCGCGTGAGCAGACAGCCAAGTACAGACCGATTATTTAGTCCTAACAGCTCGACGACGCGAAATAGAGAAAGTAATAAGAGTAGTGGGGAGAGCTCCGGAGTAGAGATAAGGGCGAGCGGTCGGTAAAGGAATGCACTGTACTAAAATATACCGCTCTATCGCTCGCATGACATTCGATCGCTCTGTAGGCAAGCGACTGACTAACCCAAACACCCCTTGGCGTAACTAAATGGACTCACCTGACACAGGCGCACAATGCCGGCGACTGTGAGGACAAAATAATTGTACTGTACAGTAAAACCTGTATTAAACGACCACTGCTGGTTCCATGAAAAATTGGTCTTTCAGAGGGGTGGTCTCTCAATAGGAGTAGTTTTTTTTTACACAAGTAATTGGTTGAAACGTTTCTATATTAATCAAATGAAATATATGGGGCATATCCCTGACAATAAAAGCTTGAAATAAGAACTTTATTTCCTGTTTTACATAATTTTTACAATTTTCTCCTTTGATTCATTACATATTCCGCTTCACAAAATCATGAACTCTGCTTAATTTTTTTTACAACCTAATTTTCAAAACTATCGTTTAACATGTTAACATGTTAAAAAAGTTCATTTATATGTTCTCTATTCATACAGTCCTTCAGTGGTGCCGATTGTAGAATTAGCTGAATATTACATAGGCCTAAGGCTTCTTCTAGTGACATTTTTTCGGGTTTAAATTCTCTCTTGACTTCAACCTCTCCATCGATGGGTTGATCACCGGATTTTTCTAATAAGTAGGAGGAAGAAGAAATAAATTATTGCACTGTAATTAACAAGTAACGATTTGATTTTTAATGTACAAAACGAAAAGTAAAACCGTCATACGGCATGAGAAATCTTCCCTTCCAAGAAACTGTTAAACAGCGGTGCAAATAACTTTTGTCATACCTGGAAGCCGTTAGCAAACGGTCATTGTACCTTTTTCCTAGGAGTACCAAACATTCCTTAAGGGATTAAGGATAGAGATGGGCATTCAACGTGAATACGGTAGGTACCACTTAACAACTTTGCCAAACATCATTTTAACTTCTAGTACTGTAACGAATTTCTTGGAATTTATTTACGCTACAGTAAAGTTTGTAAATTTCAAAACTACAGTATGGTCTTTTAAAAGGGGTAAAATTAAGAAAATGGCTATTCAATCACTGGTCGGTGGTCGGGGAGAGAGGTGGTCTCTTAAAAGGGGTGTGATTTACATTGGTTTTATATATGTTTAATTCAGTTCTTTAAAAAATCGGTCTTTAGGAGTGGTCTCTCAACAGGGGTGGTCTTTCAGACAGGTTTTACTGTACTTCGCTTACTTGATACACGCGCGTCGTCCACTTAAAAACTGCACTAATAATTAATCTATTTGGGCCCAATTGTATAAAACTCCCTGTCTAAAGAACAACTTTGATCGAAGATCGGAAAGTGAACCGAGTTCAGACATTTCTATTGTATAAAACATTTCTGCGATCAAATTACCTAGGTTCAAATGCAATCTAATTTCACGTGAAAAGGATTTGGCAACATCGCATAAACAGGTAAAGTATGTGATACGGGCGCCATGTTGTACAGGTTTGTTCAGTGTTTCCAATTTAGCGACTTTAACTCTTTTTCAATGACAATTTCTTTTAACTTTTATATTGCTTAAATAGGGATTTAGTGACCTTTTTAGCACCCCATAGTGACAAAACGTAATCTTTCTTTGTTGATAATGAGAAATCTAGCGACTTTCCAACTACTTTTTGGCGACTTTCCGTACACTCTGTTGGAGACACTGGTTTCTTTCGTGCATTGTAAATAATGGCGGACAATAAGAAGAAGGTTACTGTTCTCCGAGTTGTTATCATGTTATGGTGTTTGATACTGCTAAACATAATAAAGCTTTATAAAACGACAATTTTCGTTTAGTAATACAGTTAATTGAAAATTTATGAATGTACCTATCATATCCATTAATAATTAATGGTTGTTATAAACATAATATAATTATAGGTTATGTTACTGTATTTGATACTGCTGGACACGATAAAGCCTTATAAAATATAAGATTGTTTGTGTATTTTTAAGGTAAGAAATTGAAAAAAATATAACTACCATATCTATTAATATTAATAATAATAATAATGGTTATTCTATTTGTACAATCTGCCATTCGTATATTTCAAACAGGAAAGAAATAACTGAACTTGGATCATCTAACTTAATCGGAGAAATTTCTTCAGTCAAAGTTGACTTTAATTTAAGACAAATTAATCTCAGATTAGACTTTATACAACACAAAATTCCAAGTTCAGTTAGAATGAGGATCAATTTAACCTGTGATCTAAGATTAAATGGTTTATACAATCGGCCCTTAATCTCGTAGCCTCGTGGGGCAAAGTAGGTCCCCGATGATGATGATGATGATGATGATGATAGTTGTGATGGTGGTGGTGGTGATGATGATGATGATGATGATGATGATGATGATGATGACGACGACGATGATGATGATGATGATGATGATGATGAAGTGAAAATTTATCTCCAGTGACGAGCCACCATTTGGTTTTATTGATTCATTCAAAAGAAATTAACTTTTAACACTTTACATGGTCCAGCTTGTATAATTGACCGAATGACTCTATCAAAGGCCAATGTAAGGGTGTAGCAGAAAAAAGCTGCTAAAATAAATTTATATATCTTCTCACCATTCGTGAGCTGCCACAAGGGACAAAGAGTACTTAACCATAGAAATTTTTACAAGTTCATGAAAAACCATTGATTTTGTTTTAACAGTGAAGTGTTCAGCTAATTTCAGGGAGAAGAACAAATTGGATAACGCCGCTGTTGCAAGGCGCCAGCTTTGCCATTTGTATCTCCAGTACCCAACATCACAGAACATGCATCTCCCCGGAGAGTCAGCTGTGAAATTCTCCGATAAGGCTGATCTATCAAGTGCCTTTTACACAGTGGAACACTAAAAAAAATCAGACACTTCTAATTGTACATCGAGAATGTGGAAAAACAGATCGTAATTTCTTGAACCTGACCTTTTGGCTTCCAGCCGACACGCAATGCTTCACCGAGGAATGATAATTAGACCGCAAGGCTGCGGAGTCAAAGACTCTGTGTTCCAACTCGCTTCGGGTCAGATAGAACATTTACATTTCCATACGCAATGCTCTGTTAAGTACTATCGCCTTATTGTGTACTGAAATATCTTGATTCCAATTGCCATATCTTCACATTTTCAACCTTATTAACTTTAAGACAGTACTCACACGGAGATTCGAACAGGGGAGTTTCGCTCTAGAATATAGAGAATAAACTGTAAATAATGTCATTAATTTGAAAGAGTTATTATTTGAGATGTCTCAAACAAAAAGGCTTTACAATTTTGTTGGTGTATGCTTCTTTTTCCAGAAATATTATTATTTTAGACTATTACACTTTTACTACGTCATACTACTTTCGACCAATAAAAAGGTACGAAAAGACGTGTTTCAACCAATCATGGCTGTTTACCCTACAATTTTATCGCTTCCCTAGCATTTGTTTGTTTTCATCAATTCCCTAGCATTTGTTTCTTTGTTTGCAAACATTTAAAACTGCAAATTCTTTACGGTATTATAAAGCATGTTTTGTGATCGCATTTGTTTCCTGCATAGATAGTCGACTGAAAATGGCGGCTCCGTTCAAACGTTTTAGTGAAGGTAACATAAGTGAAATGGAGTTTTAGTAAGTCAATTAATATCTATTTTATTGTGTTAGAGTACTTTATTTCTTCTAATCTTGATATAGGTCTACTTTCTTCTGTTTTATCATCTCCCTACCATTTGTTTTTTTTTTGTGCGTTTGGCAACATTTCAACTCTAAATTCTTTACGGTACTCTAAAATATGCTTTGCGATCATTTGTTTGCTGCTGACAGTCAACTGAAAATGGCGGCCCGTTCAAACGTTTTGGCGAAGCTAACATTAATGGAAAAGAATTTTAGTAAGTCAATTAATACTGGTATTATAGAATACTCTAATTCTTCTTATATTTATATACTTTCTTCTAATCGTGTAATAGTCAATTAAATATTACTCTTGATTTTCTGTAAATAAATCAAAACCTCTAGTAAGATTATTGTTGATAAACCATTTCATAGCGTATTTTGGTAAAGCCATTGATTTAATTCCCAATATGCTCAGTCAATTTAAGAGAACAGTGTATTATGATAATAAATGATTGAAAGAATTTTAGTTATGCATTAAAATGCAATCATAATTTCAGCCAGCAATCCGTGAATGATTACTCATTTTCTGAAAAATTACATCATATCTTCCAAAATTTTTTAAATAATTGCATGAAATTTTGCATGCTCGTTTTCTTAGAAAGGTCACTAAAGGACAAAAAACCTTTAGCTCAATTTTTAATTTATCTTTAAAAGAAAATAAAAACAACAGAAACACGAATTTAATTTCTTTTATTTAAATAAATACATAAATAATTTTTTTCTTCCGAATATGTATTATACGTCTTTCTCGTGTTAAATTCTATCGTACCTGGTTAACATGTTTCGGCCTGTTATTGGCCTCCTTCAGAACTGGTTGTTGCTGGTTTTGGCGCCTTTTATTTTGTTTCCTTTGGGGGTGTGTTTGTGTAGTGTAATGTGGAGTCAAAGAGTGTGTGTGTTCTGAAATTGAGTTGTGTGTTGAGAATTTCATTTGGATATGTTTTTGTGTGTCTATATATTTCATATTGTTCTAGTATGTTTAGTTCCTGGCTTTCTGGTTGAATATGTAGAAGTTCCATGTCTGTGTCGATGTCTCTGTAATTGTGGTTAGCATTTGTGATGCGTTCCTCATATGTGGAAGTGTTTTGTAATTTTGTTATGGCTGTGATATGTTCTTTGTAACGTGTTTGAAATGACCTGCCTGTCTGTCCTATGTAGAAGTTGTTGTAGGTGTTACATTTGAGTTTGTATACGCCTGTGTGGTTGTATTTGTTTGTGTTGTTTGTGTGTTGAGATCTTTTTGTAGAGTATTATATTTTGTTCTGTATGCGATGTTGTAATTTAATTTTTTGAATGAGGTTGCAATCTTGTGTCTGTTTTTGTTTTCGTATGTTTGTGTGATGTATATTTTGTGTTCTTGTGTTTGTGTTGTATTCTTATGTTTTTTGTGATTAGGGGAGAGTCGGGCAGTATCGGACATCGGGTAATATCGGACAGTGAGTTTCTTTCGTCTACCACACGATGATAGTACCTGATGGTTACGTTTCTGTGATGTCGCATAGAGAAACGTAACCATATCATTCAGGTACTACCATATGGTGGTAGATGAAAGAAACGCACTGTCCTATATTACACAATGTCCGATACTACCCGACTCTCCCCTATGTTTTGTCTTTCGTATTATGTTGTCTATTAAGTTGGGGATGTATCCGTTTTCTTGTGCTATGTATTTGATTGTGTTTAACTCTTCTTTGCAATCATGTTGGTTCATTGGTATGTTGAGTAGTCTGTGTACCATTGTTCGGAATGCAGCTTCTGCTTGCAGTCCATATATTCTATTGCAAAATAAAAATTTTGAAATTTCACAATTCAAAATTATTTTTATTTTTGTAAATAGTTTTTTTTTTAATTTTAGAATGAAGATCAATTTTCAAACATTAAGGCCCAATTGTATAAAACTCCTGACTAATGATCAACTTTGATCGAAGATCGAAAAGTGAACCGAGTTCAGACACTAACTTCTATTGTATAAAACTTTTCTGCGATCAAATTACCTTGGTTCAAATGCAATCTAAGTTCACGTGAAAAGGATTCGGCAACATCGCATAAACAAGTGAAATATGGGATGCGCGGACCATGTTGTACAAGTTTGTTCAGTGTTGCCAATCTAGCGACTTTAACTCTTTTTCAACAACAGTTTGTTTTAACTTTTATATTGCTTAAATAGGGATTTAGCGCCCTTTTTAACACCCCATAGTGACAAAATTTAATCTTTCTTTGTTGATAATGAGAAATCTAGCGACTTTACAACTATTTTGGCGACTTTCCGTACACTCTGTTGGAGGCACTGGTTTGTTTTGTGCATTGTGAATAATGGCGGACAATAAGAAGAAGGTTGACTGTTCTCCAAGTTGTTGTCATGTTACGCTGTTTGATACTGCTAAACATAATAAAGCTTTATAAAACGACAATTTTCGTTCAGTAATACAGTTAATTGAAAATTTATTGAATGTACCTATCATATCCATTAATAATTAATGGTTACAAACATAATATAATTATAGGTTATGTTATTTGATACTGATGAACACGATAGAGCCTTATAAAATATAAGATTGTTTGTGTATTAAGGCAAGAAATTGAAAAAAATATATATATAAATGTATCTACCATATCTATTAATATTAATAATAGTAATAATAATAATAATAATAATAATAGTAATAATAATAATAATAATAATAATAATAATAATAATAATAATAATAATGGATATTTTATTTGCACAATCTGTCACTCGTATATTTCACACAGAAAAGAAATAACTGAACTTGGATCATCTAACTTAATCGGAGAAATTTCTTCAGTCAAAGTTGACTTTAGTTTAAGACAAATTAATCTCAGATTAGCCTTCATACAACACAAAATTCCAAGTTCAGCCAGAACGAGGATCAATTTAAACTCTGATCTAAGATTAAATGGTTTGTACAATCGGCACTAAGCATGTAAAATATCATCAAAATAGGGCTTAAGAATATGAAGGGAAAAAAATTTATAAAATGGGTAAATTTTTAATGGCAACTGTTTATATAAAGCCTTAAAAAAATACTGCTATATGCAGTCATAAAATCATGATCTGCATGCTTGCACCGTATATGAAATGTGCAAAACAGGGTACGAGTTGTTTCCCGGAATCCAGCAGCCATTATGTTATTAAAACGCTGCATTGTTGCTTCTGGTTCACCGCTAGCCTTCGAGAATAATGCATGGAACCAGGTACCTCGCTGTCTCTGTTCTGTATCCTGGAAACGGGGTTACCAGTGAGCAGAACCAGTCTCCAAATGACGCAATCGCATAGATGCGAGTGTCTGGAATCGATTCCCGTGCGAGGTTTAATTATTTGAGTAGCAGAAGTTAGCAGACAACACCAGGCGCTCGAGGTCGGGAAACGGCGATGTGGGGAGGGGAGGGGGAGGCCCTCATCAGCATCTGGCGAAAGATAACGACCCGCCCCCTCTTCGTTTAACGTCCCATCGATTTCCGGATTACATATAAAAGCAAAATCCCAATTGCATCAACTTCAGTCAAGTAAGATTGAATTCTGCATCAAGGATTACTTTCTATGTATTATTTTCGTCCTCCATCTTTTCATCACGTCCAATCTATAATTTTTATTTTAAAGATATTGAGGTAGCGTTCTTAACGTTTCATTTACCATTTATGTAAAACTTCTGCAAGATTTTTAGAGAACCCGGAGGTTCATTGCCGCCCTCACATAAGCCCGCCATCAGTCCCTATCCTGAGCAAGATTAATCCAGTCTCTACCATCATATCCGATCTCTCCCAAATACATTTTAATAATATCTTCTTATCTACGTCTCGATCTCCCCAAAGGTCTTTTTCCTTTCGGTCTCCCAACTAACACTCTGTATGCATTTCTGGACTCGCCCAATACGTGCTACATGCCCTGCCCATCTCAAACGTCTGAATTTAATGTTCCTAATTATGTCAGGTGAAGAATACAATGCGTGCAGTTCTGCGTTGTGTAACTTTCTCCATTCTCCTGTAACTTCATCCCTCTTTGCCCCAAATATTTTCCTAAGAACCTTATTCTCAAATATCATTAAGATCTGTTTCTCTCTCAAAGTGAGAGTCCAAGTTTCACAACCATACAGAACAACCGGTAATATAATTACTGTATTTTCTAAATTCTAACTTTCAGCTTTTTTAGAGCATACTGGATGATAAAAGCTTCTCAATCGCATAATAACAGGCATTTCCCATATTAATTCTGTGTTTAATTTCCTCCCGAGTGTAATTTATATTTGTTACTGTTTTCCTTCAAGATATTTGAATTTTTCCACCTCTTCAAAGCATAAATAAATTTCCAATTTTTATATTTCCATTTCATACTTTGTTCTGGTCACGAGACATAGGCCTAATCATATACTTTGTCTTTTCGGGGTTTACTTCCAAACCTATCTCTTTACTTGCTTCAAGTAAAATTCCCGTGTCTTCCGTAGTAGTTTGTGGATTTTCTCCTAACATATTCACGTCATCCGCATAGACAAGCAGCTGATGTAATCCATTCAATTCCAAACCCTCTCTGTTATCCTGGAATTTCCTAATGGAATGTTCTAGAGCAGTGAATTCGAAAATCATCCGATAGAAACTGGCCTATACGGACTCTGCTGTAAGTTTCACTGAGACACATTTTTATTAATCGAACTAGTTTCTTGGGAATACGAAATTGAATAAGAATATTATATAAAACTTCTGTCTTAACTGAGTCACATGCCTTTTTGAAATCTATGAATAACTGATGTACTGTACACTTGTATTTCCATTTTTTCTCTAATATCTGTCGAATACAAAAAATCTTATCAATAGTCGATCTATCACGCCTTAAGCACACTGATGATCCCCAATAATTTCATCTACATACGGAATTAATCTTCTGAAATATGATTACATAATTACAATCTAAAAACAATAGTGTATCTGCCGAAAATTTAATTACTGTTTGCAATGGATATCCATAGTCCCTTAAGCTAAATCGATAGAGATCAGCACACTGCGAAGACAATTTCGCTAATTATGAAACATATGCAAACTTACATCAATATTTTTCAGGCCTGCCCGCAGAAAAAATTTTCAGTGACTGCAACAGCCAACCATCTGATAAAGATATTGTGTCAGAAGGTAGCCATTAATCGTTAATCAAGGATACTTAGTAAAACCCATGAAGTTGCAAGAAGAGAAATAATGTATAATCTATACTAATAATAAATCTGTAGACGAAATGTTTCTGGTAATTTTCGATTTTCCAAAAATAATTGGTCCTAACACATATAATTAACCACCCTGAAACGGAAAATCGCGTTTTTGACGTTTTTGTTTGTATGTCTGTCTGTCTGTCTGTATGTTTGTTACCTTTTCACGCGATAATGGCTGAACGAATTTCGATGAAAATTGGAATATAAATTAAGTTCGTTGTGACTTGATTTTAGGATATATGGCATTCAAAATACATTATTTAAAAGGGGGGTTATAAGGGGGCCTGAATTAAATAAATCGAAATATCTCGCTTATTATTGATTTTTGTGAAAAATGTTACATAACAAAAGTTTCTTTAAAAATAATTTGCGATAAGGTTTATTCCTTGAAAAATTTTGATAGGACTGATATTTAATGGGATAAATGAGTTTTAAAATTAAAATAACTGTCATCTAAGGCCGTATAATAAAATAAAAAAACAAATGACTTCGTATATAAGGGGCCTTGGACAGCAACAATCGAAAGCTATGAAAGATAGCCTACAGAGAATGTTTCTGTGTTTGTATGAAGCAATATCGGAAGCTAAATTAACCGATTTGTATAATTAATTATTATTTCACCATTGGAAAGTGTAGTTTCTCTAGATGGACATAATGCTATAATGTTATTACAGTAATTTCTGATATAATATAATATAATATAATATGTAATATTATATAATATAATTTATTTGAAGGGTTTAGAACCATAGTGGGCCAAACGCCATTTACTGAATACGTAGAAAAGAAGGGTTAAAATTAAGTTATTACCATAATTCAATGGAAACATATAGCAAGTAAAATAAAGTATACACATTAAATCTAAATGATGTCAATGTTCATTAAACTATGGTTGCATGTTAAAGAAATTGTCATTACACCAAATGAGTGCTCTCTGGACCGAAATGATCGCATTTTAATTATTTAAACACAATTTAAATTAAGTAACATATTAAACGATTTATACTTCTATCAAACACGAATGTTCCCTGGATCAAATGTCCTATTTTAATTATTTAATTACTTTATATTTATTTCTAACTGGTGCAGCGGAGCGCACGGGTACGGCTAGTGGTAAATAAAGCAAATGAAGTTAGATTTCATAATATTATTTAATTAATTCCTCTCGACTTGTTAAGCAAATAAAATAGTTATTAGTGCATTTCGAAGCATATTTAGTAACGTTTTGCCTTTTAAAAATGTTTCTGTGAAACATACAAGAAAGATAGCAATTTTCAAATAATTGATTTCCCATGTGAATTCCGTACGTTGAGTAGGCCTAATTTGATTTCTATAATATGAATAGATCTGCTTGCTAAACAACCGAGAATGTATTGCTCTACATTTTTCTAAACATAAGCAGATCCAATAGATTAATATAACACGGAACGCAGAACAATAATAAAAGTATATTATTTTAATGTACCGAAGTACAAATGATATTTCCATGCAGATATTCTGCGTCATCATACGATGAAAGAATAATGGAACAGAGAAAAATTCTCTCCGGCGCCGGGATTTGAACCCGGGTTTTCAGCTCTACGTGCTGACGCTTTATCCACTAAGCCACACCGGATTCCACCCCGGCGTCGGAAGAATCGTCTCAATTTTAAGTTCCAACTCTTGGGTTCCCTCTAGTGGCCGCCCTCTTCACTACGTCATAGATATCTATGAACCTAGGACCGAAGTCCACACATGTCACTCATTACGAGTGCACCTCAGCACATGTGTGGACTTCGGTCCTAGGTTCATAGATATCTATGACGTAGTGAAGAGGGCGGCCACTAGAGGGAACCCAAGAGTTGGAACTTAAAATTGAGACGATTCTTCCGACGCCGGGGTGGAATCCGGTGTGGCTTAGTGGATAAAGCGTCAGCACGTAGAGCTGAAAACCCGGGTTCAAATCCCGGCGCCGGAGAGAATATTTCTCCGTTCCATTATTCTTTCATCGAATAATAAAAGTGTTTTCTCAGAAGTGTGCAAGTGTTTTGAAAGAGTGTTGATTATTATAAATGAGCGAATTAAACGCCGAATAAACCCGGGAAGTGCAGGCTGGCGTGAAGCGAAAACTTTCTACCGGATCGCCTTCTTTCTAGACAAGAATTACAATGCTTGCGAGTAATTGTGTCTGGTTGTGAAACCTGGCTCTCACCTTGATGGGCAAGCTTTGTTAGAAGGTGGTTTAATGTAAGACACTTACATTAAAGGATCACAGAGTGAGTGCCTAAAAACCGCAATATAATATATACCGGAAGAAAATGGATCTCATGAGTTTCTGGGATTTGGTAACATCGCGAAAAGTTTTGCGGCTTGAAATACAGAGTGTCCACATGAAATCTTTACAACTTCAGATGTAAATAACAAATTATTGAGACAAGATATCAGCGATTTTCAGCATCAGAGGTCTGCATCGGACGTTTTCGCTCGAGCGCCAAGTAGTTCATAGCATAATCCGATAGGTAGCGCACATGCATGATGGGTAAAATTGTCACGAGCGATAAATCCTCGAATGGTATAAGCCGAGCGTTAGATATTCGTTCTTCTTACAGTGATGAACTGTGTAGTAACATCATAGATGTTTATCATTTCAAAACTTTGCAGTATTTAACTAACCTCTCCATAGTACAACTACAAAACTTGCTTTAAAATGTAATATAAATGTTGTAGGTAAATGTTTTTTTCCCCCAACACAGGAGTGATTTTGTTTTTGCCACATCTGATAGATGTTATTGGATGTAAGTGTAATTATTATAAATGGAGAACACAATCACGATAATGCAAGAACTGTGTCAAGTATTATAATAATAATAATAATAATAATAATAATAATAATAATAATAATAGTAATAATAATAATCTCTAATAATTAGTGTATCAATCTTTGCGTCTGTAACAGTTGTCCAGCATGATTATTCGTTTTATTATATTTTCTGTGACGTTATCTCTATACTAATATTGTTATTAATCTACTGCTATATCAATAATATTTTGTAAAACGTTTCTACACTGTCGCAGTATATAGGCGGAACACTAGGTATGGACCTATCATATTATATATGTAATAAATCAAATATTGAATAATTATTAATTAGCAATAATAACTGTATATCGAAGTTTTTCATACTATTTTTATTTATAACTTCATGTTCCTGTTTTGGTACGTTCCATTGACTGTTCCATTAAAAGTTTGTCATAAACACAGAAAATAAAGCCTTATTTTTACCGTGTGAGCAAAACATATGTGTATCTTATCTGTCGCCTTCCATACAAGATAAGACATTTCAGTGAGATGACCTTGTACTGTGCTTCTATTTATTACGAGCGCATCACGACCGATCGTATCTCACTCGAGGGTACGACACTCGACCGAGTTCAAGCGAGCGATTTAACTCCAATGCAGCACTCTGTTCAGCGTGTTAATCAGAAGCTGTTTTTATGGAAATTTTGTTGGATTGTTGAAATGAGATTTTTTTTTGGTTGCAGATGTTAATTTTGTTGAAATCTGACACTGAAAGAGATGTAGACACCTAAGGAGATGGCACAACGTGTATCCTGGTTTATCG
The DNA here is from genome assembly GCA_025594305.2 of Periplaneta americana. Classification (NCBI taxonomy): domain Eukaryota; kingdom Metazoa; phylum Arthropoda; class Insecta; order Blattodea; family Blattidae; genus Periplaneta; species Periplaneta americana. The sequence continues at coordinate 9,462,674 of JAJSOF020000023.1, forward strand.
AAACATGATCAAATACACAGGTGCAACTTCACGTCCGGACCCAATATACGAAAGAGAGTCGCCATCACAGCCAACAATCCGGGAATGGCACGGAAAATTTATGGAGACTGGGAGTGTGCTGCGGAAAAAGGGTAGCGGGTAGGGTGTAACGTCATGGAATAGGATGCGAAACTGCAGTCAGCACCATCTGGCGGCAGTGGGCTGAAATAAGATGATCAGCGCCCAACGTCGTAGGTGGTGAACATTAGAACTACGTGTTGGGTACATTATCCAGAGTTCTCTATTTATCCATTCGAGATATTGTTCGAGGAGGCAAGATGGCAGACAGAAACTTGTTAATAAGTGAACATAAAGTGATACTACGTGTGTGTGTGTATAAGCAGTGTATGTTAAACAGTAATGTTTATGGACATTGTAAAAATAGTGTTGTTGAATGTATTGTAAAGTAATAGTAATATAATAAATTGAACTATCTGAGTAGTTCTTGCAGACTTTTCCATTGCGCTGTACAATAAATACCCAAAGAATACAATCCCAATTATCTATCCTTTTGCTTTATTTTTTGTCTCTGGTTATATTTTAATTGGGTAGTGTAAAATAGATCGTCTCTTTTATCTTCCTGTTGGCTCCGGTAAGAATTTTCAGTAGAAGATGCTGTGAGGAATAAAAATGTAAATGTTTTATTTTAAATTGGGTTAGTTTTGAATATCGATGAGGGTGGGAGAGAATACTTTCTGCACAGTTTAACATTTTCGTCACCAGGTGCGCTGCTAAATGCATGGAGTAATTAGTTACTCTTTTCGCTACTTGGTGCGCTGCTAGATGTAATAACGCCCCTCCTCCCAACAGGTGGCAGTAAGATCAATTTCTACAACAGCCCTGTAGTATGTCTTACGGGAAACTCAGTAAGTTTCGCATCCTATTATATTTCATCCATGGTAACGTGTTTGAAATGATTTGCCTAGCTGTCCTATGTTGCAGGTGTTTCATTTGAGTTTATATACGCTTGTGTGGTTGTATTTGTTTGTTTGTGTGCTGAGATGCTTTTGTAGAGTATTATTTATTCTGTATGCCATGTTGTAATTTAATTTCTTGAATGAGGTTGCAATCTTGTGTGTGTTTTATTTTCGTATGTTAATGTGATGTATTTCTTGTGTTCTTTTATTGATGACGTGAATATGTTAGGAGAAAATCCACAAACGATTAGGGAAAGCACGGGAATTTTACTGGAAGCAAGTAAAGAGATAGGTTTGGAAGTAAATCCCGAAAAGACGAAGTATATGATTATGTCTCGTGACCAGAATATTGTACGAAATGGAAATATAAAAATTGGAAATTTATCTTTTGAAGAAGTGGAGAAGTTCAAATATCTGGGAGCAACAGTAATAAATATAAATGATACTCGGGAGGAAATTAGACACAGAATAAATATGGGAAATGCCTGTTATTATTCGGTTGAGAAACTTTTACCATCCAGTCTGCTGTCAAAAAATCTGAAAGTTAGAATTTATAAAACAGTTATATTACCGGTTGTTCTGTATGGTTGTGAAACTTGGACTCTCACTTTGAGAGAGGAACAGAGATTAAGGGTGTTTGAGAATAAGGTGCTTAGGAAAATATTTGTGGCTAAGAGGAATGAAGTTACAGGAGAATGGAGAAAGTTATACAACACAGAACTGCACGCATTGTATTCTTCATCTGACATAATTAGGAATATTAAATCCAGACGTTTGAGATGGGCAGGGCATGTAGCACGTATGGGCGAATCCAGAAATGCATATAGAGTGTTAGTTGGGAGGCCGGAGGGAAAAAGACCTTTAGGGAGGCCGAGACGTAGATGGGAAGATAATATTAAAATGGTTTGTGGGAGGTGGGATATGATGATAGAGAATGGATTAATTTTGCTCAGGATAGGGACCAATGGCGGGCTTATGTGAGGGCGGCAATGAGCCTCCGGGTTTCTTAAAAGCCAGTAAGTAAGTAAGTAAGTAATTCTTATGCTTTTTGTGAGTATATTTAAAATTTATATTTAAAATTGTAGTAAATTCGTACAACTGTATCAAAAGTAGGAACATTGGTACTGCCTGATAACAGATGTGCATATCAGCCAGAACCTGAATCAGTGTAAACCATTCTTAAATAATTATATTTGTTGGAATATGACATATGTATGACTCAGTACATAAGTAGACTTATGAGAATTCTACCACAAATGAAAGTTCACATCTTCAGCTTTTGGGAACTATAAACAGGTTTCGAAACGTTGGACGTAAGCTCCAGGACACTGTGGAACACCTAAAAGTCTACTTCTAAATATTATCCATTCACAATAAAAAGTCTAACTACTCATAATTACATAGTCCCGTGCCGTGTCGTCGTGGTCTAAGGCATCCTGCCTAAGACTCGCGTTACGGAATGCGCGCTGGTTCGAGTCCTCGTGGGGAAAGAAATTTTCTCATGAAATTTCGGCCAGTGTATGAGACCGATGCCCACCCAGCATCGTGATACACTTGGAGATCTGGGATAGGTAGCGAAATCCGGTTGCGAAAGCCAGCTATAACGGCTGGAGGGATCATAGTGCTAACCTCACGATACCGCTATTCTGATTGGATGATCGTCCACCTCTGCTTCGGCATGTGGACATGAGGCCAGCAGCCGGCTGGTCGGTCTGGGCCCTTCATGGGCTGCAGCGCCACGGATTATTATTACTCATAATTATGTGATTCAGCACATTTAAATACAGCAACTGTATTTGTTTCAACATGAGTCAGAATTGCAGACTCAAAGAGGGCTTCAACCGTAAGAACGCCGATTGTCTGTTGTCACAAGACGCTCAATGGTAAAGTGGAGACAAATAATTTAAAACCCAGAGGAAAGCGGTTGACTGAATGCTAAAAGATCCCTCTTTGTAGGAGGGCATTACCTGCTATTCACAGGCACTTGTAAATATCACTTTGTCTTGGAGAGGGATTGTGCGTTCATTACTTTCACTGGAATGGTTTCCCTTACGGTTGTTTCTAGGAGAATAACACAGGTACAAATCAGAACCCTTAGTGAAAAGCTGGCGTTACTTCATGCAATATAGTGGTCTATGTGTTCAATGAATAACAATAAAACTTCGCATTAAAAATATCTCGCAAGAACATATCTATCTGCAACATAAGATGCATGCTTTTGAAGAAACAGAACTAACATAATTCAATTTAAATCCTGTCCAAATTCAATCTCCCAAATTTCTATCGTAATAATTAACAATAGATCCCTATTAAAGCTGTGTGATGTATCTTGTCTCACTGTGAAAATAGAAAGAAAGGAGATATGTCTTACTTCGTCTGTGTTGTTATGGAGATGGGGGAGCGGAGCGATGCCGTCCATGCATCCAGTGGCGGAAGGGACTAGTTGATACATTCTGTAGCGCAAAATAAAATAACAAAATGTCTATCTTCATACTGTGTAGTTCCATCACTGAGCTTATCTTTCAAGAAATTGAGTTCCGGCAGCCTGCACAATAACAAGGTTTTGAAAGGAACCCTGAAAATTTACAACCCTCCTATAATCTCCACCCTCATTTGAAGGGACTTGGTTTTATTGCTACTGAGACAAGATAAACCTTACCAGGTATAGAAACAACAACAACCAAATTTATTAGCTTAAAAATCGATAATGTGTTAAATTGGAAAAATCATATTAAATAAATTACCCCCAAACTAAATTCAGCTCGTTTTTCTATTAGATCTATGCAAAAGATAGTAAATATCAATACCTTAAAAACAATATACTTTGCATACTTCCACTCGGTAATGAGTTTTGGAATAATATTCTGGGGAAATTCCACAGAGAGTAACAGTATATTCCTATTACAAAAAAAGAGTAATTAGAATAATAGTAGGTGCCAAATCTAGGGAATCTTGTAGGACTATTTTCTACAAATAATGCCCATGGCTTGTCAGTATATCTTTTCATTAATAATCTTCTTCTTATATAATCGTGAAATCTTTGTAACTAATTCAACAGTTCATGACATAAATACACGTCAAAAGAATGACTTTCATACTCCATCGGTAAGTCTATCATGCTATCATGCTATCAAAAAGGAGTGCGTTATATGGCAGTAAAAATTTTTAATAGCTTCCCTATCGATATAAAAAAATGAAACTCAAAATATAGGATTATTTAGGGCCAAATTAAAGAAGTACCTAATTTCTCACGCCTTCTATTCTGTAGGTGAATTCATGACATTCAATAACACTTCATGAAATTGATACTAAAACTATGTGTTGTACTAGTAGACTATATTGTAAATCTCGTCTGTATATATTTCATCTAGACTGTGACTATAAATTGATTTTTAATAGTATTAAGTTTCTTGACTTGTTCAATATTCTAGCTGTAAGCAATGTATGAATACCGTGGAATGTTAATAAATACAATACAATACAATTCCAAATAGCTGCGTACACTTTTTACTACCAATAATACCGTAATGTGGAAGTTCTTTCAGCTCATTTAAGTCGTACAAAAACGAAGATATTATACTAGTCATAACATACTGTTGGGAAACATGGACTAAAATTAAACAAAATCAGTTTAAAATGTTTGAGTTACTCTAACGCAAGATTGAAGAATTTTAGGAAATTAAGAATTGTCGTAATATACAGAATCAACCGTAAGTAATTCCATTAATTTCAGTGGGCTATTCTTTGAGATACTTCAAACAAAAAAGTTTAATACGATTTTTCTCATTTCTGTTTCCTTTTCGAGATAAAAATTGTTTTATATTAAACATTTCATAGAGTGTTTTAGGAAAGTCATTGATTTAATTCCCAATATGCTCAGACAGTTTAAGAGAGCAGTGTATTGTGATATTACATGATTGAAAGAATTTTAGTTTTGTCCTTCAAATGTGCAGAAATTTGATCCGAACAAAATTAACATCGAAAAATTATTTTTCAAAATGAAAAGATACGTCATTGGTGGCATGCGGTTTCAATGTGAATTGAAAAAAAGACATTTCCTTTCTGATTTAATTACTGTAGTTAGAAAAATACTTGTTTTGATAAGAGTCGGGCAAATCGCAACTCACTGAAAAAATAAATAATAAATAAGAAACTATTTGGCTCCAAAATTGATGAAGCACGGCACCTAAATAAAAAAAAGCTAGATTCCGTCCAACATTGAAATAAAAGGTCTAGAAATCTCTCTGCCAGCTAGATCAGATTTCTTTCGGCTGTGTTTTAAAAACGCTAGATCTAGCAGGAATATGGTAAATTGAGCACATCGTTAAAAGTTTCAGAACCAACTTTTTTCCTTTTTTTTTTCCGTTGTTGGTAACTCTATAGCATCTATTAGATGCTTTATGGTTGTGCTAACAGATGGAGTTACTTGTCAACAATGTGACGCTGAAACGTGTGTTCAGGTTACTGCCCAGCGACAGTCCTGATGTATTTTTATATCTGTGATGATTGGTTAATTAATATTAACCCGGCACACTCACAACCACACTCACATTCATACAAATTTCCAGACTCCAGACACCCAAGGAATTCCTCTTCTTCAAGAAAAATTCACCGAGAATCGAACCCGGGACCTCCTGATCTGGAAGCCAGCATGCTGACCAATAGACCACGGAGGCAGTCAAAGAACAAACTTAAAATCGAATACAGTAGTAACCTGTAGAAGTGAGTGGCCAAGCTCTTGCAGATTTTGTGTTTGAATAAGGCGAACTTTAACCTCTGGCTTGGGTGTGACTAACGCCACTCAACATGGAATCCTCCACGCATACACAATTGCAATATTACAAGAACAACAGTCATCTTTCGACCATTCACACTACACGCTTCAGAACCTGCAATCATTCCTGGGTCTGCTAACAGCAGGTAGAAATCGCTATGCCAATAACAAAGAATGAAGATCGAACAGTTTTCACTTTCAAACTGTAGTTAGATCTCCTCCTTCGCGCTTCCTTTGTTTCTTTCAATATTACTATGACAATGAAATATGAAGTGGTGACGTCTGTGAAACAGAGAAGTCCCTCAAACTGACTTGGAAGGATTCCAACAGAGAACGCGGTCCCGGGGTACTGGCAGGGCAGAACTTGCATACGCCCGGTCAGGTATACTAAGTATATTGGGCTGCAAAAGTAATGCCGATACGAAATTATATCGTTTTCCGAGGACTTTAGCAAACATGGCGAGGTGGAAAGCTATTTTCCTGAGATTAGTTTTTTTTAACATGTAAATACGACTTTTAAAACATATTCACGTTATTATTTAATGAGACTATTTTGTTTATATGACGTCATTCCATTTTCAGCCAATGAAGTGTAATGAAATTTTGAATTCCAACGAATCACAGTCATACATCGCGATAATTTCTGCAGCTCGATTTATTAGTATCAATTTATCGCATGGTCGTTCTTTTGTTTAGTCAGTGTCGCCAACTGTTTCCACGTAAGTCGTTGAGCATGAATCCATTGTACTAAAAGTGCGAAGTCCTTCACGGGCTGAAGCGCCATGGATTATTATTATTATTATTATTATTATTATTATTATTATTATCCTATTTCCACATCTACATCTTCATCTTCTAATTCCATGTCCATTGTATCTAAAGAAAAGGACACTCTTTAACAATTGAAGAGTCCACTGCAAGAATGATGGATGTCACTTTCTTGTCGAAAATGAACCAAGACTGTCAATGCATAGCTTAAGACATAATTATAGAATGTACATAGAGAGTTATATGGCATTAACACTGATAGTCATTGTCCAGTAATGATCGGAAAATCACAGTTAAGCTTTGAGCGCTAAGCATTTCAAACTTTCAATTGCTTCTCCTGCAAAATGTATTCCAAATGACAACCGTCATTCTTGCAGTGGAGTGTTCAATTGTTAATTTAATTAATATATTAATCAAGTTATTTGTAACTATACTATAAAATGTTTGAATTAAATTATGATTTCAGCAGATAATGAAACCGAATTTCGTTATAATAACAAGAAAAGCGCAGTACATATAATTAACATTTTAAAATCTGTATTTCGCTTTTCTCAATTGGTATTACTGAATAACATTCAATTTCTTTATTGCAGTAATCGTTATTCATCTATTTCGACTTCACAATGTCTGAATAGGTTAAGTATTCATAAATATACAATTATTAACATTTTGTGAGCGAATTTTAGGGATATATAATTTACATTTTTATTTTATTCACGAAATAGTCCTAATAAATGTCACTCGAGGTCTGAGATTACTATAAAATTGATTTAAATTATTCGTATACTTTTATTTTACAACATTAATAAGAATACTACACGAAAATAGTGAAAATGCAGTTTATATGGTATTCCACAGCCTTACTTATTATCCATGGATGCTGTAATTGTTACAATCGATATATACGACCAGTTAAGTTTCATATTGTATTAACAAAAAATGTATCAATTTTATTATAAATATAAATATAAAAGTTTATTAAAATCACATACAGAACTGAAAATTGAATGCAATGCCTTCTGCGTAGTATCTCTATTTCTATTGTTGCTTAAGCAAAGCCCTCGATACACGATATTTCAAATCGATAGAGACTTCGACTCGTCGTTTCTTGCAGTCCAGTGAAGAGTTTCGAAAGGAATCTTGTTAAATTGATAGGAAGAGAGAATATTTGCTACAGTAAGGCTATGTCAATATTGTACTTGACGACACAAATAATCAATTTTATTTATTTAGCTAGTAGGCAAAGCGAGTACAAATTCAAAATTATACAACAAAAATGTGTCTAGCTACTACCGTAAGAGGCAGACTCGTGTACAGTGTGGTCTTACCCAAAAATACAACATACAATTTACAAACTTAAAATTAGAATAGTGTATTTGGGGTCCTGTATTTAGATTTGTTCTAAATCTTTCGCTAAATCCTGTATGGAAGCGTATTTATACAGAGTCAAAAAGTTACTGTGAACATTGTTTATCAAGATCGAAATTTATGCCTCTTTTCCATTTATTTGTACAGCGAAACCAAGTAGGCCATGGAAGCGACTCAGCGTGTGTCGGAAAGCATATTCAAAACGCTAGTTGGAATCCTGTGTTTTCTCTACAGGACGACGATGTAATAATTTAGCTCTCTTTGTTTTTTTAAGTCATAGGCTAAACTGACCTCTAAGCGAAGTGGTAGAAAAGAATTATTCGAATTTATATTTTAGTTTTTTAACTTATAACAATTCATATAATCACAAGCAATCCTAGTGGGACATCAACGTCTATTATGCAATATTACTCCTGCTCTTCCGGTCAAGTTAAACGACACTATAATCCCTTTTGTTTCCTGTGTTAAAAACCTTGGAGTTTACTTTGATACGCATTTAAACTGGAATAACCAAGTAATCCATATTACCAAAAAAGTGCTTTCCATACTACATTCCTTAAACAGCATTCGAAAATTCCTCCCGCTATCACTCAAGAAAATACTAGTGGAAACACTAGTAATACCCCACTTCGATATATTGTGATTTTCTACTGACTGACCTCAATGTCAACCAGTCGCAAAAATTACAGCGTGTTCATAATTCTTGTGTTCGCTTCGTCTGCGATGTCCGTCGCGCTGACCACACTACCCCCTCCTTCCAAACTCGAGACTGACTACGGCTTAACGAACGTAGAAATTTTCATTGTCTTGTTCTCCTTTTCCAAGTCCTTCACACGTCTACACCTACCTACCTTGCCTCCCGTTTCAGTTACCTGTCATCATATCATAATCTCTTCACACGCACGCAAAATAGCCGCATACTAGCCATACCAACACATAAGACATCATCGTATTCATCATCATACACAATCTCGCTCTCGCGCTTGTGGAATACCCTACCCAGTGACATCAGAGACTGTCGGAATTTAGTAGCGTTCAAAAGTAAGCTTGCTTACTTACTTACTTACAAATGGCTTTTAAGGAACCCGAAGGTTCATTGCCGCCCTCACATAAGCCCGCCAGCGGTCCCTATCCTGTGCAAGATTAATCCAGTCTCTATCATCATACCCCACCTCCCTCAAATCCATTTTAATATTATCTTCCCATCTACGTCTCGGCCTCCCTAAAGGTCTTTTTCCCTCCGGTCTCCCAACTAACACTCTATATGCATTTCTGGATTCGCCCATACGTACTACATGCCCTGCCCATCTCAAATGTCTGGATTTAATGTTCCTAATTTTGTCAGGTGAAGAATACAATGCGTGCAGTTCTGTGTTGTGTAACTTTCTCCATTCTCCTGTAACTTCATCCCGCTTAGCCCCAAATATTTTCCTAAGCACCTTATTCTCAAACACCCTGAACCTATGTTCAAAAGTAAGCTTATTAAGCATTTTCTTACTGCGTAGAGTAGGTTTAATTTGTACTTATCAATAAAAGAAATGCTTCTCTCTTCTTAACTTTCACAATAAACTGTCTAGCTTTTATTAATCAGTTAATCTTTTAGTACTTTGATTTTGATTGTATCTGTAAATTTAATATTAATTGTAATTGTAATTGTAATTGTATTCTTAATATTGTAGTTGTAATCCCTTTTTAGAGGGGAAGAGAAGACCTGATGGCCTTATCTCTACCAGGTTAAATAAATAAATAAATAAATAAATAAATAAATAAATAAATAAATAAATAAATAAATAAATAAATAAATAAATACTGCACTTTCATCGACCGATGATAATCATGAGGGCAGTACCAGGGCCAGAGGGGGTGGTTGTGATAGTAGTAATAGTTGTGGTAGGCGAGAGCTGTAGTGAAAATGGTTGCGGCGAGGGTGGTGTGATGTACCCCCAGGAGCTTCAAATTTTCCAATTACGCTTCGAGCTCCCGTGAGTGCATTCGTGTTCGTTTTGTGTAAATTCGAACTGTCTACCGCAAAACGCAAAAACGTGATTCCTACAGCGGTCGAAGGGTCGAGAGCGTGGCCAAAGGCTAACTAATCCAATTTATAAGAGGACTATTGAACGCTGGGATAGTCTCAGACATCAGCAGTTGCTGTAGAACTCACGGCGCAGCTCTTTCCTTACATACTTTGTGCAAGTATGATGGGCAGTCAAATGAAAACGGGTCACCATGAGGATCTCTCACGACGGGCAAGTTGGTACCACTGCAATTTGATTGCTGAACTGACATCTGGTGGCGACTCGCGAAAGCACAGTTACAACCACTGCTTGCACTACACCTTTTCCAGTTGTATTTCAGAAAATGTCAATTGTATTTCAGATTAGTCAATTAAATTTCAGATGGTATCAAATGTATTTCAGATTTATGAATTTAATTTCAGACAATATTAATCGTATTTCAGATTTGTCAATTGTATTTCAGATATCAATTGTACTTCAGATTTGTCAATTTAATTTCAGATAGTATCAATTGTATTTCAGATAGTATCAATTGTATTTCAGATTTTTCAATTTAATTTCAGACAGTATCAATTGTATTTCAGATTTTTCAATTTAATTTCAGATAGTATCAATTGTATTTCAGAATTGTCAATTTAATTTCAGACAATATTAATTGTATTTCAGATTTGTCAATTTAATTTCAGATAGTATCAATTGTATTTCAGAATTGTCAATTTAATTTCAGACAATATTAATTGTATTTCAGATTTGTAAATTTAATTTCAGATAGTATCAATTGTATTTCAGAATTGTCAATTTAATTTCAGACAGTATCAATTGTATTTCAGATTTGTCAATTTAATTTCAGACAATATCAATTGTATTTCAGATAGTATCAATTGCATTTCAGACAGTATCAATTGTATTTCAGATTTGTCAATGTCATTTCAGATAGTATCAATTGTATTTCAGATTTTTCAATTTAATTTCAGATAGTATCAATTGTATTTCAGAATTGTCAATTTAATTTCAGACAATATTAATTGTATTTCAGATTTTTAAATTTAATTTCAGATAGTATCAATTGTATTTCAGAATTGTCAATTTAATTTCAGACAATATTAATTGTATTTCAGATTTGTAAATTTAATTTCAGATAGTATCAATTGTATTTCAGAATTGTCAATTTAATTTCAGACAGTATCAATTGTATTTCAGATTTGTCAATTTAATTTCATACAGTATCAATTGTATTTCAGATTTGTCAATTTAATTTCAGACAATATTAATTGTATTTCAGATAGTATCAATTGCATTTCTGACAGTATCAATTGTATTTCAGATTTGTCAATGTCATTTCAGATAGTATCAATTGTATTTCAGATTTTTCAATTTAATTTCAGATAGTATCAGTTGTATTTCAGAATTGTCAATTTAATTTCAGACAATATTGATTGTGTTTCAGATAGTATCAATTGTATTTCAGATTTGTAAATTTAATTTCAGATAGTATCGATTGTATTTCAGATTTGTCAAAGTCGTTTCAGATTGTAACAATTGTATTTCAGATTTGTCAATTGTATTTCAGATAATATCAATTGTATTTCAGATTTGTCATTTTAATTTCAGATAGTATCAATTGTATTTCAGATTTCTCAATTTAATTTCAGATAATATCAATTGTATTTCAGATTTGTCAATGTCATTTCAGATAGTATCAATTGTATTTCAGATTTTTCAATTTAATTTCAGATAGTATCAATTGTATTTCAGAATTGTCAATTTAATTTCAGACAATATCAATTGTGTTTCAGATAATATCAATTGTATTTCAGATTTGTAAATTTAATTTCAGATAGTATCGATTGTATTTCAGATTTGTCAATGTAATTTCAGATTGTAACAATTGTATGTCAGATTTGTCAATTGTATTTCAGATAATATCAATTGTATTTCAGACTTGTCATTTTAATTTCAGATAGTATCAATTGTATTTCAGATTTATCAATTTAATTTCAGATAATATCAATTGTATTTCAGATTTGTCAATGTCATTTCAGATAGTATCAATTGTATTTCAGATTTGTCAATTGTATTTCAGATAGTATCAATTGTATTTCAGATTCGTCAATTGAATTTCAGATAGTATCAATTGTATTTCAGATTCGTCAATTTAATTTCAGATAGTATCAATTGTATTTCAGATTTGTCAATTGTATTTCAGATAATATCAAATGTATTTCAGATTTGTCAATTGCATTTCAGGTGGTATCAAATTTATTTCAGATTTGTCAACTGTATTTCAGATGGTATCAAATGTATTTCAGATTTGTCAATTGTATTTGGGATGGTATCAAATGTATTTCAGATTTGTCAATTGTATTTGAGATGGTATCAAATGTATTTCAGATTTGTCAATTTTATTTAGATGGTATCAAATGTATTTCATATTTGTCAATTGTATTTTAGATGGTATCAAATGTATTTCAGATTTGTCAATTGTATTTTAGATGGTATCAAATGTATTTCAGATTTGTCAATTCTATTTTAGATGGTATCAAATGTATTTCATATTTGTCAATTGTATTTTAGATGGTATCAAATGTATTTCAGATTTGTCAATTGTATTTGAGATGGTATCAAATGTATTTCAGATTTGTCAATTTTATTTAGATGGTATCAAATATATTTCATATTTGTCAATTGTATTTTAGATGGTATCAAATGTATTTCAGATTTGTCAATTCTATTTTAGATGGTATCAAATGTATTTCATATTTGTCAATTGTATTTTAGATGGTATCAAATGTATTTCAGATTTGTCAATTGTATTTTAGATGGTATCAAATGTATTTCAGATTTGTCAATTGTATTTTAGATGGTATCAAATGTATTTCAGATTTGTCAATTGTATTTGAGATGGTATCAAATGTATTTCAGATTTGTCAATTTTATTTAGATGGTATCAAATGTATTTCATATTTGTCAATTGTATTTTAGATGGTATCAAATGTATTTCAGATTTGTCAATTCTATTTTAGATGGTATCAAATGTATTTCATATTTGTCAATTGTATTTTAGATGGTATCAAATGTATTTCAGATTTGTCAATTGTATTTTAGATGGTATCAAATGTATTTCAGATTTGTCAATTGTATTTTAGATGGTATCAAATGTATTTCAGATTTGTCAATTGTATTTTAGATGGTATCAAATGTATTTCAGATTTGTCGATGGAATTTGTAATACTCATACACTGTGCTACTGATTTCCATCTGCCTCCACATCACATTAAAACTTGTGAATAAAATACTGAACAACAGGAAAATGACTTCATGACCGTTCACATGGACAAACAGTCAAGGAGTGACTCATACAGGAATCTAACAACGTGCCATGCATGAGGAATCTCTCGTTTTTCACACCTAATTTCACTAGTCAGTGAAGATGAATCGCAGACTGTCGTTACACTAAGCGATCATTACCGATGAGAAAGAATTTCTTTTCAACTTTCTATCACGGACTCTTCAGCGATGAACCGTTAAACGAAGATAATTCAGCGATTAAATGCTCATATTTCCAGTTTTATAAAAAGTGACAGTTTCTATAGCAACAGGGATCTGCAACTTTTACGTTGTTCACTGTATATTTTCGGACTATTTAACTCAAACTGAGACGTTCTTTTGCCATCTTACTTACTTACAAATAGCTTTTAAGGAACCCAGAGGTTCATTGCCGCCCTCACATAAGCCCGCCATCGGTCCCTATCCTGTGCAAGATTAATCCAGTCTCTATCATCATAGCCCACCACTCTCAAATCCATTTTAATATTATCATCCCATCTACGTCTTGGCCTCCCCAAAGGTATTTTTCCCTCCGATCTCCCAACGTACACTCTATATGCATTTCTGGATTCCCCCATACGTGCTACATGCCCTGCCCATCTCAAACGTCTGAATTTAATGTTCCTAATTATGTCAGGTGAAGAATACAATGCGTTGTGTAACTTTCTCCAATCTCCTGTAACTTCATCCCTCTTAGCCCCAAATATTTTCCTAAGAACCTTATTCCCGAACAACCCTAATCTCTGTTCCTCTCTCAAAGTGAGAGTCCAAGTTTCACAACCATACAGAACAACCGGTAATATAACTGTTTTATAAATTCTAACTTTCAGATTTTTTTACAGCAGACTAGATACAGAAAAGCTTCTCAACCGAATAATAACAGGCATTTCCCACATTTATTCTACGTTAATTTCCTCCCGAGTGTCATTTATATTTATTACTGTTGCTCCAAAATATTTGAATTTTTCCACCTTTTCGAAGGATAAATCTCCAATTTTTGTGTTTCCTTTTCGTACACGGGACACCATCATATACTTTGTCTTTTCGGGATTTACCGGTACTTCCAAACCTAAGACTTTGCTTGCTTCAAAATAATAATAATGAATGAATCCGTGGTGCTACAGCCCGTGAAGGGCCTAGACCGACCAGCCGGCTGCTATCCTCACGCCCACATGCCGAAGCATAGATGGACGATCATCCAACCAGAATGGAGTTAGCGTGTGTTTAGCACGATGATCCCCCCAGCCGTTATAGCTTTCATTCGCAACCGGATTTCGCTACCTATCGTAGCTCCCCAAGTGCATCACGATGCTGGGTGGGCACCGGTCCCATACACTGGCCGAAATTTCATGAGAAAATTTCTTCCCCCATGAGGACTCGAACCAGCACGCATTCCGTAACGCGAGTCCTAGGCAGGATGCCTTAGATTTCTTTTATTGGGTTATTTTACGACGCTGTCTCAACATCTAGGTTATTTAGCGTCTGAATGAAATGAAGGTGATAATGCCGGTGAAATGAGTCCGGGGTCCAGCACCGAAAGTTACCCAGCATTTGCTCGTATTGGGTTGAGGGAAAACCCCGGTAAAAACCTCAACAGGTAACTTTCCCCGACCGGGATTCGAACCCGGACCACCTGGTTTCGCGGGCAGACGCGCTGACCGTTACTCCACAGGTGTGGACTGGATGCCTTAGACTGCGATAATAATAATAATAATAATAATAATAATAATAATAATAATAATAATAATAATAATAATAAAAGTTTAAACTTTTTTTCTCACGACGTATTCATCGCTTTACACAGAGATTTTAATTCACCACAAAATAGGGGCTGTATTTATACCTTTTCAAATTACTGTTAATCTTCAATAGGCCTACTCATATTCATAAATAACGCCTTTTTAAAACACTCACACATGCTCTGACGTTCTTCGACATTGCAACATTGAGCTTGAATTTGTTTACATTGGGGATCGTAGTGAAATTTATTACTAGTCTACAGTGCCACTGGGAATGTTTCAGTGTCTGCATGCGATATGTAATTTTACGTCTGCATTTGGGGTGGAGATGGACGCATTACCGTAAACTGGCCGCATCTACATGCTAATGATGAGCCTAACACGAACAGGCGGCAAGCCAGTGCATTGATCCCCAGTTCGTGTCTTGCTGTGTATCTAGTCTCTTTTTATGTCGGGCGAGTAGCAGTGGAGGTTTGATCAAGATAACTGCTTTGCGATACACAATGCTTCAGGTAGCCATGGATACTAATAATATATTATATATATAATTTGAACTGGTAATGGAAATTACGGGAAAACGGCTGAACGGATGTTAATGAGTGACCCTTCATTTTCATGCCTGGCATCCAAAGTTTTTCGGAAAAGTAGTAGTTTTCAGTGAAATGTCAATTTTCCTACATAATTTTCCTATTTTCCGAAATCCATCTGTTGTCAGTTTTGAGAACTAATTTTATTCAATCACGGCCGACTTGATTGAATTTCAGAACAAAACACTCACTACAATAAACAATAGGCTATTACACGAAGACCATGACCTACAGGATTGCCGACATATTTAGAGCTCAATTCAATTTGTTGTTAAAAACTGATTCTGCAGTGTATAATTTTCTGAGTACAGCTGTGTATTGGATATTCAAATCTACGAAACCTGAGGTGGTTTGATGACATTATTACCATTAGAAATTAAATATTATTATAGTTAATATCATGATGCGTCTATTTTTCATTAACTGTACATAATATTGATGCTATATTGATGACGTTAAAGTGAAACGTTTTGAGGTTTTGTAAGTAAATGTAGAGAATATCTTAATTTAGATCTTCATTTCTATAATTTACTGAGTGACTGCTATATATAACTACAAAACTTAAGTAAGATAATAATATTGTTATTAAAAATCAAATACTTTTATACTTATTAACCCAGTGGGGTTGGGTCTTTTCATATACTTAATGGCGGTAGTGTAGATATTGATATGTGTCATTGTCTTCAGTATTGGCTCGAGAGAGCGCAAAAATTACTGTTCCTAAGGAAAGATCAAAAGGTATTACTTACTGATAAAATAAGAGGCCTGGAAAATTTTGTAGTCTCCAGATCATTTCAGCAAGATCTCTTAGTAGGATAAAATGATTTTACGCTCTACATTTCAAGTTCTACATGCAGCAGCTATACAAAAATGCTATTGTTGGAAAACTTAGCAAACCTGACATTTTTTTAACTTTTGCCTACAACCCACAATGACCTGAAATAGCTACTGCTATCGTCCTGACATTGATACTTGCGTTTTCGCGTTGAAACTCAAAAACTGATGTTGGATAGGTTCAAGACAAAGTATTTGGCCTAAAAAAATCCATTCAGAGGGAGTATGTTTCATTATTATGGAAGCAAATAACTATCAAAAAGACAAGTATTCTTCAATGAAAATAAATCTGAAAAACTTTTATTTGAACTTCTAACGAACTTAGTTTGCAGCAGCATTTGCTGCACAAGCCAGTAGTGTGTGTGTATATATATATATATATATACACCTCTGCTGCACTTTTAGGTAAAAGTTTTCGAACCCCACACTCAGCTTTGCCTATAATCGTAATGTAGGAGGGCACAATTTCTACAACGGCCTAGGTTCGATTCCAGGTGGAGAACGGAAGATTTGCCTTCCTTTCACAGGAAATGGGTGTTGTGAGACACATTTTGGTTCTGTATTGCCATAAGCCAGTCATGTCAATTGATGGCCACAGGAGCAAGCGCGCTTTAGAGCCCAGGAGAGCCTGAGCGCTTTACAGCGGAAAAGAAAGAGACAGACGAAAGAGGTAGTATATGCCGCTTGGTCAAGCTATATTCAGGGATGGCCAGCACTGATTCAATAGATAAAGGGAAGAGAACTTATTAAAACTGTATCCATGTTAATTTTTAGATTTGCCTGAGAAGTATAAGTGCATTATAAGAATGTAAGTTTTAATTTTAATGCCTATTTTTCACAAGTTTGTTTTTTTATTCAAAAGAAATATTTTCTCAACTTTTCGTATAGAAAAGTGAAATTTTCAGGTATAGGCCTATTTATTTAATAGCCTTACAGAATGTTTTCGTAAATGTAATAAACCGTATATACGTATTACTGAAGATAGTGTACTGAAAATTTTGAAAATATTCGCATGGAAATTGTTTCTAAGGAAATGAATTAACAAAGCAACTACTGTTACATCATAAGCAAAAGATACGTGCCCATGTGTTGTAAAAATGTCAGCTCTGTAGCTTCAGCAGATTTCGAGAAAATAATTTAATATTCTGATGATAGGAAGTTGCTCACAAATATCACCTTAAAAGCATAATGCCATAAGAGTTTTGTTATGGAATATTAGTTACACTTAAAACAGATACAGTACCTAGGTAACTTTGCTTTGTACTGTAATATTGTTTTGATTAGTTTATTGATTACTTTTGTAAGGCTAAAGGTACCATCAATATAAATTCCAACTTATGTCATACTCAATCTCTTTCTTTGGAATATCACTTTCTTTATGAATGATGTGTTTCATCCACTTAGTACAGTATAATATTATACTACTATGGAATTTAAGTGAATATTCCTTCTTAACTCTCTAGTATGTTATTAAGATTTAAAACAAAACTGCAATATTAAGAAATCAGTGTTAGTTCTTTTGTTTTACAGACAATATAGATAATATTAAACAGAAAGAAGCCATATAAAAATAACGGCATAAAATTTCACGTTCCGTTTGAAGTTTATGCACCACTGTTTTCTTAATCCAACAGGTTGCTTATTCATAGACACAACCCTTTCTCTTTCCATAGGCCTACTTAGCGCTTGCTGCCCGCGCACGACATCAAGGTCAGAAAAATGTGCTTGCTTTGACATCACTGCCATAAGCGAATGACATGCTCAAACCATCCTGCTATATGTGAAGATTTAATATTTGTTAATAAGTTTGCGTTTACCTCTGATTGAGGTTCTGGCTGATATGTACGTCTATTATCAACCAACATGTTAATTGCTGTTACAGTACATTGCTGAAAATTACATCGAAAATATTTCATAAAAATAGCGGATTATGGGGGACTTCAGCGCAACAAACGGGGTATTTTATAAAGGCGTTACATAGCCTGTGAAATGTGCAGTCATATGGTAACTGCTATTTTTTGCAAGAATATGCTTTGACAGCATGGACATAATGCTATTTAGGGCCATATCAATTCATTTTTACAGACAATTACTGTTTCAAATTAAGCCTATCATTCAATTTATTTTATCACATTGCGCCCTTGTGTTATTAGTATTAGTAGTATTAGTAGTATTTATTTATTTAACCTGGTAGAGATAAGGCCGTCAGGCCTTCTCTGCCCCTCTACCAGGAGATTCCAATTACAATATCAACAATAAAATTACAATTAGTATTAAATTTACAATTACAATTACAAATAATATTACAGTTAGTATTAAATTTACAATTACAATAAAATCAAAGTACGAAAAGATTACCTGAATAATTAAAGCTAGATAATTTATCATAGAGAAACAAAGAATATTTTATATTTACCGAATTACAAATTAAATCTAGAATAACAAAATTGTATAGTGATCAAATTACTGGATATTGAAATATTTTGTGATAGATTAAAGAAACTATTTACAAGTAATCAATTACTGACCAAGTGCCTAGTAAGTTTTCGTTTGAATTCAATTTCATTTCGACAGTCCCTGATGCTAGCAGGTAGCGAATTCCAGAGTCTTGGCAGGGCTATTGTGAAAGAGGATGAGTATGAGGAGGTGCGATGGGATGGTATTGTTAGTATTGTTTCATGACGAGAGCGTGTGTTCAGATTATGGTGGGAAGAAAGGTAAGTGAAGCGAGACGACAGGTACGAAGGAATAGAAGAGTTCAAGATTTCGAAGAGAAAGAGAAGTGAATGTAAATTTCTTTTCTTATCTAGTTTAAGCCAACCTATTGCTTCCAGGGATGGGGTAATATGATCATATTTACGAACATTGCTTACAAAACGTACACACAAATTATGAGCACGTTGAAGTTTCGTTTTGTTGTCGCTGGAGAGGTCAGTCAGTAAAATGTCCGCATAGTCGAAATAGGGAAATGCAAGTGTCTGAACAAGGGACTTTTTTAAGCAAGAGGGGAGATGAACATTTATCCTTTTTAGCACATGGATAATAGAATATACTTTTCTGCAGGTTTCTGTGATTTGCATGTCCCAGTTGAGATTATTATCCATGTGAATGCCAAGATTTTTACTGAAGAACTGAAAGGGATATGCACTGTACTTACTTTAACAGGGGAAATGTCGAGGTGTTTTACAGCGTCGGTTTGCCGTTTGTGTCCTAATATAATTGCTTGTGTCTTTCCAGGATTTATTTTAAGACGGAGTTTCTTTGTCCATGTCACAATCGAGTCAATGTCTTCGTTCAATTTATCTATAGCGTCATTTACTCGGTCTAAGCGGGAAGAGATGTAGCATTGAAGGTCGTCAGCATACAAGTGATAGTTACAATGCCTTACAAGAGATGTAATATCATTGACATATATTGTGAACAACAATGGTCCGAGTACCGACCCCTGTGGTATACCTGATGTTATGTCAAGCCAGGAGGAGCTTCGATTCCCGGATACAACACATTGTTGTCTTTCCCGTAAGTAGGATTCGAACCAACTCACAGCAGTCTCTGACAAATACATATTTCTCAATTTATGGGTGAGCAGGTCAAAATTTACAGAGTTGAAAGCTTTGCTAAGGTCAAGAAGTGTTAGTATTGTTACTTTATTAGAGTCGATTGCTTCACGAATGTCTTCGGTCACTTTAAGTAGAGCAGTGCTTGTGTTGTGTCCAGCTCTGAAACCTGACTGATACTCGTCGAATAGTTTGTGTTCGTTCATGTAGTTAGTAATTTGTCTGTGTACGATTCTTTCCAGTGCTTTTGAAATGGCTGGCAGGATACTGATTGGTCTATAGTCGTTCGGGTCGGTGGGAACTTTGACTTTTGGAAGAGGAAGAACGAAAGCTTGCTTCCATATTTTAGGGAAAGTTGAAGTGTTATTCGACAACTGGCAAAAACATTGTTACGATTCACTTTAAATATCGTAGTTTAGATATCTAGAAGGATAAATGTAAACAAAAAAGTAACTGTGGAAAATTTTGTGCGTCCCTACCTATGAAATGACTTGATAGTGAAGATATTCCAAAGGAATTTATAATAGAAATCTTGACCTATAACTTCTACATCAATTTATTGAAAAACCCATTTTTTCTTGATCCTTCTTCATTTCCTCTTGTAGTCGTATGTGTTGTGCAATACACACATTATTACGAGCAACAAGTAAAAATGAGCTTGTAACTGCAGAGAAATCATCTAGGGACCCTGGGGCATGGCTGAGACATCCGTCCGGAAATGTTAACATCTTACACGAGGTTGAGTTGATTGTCTGGATGCTCTTATAACATCACAGCGCACCCTTGATTATACTAAAAGTGGTGAAAGGCCGCACGGGTGATTGTAGAACACGGCGAACAAATTGTTTTAACTTTCGTGCCATGCAAAATTACTGACGTTGTAGTCCAAAGATTCACAGAGCGTCAGTCGATATTGGATCTGTGTTTACTGTGGAAGTTATGAAGGAAGAACAATCCTATGCATGTGGAAATCGTAATAAAACTACAGTGTGTGATGACATATGATTAATTTAACTACAAATGTTCCTCTAATGATCATTTAAAACAACAGAAAGTAATATGAAAAAGTAAGAGAAAAATTGAAATTGTAGTCCTATCCATTTATTCATCCAACCATCCACCCATGTATTTATTTATTTATTCATTCATTCATTTATTTAATCATTTATTTATTCATTAAAATGTGTCTCGGTGAAACTTGCAGCAGAGTCCGCATAGGCCAGTTTATTTATTTATTTATTTATTTATTTATTTATTTATTTATTTATTTATTTATTTATTTATTTATTCATTTATTTATGTATTTATTTATTCATTCATTTATTTATTCATTAAAATGTGTCTCGGTGAAACTTGCAGCAGAGTCCGTATAGACCAGTTTATTTATTTATTTATTTATTTATTTATTTATTTATTTATTTATTTATTTATTTATTTATTCATTAAAATGTGTCTCGGTGAAACTTGCAGCAGAGTCCTTATAGGCCAGTTTATTTATTTATTTATTTATTTATTCATTAAAATGTGTCTCGGTGAAACTTGCAGCAGAGTCCGTATAGGCCAGTTTATTTATTTATTTATTTATTTATTCATTTATTTATTCATTAAAATGTGTCTCAGTGAAACTTGCAGCAGAGTCCGTATAGGCTAGTTTATTTATTTATTTATTTATTTATTTGTTTGTTTATTTATTTATTTATTTATTCATTTATTTATTCATTAAAATGTGTCTCAGTGAAACTTGCAGCAGAGTCCGTATAGGCCAGTTTATTTATTTATTTATTTATTTATTTGTTTATTTATTTATTTATTTGTTTATTTATTTATTTATTTATTCATTAAAATGTGTCTCAGTGAAACTTGCAGCAGAGTCCGTATAGGCTAGTTTATTTATTTATTTATTTATTTATTTATTTATTTATTTATTTATTTATTTATTTGTTTGTTTGTTTATTTATTTATTTATTTATTTATTCATTAAAATGTGTCTCAGTGAAACTTGTAGCAGAGTCCGTATAGGCCAGTTTATTTATTTATTTATTTATTTATTTATTTATTTATTTATATATTTATTTATTTATTTATTTATTTATTTATTTATTTATTTAATCCGGTGGAGTTAAAGCCATCAGGCCTTTTCTACGACACCACCAGAGTTCTTGTTTTGTAGTAAACTGCTTTTTGTAGTTGACTCCATACAAAATAGTCCATAGAATTAAGATCTCATTTGAAACTTCAGCGGAATCGTTATACAAGTACCACACTCAACTGACCTCCATAAGATTTTAATTGAGCCTCAAAAAACATAATAAAAAGTCGTGGTCATCTTTAAAGTCTACTCTTTCCAATAGTGTATTCATTATAAATTATCGTTACGTATTTCGGAAAATAGAGTATTTCTAATTTTTTTAATTTTGTGCTGTTTTTGTGCCCACTGTATATATATATTACATTTTGCCCTTAAAGTAGATGGGTGTCTTATATGTTATAATGTTATGTTTTATTTAACGACGCTGTCTTATATGCGAGAGAGTCTAATAAGCGAGTAAATACAATGATAATAGTAGGCCTAATAATGGAAGTAGCTAGTATCAGTATGAACAGTAGTTGTGCTAGTGTCTACTTCGAAAATGCTTAGTGAAAAGTAAGCTATCCCAAAGCTAGTTTAATAAACGCGAACTGCTAACGCAGAAATTATCAGGAGGATTGGGGAGGGGGCGGGTGAGGCCCGCGGAAATATGCAACCTAAAATATTGCGTTCATATAATTCTGGCCCACCGCAAGTGGTACAATATATCGTGCGGATATTCTGAGTGTGTGTTTTGCAATGTTGTTATCTCTGCTATAGGAAAGTTAAACAAGCGAACTGAACGGCGTGCGACGAAATACAGGCCAGTCCTAATTCAAGTTCAACTTTTGTAGTCTGTTGTGGTTTACATTTACAATTATTTTACATAATGAAAGTTGCTGTGTTTTACATTATTGTGCAGAATTCTGTGGTGATTCTGACTGGGTATATCAGTAATGATGCATGGAACATTGGAAGGTGTGAATATTGCAACACATTTCAAATATTGTATCAGGGTAATAATTAGGGCTAGAATTTTGATGACTTAGAATTCATGAAAAAATGTCCTAAAAGCAATGCATTTATGACCTAAAAATCTTAAAAAAATTCCCTTAAAATACCCTAAAAATTGATCTTACTTAATTGGCTTAGTGGGAAAAGAGGTTTTGTACTACTTAATATTTAGACTACTAATTAAATTAAATTTTAGTACCAATATTTAAGTTTATTTAATTTTACATAATTTTTTCTAAGTGGTATCTGATGTAGTTTCCATGTAGTCCACCACAAGGCCACTCTTATCCGGAATTAGCAAGTATAGAGGAGTCTATATTGAAGGGGTGGTTGGACTGTACTACATTAAAATGGCAATATTTGTGTAGAAAAACGATTGAAATATTATACAAAATAATGGGTATTAGCCAACGGCGTAGCTCGGTCGGTTACGGCGCTTGCCTGCCGATCCGGATTTGCGCTCGGTCGCGGGTTCGATTCCCGCTTGGGCTGATTATCTGGTTGGGTTTTTTCCGAGGTTTTCCTAACAGTAAGACAAATGTCAGGTAATCTATGGCGAATCCTCGACCTTATCTCGCCAAATATCATATCGCTATCACCAATTCCGTCGATGCTAAATAACCTCGTAGTTGATACAGCGCCGTTAAATAACCAAGTAAAAAAATAATGGGTATTAATGGACAAAATATGTAGACAACATATCAAAGGAAATAAACATTCATTCATATTAATAATGCGGATTTATGGCCAAAATTAAATGAAAATGCCTCAAAAAGTACGAAAATAACAAAAGATGCTCTTATGAGTCGAAACAGGAAAAAAATGCAAAATAAATGCCCTAACAAATATGTCTTAAAACACTCAGTTTATCACATAAAAAATAAATACTAAAGCAGATATGTTTCTGGCTTATTAGAAAGAAGATGCAATTTCAGCAAAATCCTAGCCTTAGTAATAATGCTACAGTTGATTATCGATAGTTCTTGAGTGAAGTGTAACGTAAGAAAATCAAGATATTTTAAGTCATAATTCATAACTCCTCCTTTTTGGCTCATTATAAGAAATAGGCAATAAAATCATCGTGGTACTAAAAAAAAATCGTCTCATTTTCTCAAAAGAACATATCTTCAGCAGTACAACCGCCTATCTGTGTGCATACACCGAGTGATTTCACCCACACTATTCGACATATTTAATTCATATTACTACCTACAAATATAAATATAACACAATATTGTTGCACAATAAGTTCTTTGGTCCAGATGGAAATCTTAAAATGGTCGTTTACTCTATTCAAAAACGCAGGATGGTTGTTCAAATTCAAATGGTTATTTAGTTACTTACTTACAAATGACTTTTAAGAAACCCGCAGGTTCATTGCCGCCCTCACATAAGCCCGCCATCAGTCCCTATCCTGTGCAAGATTAATCCAGTCTCTATCATCATATTCCACCTCCCTCAAATCTATTTTAATATTATCCTCCCATCTACGTCTCGGCCTCCCCAAACGTTTTTTTCCCTTCGGTCTCCCAACTAACACTCTATATACATTTCTGGATTCGCTCATACGTGCTACATGCCCTGCCCATCTCAAACGTCTGGATTTAATGTTCCCAATTATGTCAGGTGAAAAATACAATGCGTGCAGTTCTGCGTTGTGTAACTTTCTCCATTCTCTTGTAACTTCATCCCTCCCAACCCCAAATATTTTCCTAAGAATCTTATTCTCAGACGCCCTTGTCTCTATTCCTCTCTCAAAGTGAGAGTCCAAGTTTCATTAACCATACAGAACAACCGGTAATACTGTATAAATGTTTTATAAATTCTAACTTTCAGATGTTTTGATAGCAGACTAGATAACAAAAGCTTCTCAACCGAATAATAACACGCATTTCCCATATTTATTCTGCATTTAATTTCCTCCCGAGTGTCATTTATATTTGTTACTATTGCTCCAAGATATTTGAATTTTTTCCACCTCTTCGAAAGATAAATCTCCAATTTTTATGTTTCCATTTCGTACAATATTCTCGTCACGAGACATAATCATATACTTTGTCTTTTCGAGATTTACTTTTAAACCTATCGCTTTACATACTTCAAGTAAAATTCCCGTGTTTTCCCTAATCGTTTGTGGATTTTCTCCTAACATATTCACGCCATCCGCATAGAAAAGAAGTTGATGTAACCCGTTCAATTCCAAACCCTCTCTGTTATCCTCAACAATAATTTAATCTACATAAAATTTATGAAATTTAGTCAAATACACACAGTGGTCATTGAATAACTCATGACAAATCAAGAACACAGAATGGTAATTTAGTCAAAATAAAAGCACAATGTTAATTTAATCTACATCAAAATTAAAAAAAAAAAACTATTTTGTGAGAAACACACAAGGATCATTTAATAAGTCATCAGATAAAAAACACGGAATGGTCATTCAATTCAAATGAAGAAACAAAACCTTCCAACACAGGATCCAAGGAAAACATACACACAATTTTGTCGGCAGTTGTGTTCGATATTATTACAGCAGTGAAATTGCACTTTTTGAATTAGATTCCTTTCAGTTATGAGCCCTTTTCTCTGCCATAGTTCTGTAAAAATATAGGCTATATATTTCTTTTTCCTTCCTTTCCCCTTTTCGTTCTCTTTATCAGCCGATGAATTTATTATCATAACCTTTCTATCGTGAATTTTATTTAATTTTCGTATTTATTTTCTTTTTTAATATTATTTTTATTACATTTCATTTTGAACATTCTTCCTTACGTTTACTAAATGAGATGCTTTCACTATATTCCAATGTGTTTTGTGCGAGATCGTGCGTATTTGCTTGGTTTCCGCACAAAATCAGTCCGCGGAAAGTCTAAAATTCCACATTCAGTATTCCCAACCTAACACACAACAATTTCCCTCTTCTTACCGCTTAAGTGACATATTCATTTTACTGGTTTAGGCTTTTAACATATTATTTTTAGAGACGTTCAATATAGTAATAATTATAAATTGAAAACTTACCACTGAAATTTCACCTAAATTGCACTGTTAATTATTGTTTTTAAATATTTGCAAAAATTAAGTAAACTCTACAACTCCACTAAAGTTACTGCATTCGTGATGCGTGTAACATTAAAGAAGCCGTGAAAAAGTCAACAAGATCCCAGACTCATCATAGACTGGGGGGGGAAAAATACAGACGTATATCACGGCCTGCTGGAGTATAGTAAACACAGAAAACATTTTAAAGCAACAATGTTGAAGATAGATATTTTTGTTTTGCATTTTTCCGTCATTGAACAGAAACCAAGATTGACATTTCATTGCAACTAATTAGAAATTCCTCTTTCAGGTATGTAATAAACGATCTTCGCACAAAATAATGTACGATACACGAGCGGTATGTTTTCTTTCAATTCTCGGAAATTAAAAAAGCTCATCTACGTTTCGCTTTTTCAAACTTTTCCACGAACATGAAAACTTCAACATACCGCTCTTGTAACGCATATTACTATTACTTTTTTTTTTCTATTATGGTATTAGTTTCATGTTGTTTAGTGTCGATTTTATTATGCTATTATTATTATTATTATTTTGTAACATGTTAGTGTTCTTTAACTTTTTGTTAAATTTTAACTGCTTGTATACTTTGTGACCTGGTAGAGTGTAAGAGAAGGCCTATGGCCTTAACTCTCCCAGTATAAATAAAGAATAATTAATTATTATTAAATAAAGAATAATAATGCCTAGCAAATTTTACCTCGAGCCCCTACCAGACACAGGATTGTTTTGTAGTTCCGTAAACTTGACGCGGAAGTCCGTGTTTCACTTCCTCTTGTAAGTGAAGCTATTGTATGCTGAGAATTTTTATCGACCTCGGCGGGGTTTGAACACAGGAACCTCGGATTCAATGACAAGCATTGGACTATTGAAGGAGAGGCGACCAGGTGGACAGATTATAAGGCCATGCACTTCTGTATAGCGTAAATGCCGTACACTGTACAGTATTTGCGAAAGCGTCTTGGATGTTTCACAATTTAGAGACAAGAGAATTTTATACGATTTTTTTTTTTTTCAAGAATGACTTCACGACCTAAATTTAAATGCAAAAGAAAGCTGGAGTGTAAACACTTCTCCGCTTTATTTTATAGCATAAATCGCAATTAGCATACAATTTTAGCGAGGAAGGTGCAAAGGAATTCCTCATTACAGCTCACTGTTTAAGGTTCTGTCAACCAGAATAATTGTAGAGGGACGCGAAATGTGTGCTGCTATCTGTATTACGAACTCATTCTTTCTTCTGCTTCCTTTTTCTTGGTGTGAGACTAGTTTTATGGAACAACTTCTGTATTTCTTACTGCACTCTTTTGTCGTTTTTCATTTTCTGCAACAACATATTCCCCACCTACTCGCACTTAACAGCGTTGCCATGGTTACACACACAGAGGAATAGTAAATGGTTTTTCTTTTATCTACATACAGTAATATGAAATGAAGCCACACTTAGCACCGTGTATGAAGGAGCTGTTGGTATTAAACGGTTTGATGGTGATTTTTGTTCATGCTTCAATTCCTGCTTTCACGACGGCCAACCTATGGGCAAATATCACCCACTTGCCCTTTATATGATCCGCCCACGACCGTTAAAATACCAAAAGGAATTCACTTTCCTCTATCAAGGTTTCTCTTGCATTCTCTTTACTCCAATTGACCTTTCGTGGGGTTAAGGTCCCCCATCAGTTTGTTTAACGACATGCAGGCTTTTTATTGGCTGTTTCTGCCTGTTGTGAATAAGCTACCGTATTCGAAGGAAACGGATGAATTCGTAATTACAGTGCTGTTTTTATTCCAATTGTTCGCATGTGTGAATGGAGATGGATGTCTGTAATCTCACGTAAAGTTAGTTTCACAATTCTGCATCTAGAGGATGTTACGCCACAGGTGGCAGCTGACCTTAAAAATTGTTTTCAAAACATTTAAATGAAAGATAACAGGATGGACAATAATATTCAAGGTGACGGAATAAATATAATAATATATATATATATTATATTTATTTATTATATTATTATATATATTATTATATTTATTATTATATTTATTTATTATATTATATATATATAAATAACATGGAGCAGTCATGGGGTTCGCAGAGCAGTTAAAAGGGGGCCACGAATATAATAATAATAATAATAATAATAATAATAATAATAATAACAATAATAATAATAATAACAATAATAATAATAATAATAATAATAATAATGATAATACTTACTTACTTACAAATGGCTTTTAAGGAACCCGTAGGTTCATTGCCGCCCTCACATAAACCCGCCATCGGTCCCTATCCTGTGCAAGATTAATCCAGTCTCTATCATCATATCCCACCTCCCTCAAATCCATTTTAATATTATCTTCCCATCTACATCTCGGCCTCCCCAAAGGTTTTTTTTTCCCTCCGGTCTCCCAATTAACACTCTATATGCATTTCTGGATTGGCCCATACGTGCTACATGCCCTGCCCATCGCAAACGTCTGGATTTAATGTTCCTAATTATTTCAGGTGAAGAATACAATACAAACCTCTCTCTTAACCGAGTCATATGCCTTTTTGAAATCTATAAATAACTGAAAAAAAAATGTTATGTTTTATTTAACGACGCTCGCAACTGCAGAGGTTATATCAGCGTCGCCGGATGTGCCGCAATTTTGTCCCGCAGGAGTTCTTTTACATGCCAGTAAATCTACTGACATGAGAATGTCGCATTTAAGCACACTTAAATGCCATCGATCTGGCCCGGGATCGAACCCGCAACCTTGGGCGTAGAAGGCCAGCGCTATACCAACTTGCCAACCAGGTCGACTGAATAACTGATGTACTGTACTGATTTATTATTATTATTATTATTATTATTATTATTATTATTATTATTATTATTATTATTATTATTATTTGCGGTAGAAAATCTGAAAAAGTACAACTCTCCAGGTATCGATCAAATTCCAGCAGAATTAATACAAGAGGGGGAAATGCATTATATAGCGAAATTTATAAAATGTACTTGCTATTTGGGAAAAGGAAATTGTACCAGAACAATGGAAGGAGTCCATAATTGTACTTATTTTTAAGAAGGGGGACAAAACCAACTGTGGTAACTTTCGAGGAATATCACTTTTGTTGACGTCGTACAAAATTTTGTCCACTATTCTTTTGAGAAGATTAACTCCGTACGTACAGCAGATGAAATTATTGGGGATCATCAGTGCGGTTTTAGGCGTAATAGATCAACTATTGATCAGATTTTTTGCATTCGACAGATAATGGAGAAAAAATGGGAGTATAAGCGTACAGTACATCAGTTATTCATAGATTTCAAAAAGGCATATGACTCGGTTAAGAGAGAAGTTTTATATGATATTCTTATTGAATTTGGTATTCCCAAGAAACTAGTTCGATTAATTAAAATGTGTCACAGTGAAACTTACAGCAGAGTCCGTATAGGCCAGTTTATATCTGATGCTTTTCCAATTCACAGCGGGCTAAAACAAGGAGATGCACTATCACCTATACTTTTGAACTTCGCTCTAGGGTATGCCATTAGGAAAGTTCAGGATAACACAGAGGGTTTGGAATTGAACGGGTTACATTAGCTTCTTGTCTATGCGGATGACGTGAATATGTTAGGAAAAAATTCACAAACGATTAGGGAAAACACGGAAATTTTACTTGAAGCAAGTAAAGCGATAGGTTTGGAGGTAAACCCCGAAAAGACAAAGTATATGTTTATGTCTCGTGACGAGAATATTGTACGAAATGGAAATATAAAAATTGGAGATTTATCCTTCGAAGAGGTGGAAAAATTCAAATATCTTGGAGCAACAGTAACAAATATAAATGACACTCGGGAGGAAATTAAACGAAGAATAAATATGGGAAATGCCTGTTATTATTCGGTTGAGAAGCTTTTGTCATCTAGTCTGCTGTCAAGAAATATGAAAGTTAGAATTTATAAAACAGTTATATTACCGGTTGTTCTGTATGGTTGTGAAACATGGACTCTCACTTTGAGAGAGGAGCAGAGAGTGAGGCTTTTTGAGAATAAGGTGCTTGGAAAAATATTTGGGGCTAAGAGGGATGAAGTTACAGGAGAATGGAGAAAGTTACACAACACAGAACTGCACGCATTGCATTCTTCATCCGATATAATTAGGAACATTAAGTCCAGACGTTTGAGATGGGCAGGGCATGTAGCACGTATGGGCGAATCCAGAAATGCATATAGAGTGTTAGTTGGGAGACCGGAGGGGAAAAAGACCTTTGAAAAGGCCGAGACGTAGAAGGGAGGATAATATTAAAATGGATTTGAGGGAGGTGGGGTATGATGATAGAGACTGGATTAATCTTGCTCAGGAATAGGACCGATGGCGGGCTTATGTGAGGGCGGCAATGAATCTCCGGGTTCTTTAAAGACCATTTATAAGTACAATAATAATAATAATAATAATAATAATAATAATAATAATAATAATAATAATAATAAAAAAATAATAATAATAATAATAATAATAAATAATAATAATTTTTAAAAGCTGCTATTTGAAAACTATTTCACATGATTCCATAACAGATGTTACTAAGAATGTATGATCTATTTTCCCAATATGTTAAGAACTTTTAACAAGTTTATTGTGAGTTGATGAAAATACTGAGGCAAATGCCATGTATCGGAGGATATTATTGAAAATCGACAAGCGATTCCCACTACCAGTGTCACGTATAGACTATTACTGATTCATGTAATGCTGTGAGAGAATGTCGCAATGTGCTTGTCTCATTTTCCACGAAAGAGATCAGAGTTCATAACCCGGCGAGATAAAATAGAATTTGTGGTGATTAAATATTGGAAGAGGTATTCGCGGAATATTGCCTTTTCCACTGTCAGCACTCCACAAACTTGCGTCCTAAGTGAGCACTAGAAATTATATGAAGTTGTGAGTTCCATTCTTTTAAATTATTATGACAAATATGCCACAAGAATTCTGGTAGTTTCGTGTCTACAACCAGCGGTCCCGGATGCGATTTCCGGCGGCGGAAGTGAAAATTTATCTCCCTCTGTTAGGGAACGGGAAAGAGTTCTCTTTTTCTTTCTTTATGCGGCTAATCGGAAGCAATGCCTTCGTGCCCAGCGGACTACAATATGTATTACACGTAATAAAATGGGATATTTCTTCAATAGGGGATACATAATAATAATAATAATAATAATAATAATAATAATAATAATAATAATAATAACAATAATAATAATATTTATTTATTTATTTATTTATTTATTTATTTATTTATTTATTCATTGATATTTATGTGCTGGACAACAGCCATAGGCCAATAAAAGTCAAGCACAGTGATACAATTAATACAATAAAATGAACAACCATGGTACACATTACATAATAGAGATAACAAAATGAAGAAAAAAGATTGCAATGATTAATTTACAAGAATTAATACTAATAATACTAATAATAATAATAATAATAATAATAATAATAATAATAATAATAACAATAACAATAATAACAATATGGATTAAAGATTATTGTCTTTACTTAGTGCGGTAAACACATTTCGAAAGTATTTGAAGCGGATAAAGTTAAGGAAGATAGAGACGAAGATAAAGAATATGAAGCAGAAGATAAAAAATATGAAGGAAACGAAGAGAAAAGGTGTGATGGAGAAGATAACAAAGGATATCAAGCAAATGAAGACAACGAATATGGAGAAAATGATAAAGAATAGGAAGCAAACGAAGGTAAAGAATATGAAGGAGACGAAGATAAAGGATTTGAAAGAGACAACGATAAAGGATGTGAAGGAGACGAAGATAAAAATATATGACGAAGATAAAGGATTTGAAAGAGATGAAGATAAAGGATGTGAAGGAGACGAAGATAAAAATATATGACGAAGATAAAGGATTTGAAAGAGATGAAGATAAAGGATGTGAAGGAGACGAAGATAAAAATATATGACGAAGATAAAGGATTTGAAAGAGACGAAGATAAAAATATATGACGAAGATAAAGGATTTGAAAGAGATGAAGATAAAGGATGTGAAGGAGACGAAGATAAAAATATGTGACGAAGATAAAGGATTTGAAAGAGATGAAGATAAAGGATGTGGAGGAGACGAAGATAAAAATATATGACGAAGATAAAGGATTTGAAAGAGACGAAGATAAAAATATATGACGAAGATAAAGGATTTGAAAGAGATGAAGATAAAGGATGTGAAGGAGACGAAGATAAAAATATGTGACGAAGATAAAAATATGTGACGAAGATAAAGAATTTGAAAGAGATGAAGATAAAGGATGTGAAGGAGACGAAGATAAAGGATGTGAAGGAGACGAAGATAAAGGATATGAAAGAGACTAAGTAAAGGACATGATCAAGAATGTTAAGGAGACGAAAATAAAGAATATGAAGAAGATGATAATAAAGAATATGAAACAAACGAAGTTAAATAATATGATACTGTAATAAGGAATATGAAGGAGACGAAGATAAACAACATGAAAGAGACAACGATAAAGATATGTGACGAAGATAAAGGATTTGAAAGAGACGAAGATAAAGGATGTGAAAGGGACGAAGGTAGAGGATATGATCAAGAATGTTAAGGTGAAGAAAATAAAGAACATGAAGCAAACGAAGATAAAGAATAAGGAGAGAAGATAAAGAATAAGGAG
This sequence comes from Periplaneta americana, assembly GCA_025594305.2. Classification (NCBI taxonomy): domain Eukaryota; kingdom Metazoa; phylum Arthropoda; class Insecta; order Blattodea; family Blattidae; genus Periplaneta; species Periplaneta americana. The sequence continues at coordinate 9,495,440 of JAJSOF020000023.1, forward strand.
AGAAGATAAAGAATAAGGAGAGAAGATAAAGAATAAGGAGAGAAGATAGACTAAAGAATATGGAGACGATGATAAAGAATATAAAGCAAACTAAAGTAAAGAAAATGAAGCAAACTAAGACAATGAATACGAAATAGGCGACAAAGACAATGATGGTGATAAAGAATACGAAGCAGTCGACGACATAGAATACGAAATAGATTACGATAATCACAATATAAAGCAGAATATAAGATATAAAGCATACAAAAATTAAGAATGTGAAGTAAGCGAAGGCAAAGAATATGAACCAGACGAAATTGAGGAACGACGACACATCAATGTCGACTACACGGATGTGTAACGATGAGTTACAGAAAATTCAACTTACTGACGTCACTACACAAACACGTTTTAATGGAAGCGATCAAACATATCCAAGAAAATATTTATTCGTATCATTCAATCGGGTTTATCACACTTATCTGTGGACTTCCCAGATAACCCAGGACATAGCCTACTCATGGGACAGGCACTCAAAAACGTCATAATTATCTGTCACATTATGTGACGTCAGCACCGTATCAATCAGGTAATTCTCGCTATCCAGAAACTCGCAGGAACAAAGATCTCTACTAGCGTCTGACGAACGAGTTAGTCACTTTGCATCATGTGTCGTCAGACCTGCACCTGCGCTTATGCAACTTGGTGCAATGCTTTCAACAAATTATCAACTTCAGTTTGGAAAACTGATAGTCAGAAGAAATTCACAAACCATTCTGCTCTCATATGGATCTTTGGGGATTCGAAGTCACCAATGCGCTACTAATATTGAAGGAGACTTCAACAATTTCAAAGTCGACATTCTCTTCTCATAACCATAGGTAGGAAGTTCGTATCAAAACAGTAGATTTCTGTTGAGTACAGGGCAGTGTTGCCATACCTACTGATTAAGCAGAAGATTTCCTGTTTTTCCATTGAATCTACTGCTCTACTTCTTTCTTTGTCAAAAGTCCTAATTTCTCCTTCGTTTTTGGCAAGCTGCAGTCACTTAGTTCTATGCTCGGATTTTCAATTTATTACATATTATATTAGGCCTATGTCTTACTTTTACATCTTATACACAAGTCAATGTTTTCATTTGTCCCCCAAAGAGCTAGAAGTAAGGATATTCTCCTAGCTCGTTGTGTCTCCCTGCTCATAACCCGTCCCCACAATGATGCTTAAAGAGCAAGAACACGTGAAACAGTGAGAGTGTGAAGTGTACGTAATGGTATTTTGTGGTACATATCGTGCACAGTGATCTTTTAAAATGAGTGAAAATGTCCCAGCAAGAAAGAAAAAAGTAAATACTCCTTCCTAGAATTATAAATCAGAGTGGGAAAATTATGAATAGTTTAAAGGGTAGTTATGCGAAAACAGGAAAAGGAATCATTCTTCATCTGTTATAATCGCAGCTAATACAGTACTGTCTTTAATACCATCTTTAAAATAAATCTCGTTCTATCGAAAGTAGTTTAATACACAAAAAAAACCTCCTGATTAATATATTTTAATGGGAAACATTGTCAGCGGGACATTACTGTGTAAAAATAAAATTGCATGACTTATTTAGATACGCTGAGTAAAGATGACAGTAGTAATATTTAGCAAAATTGTTCCATTTCATTGGTTAGGGATGTGCTATCTATACTAATAATAAATCTGTAGCCGAAATTTTTCTGGTAATTTTCGATTTTCCAAAATAATTGGTCCTAACATATATAATTAACCACCCTGAAACCGAAAATCGCTTTTCTGAAATTTTTGTTTGTATGTATGTCTGTCTGTCTGTCTGTCTGTCTGTATGTTTGTTACCTTTTCACGCGATAATGGCTGAACGGATTTCGATGAAAATTGGAATATAAATTAAGTTCGTCGTAACGTAGATTATAGGCTATATGGCATTCAAAATACATTATTTAAAAAGGGGGTTATAAGGGGGCCTGAATTAAATAAATCGAAATATCTCGCTTATTATTGATTTTTATGAAAATGTTACATAATAAAAATTTCTTTAAAAATCATTTCCGATAAGTTTTATTCTTTGAAAAATTTTGATAGGACTGATATTTAATGAAATAAATGAGTTTTAAAATTAAAATAACTGCCATCTAAGGCCGTGTAATGAATTAAAAAACAAATGACTTCGTCTATAAGGGGCCTTGGACAGAAACAATCGAAAGCTATGAAAGATAGCCTACAGAGAATGTTTCTGTGTTTGTATGAAGTAATATCAGAAGCTTAATTAACCGATTTGTATAATTAATTATTAATTCACCATTGGAAAGTGTAGTTTCTCTAGATGGACATAATGCTATAATGTTATCACAGTAACTCCTGAGTGAATCGAGGACAGGTAAGATTAAAATAGCTTCTTATGCACAGAAAACTTGATAGGCTGTTCTGTATATTCGTTTCCTGTATTTCCTAAACTAATTTTTATGACCAAATGAGTGGTCTCTGGATCAAAATGATCGCATTTTAATTTTTTAATTAAATTTAAATTAAGTAACATAATAAACGATTTATCCTTCTATCAAACACGAATGTTCCCTGGATCAAATGTCCTATTTTAATTATGTAATTACTTTATATTTATTTCTAACGGGTGCAGCGGAGCGCACGGGTACGGCTAGTACATAATAAAACAGTATCATCATTCTTACAGTATACACTGTTTTGTAATTAATATTATAAGAAGATAAAATTAATGTTTAATTAATCTACTGTAATCTCCTGTCTTTTTTTCCATGGTTTTCTCCTGATATTCGTGAATAGGTCGTGGCAACACTGGTACAGGGAGGAGTATAGATGTCACCCGCGCCTCGCCCTACTCCCGTTCGCTACAGACGATACGCAGTTCACATAAACAACGCATAGTATCATTCTGTGGAGCTGTGTACAGTCGTGAATAGTTTGAAGAATATTGTTAATTTATATTAATATTTTAGGTTCTGAACAAAGTGAGCTATTCTGTTGTTATTGTATTATTTACGTAATGTTAATATTATGCATGATTCCAAAAAAGTAAACTCATCTGTTATTAAATAATTATGCAAACAGGAGTATGTAGCACGTTTATTTTTCCCGGATTATTCTTCGTTAAATGTTGACGTCTCGTGCTGCCATGCATTCGGTTGCGTTACAGTCCAAGTTCAACATCGGAATTACGATACGAACTTCTTAGCTGTTATTACAATAGAAATGAAATATTTTCTTGAAAACAATTATAGGTTTAATATTCTGTCACATATGAGACACACAATTAAATTCACAAAGAAGTTGTTCACCTGATGGTACTAAGAAATACTGTATCATATTCCAGACTTGTTCCAGTAACGCCTTGTGACGTACTTACTTACTTACTGGCTTTTAAGGAGGTTTATTGCCGCCCTCACATAAGCCCGCCATTGGTCCCTATCCTGAGCAAGATTAATCCAGTCTCTATCATCATATCCCACATCCCTCAAATCCATTTTAACATTATCTTCCCATCTACGTCTCGGCCTCCCCAAAGGTCTTTTTCTCTCCAGCCTCCCAACTAACACACTATATGCATTTCTGGATTTGCCCATACGTGCTACATGCCCTGCCCATCTCAAACGTCTGGATTTAATGTTCCTAATTATATCAGGTGAAGAATAATGCGTGCAGTTCTGTGTTGTGTAACTTTCTCCATTCTCCTGTAACTTCATCCCTCTTAGCCCCAAATATTTTCCTGAGAACCTTATTCTCAAAAACCCTTAATCTATGTTCCTGTCTCAAAGTTTCACAACCATAAAGAACAACTGGTAATAGTATAACTGTTTTATAAATTCTAACTTTCAGATTTTTTGACAGTAGACTGGATGATAAAATCTTTTCAACCGAATAATAACACGCATTTCCCATATTTATTCTGCGTTTAATTTCCTCCCGAGTGTCATTTATATTTGTTACTGTTGCCCCAAGATATTTGAATTTTTCCACCTCTTCGAAAGATAAATTTCCAATTTTTATATTTCTATTTCGTACAATATACTCGTCACGAGACATAATCATATACTTTGTCTTTTCAGTATTTATTTCCAAACCTATCTCTTTACTTGCTTCCAGTAAAATCCCCAAGTTTTCCCTAATCGTTTGTGAATTTCCTCCTAACATATTCACGTCATCCGCATAGACAAGAAGCTGATGTAACCCGTTGAATTCCAAACCCTCTCTGTTATCCTGGACTTTCCTAATGGCATACTCTAGAGCAAAGTTAAAAAGTAAAGGTGATAGTGCATCTCCCTGCTTTAGCCCACAGTGAATTGGAAACGCATCTGACAGAAACTGACCTATACGAACTCTGCTGTACGTTACACTGAGACACATTTTAATTAATCGAACTACTTTGTTGGGAATACCAAATTAAATAAGAATATCATATAAAACTTCTCTCTTAACCGAGTCATATGCCTTTTTGAAATCTATGAATAAGTAAAATAATTCGTTAAATAATTAATTTAAAATAAACTACCAAAACTGCGAAAATATTTCCTATTAGCAGTGAAATATCATAATGAAGTTTGCATAGTTCAACATCTACGAAATCGTCAACTTGCGCAATTGCTGATTACTCTTTTTCGTCTTCCCTTTATGTGGGAAGGTGTGCATTTTAATTCGCCCGTAAGTGCCGTGCCTCAAAAATAAGGTGGGCGGAGGAAGTGATGAGACAAGGTGAGGCAACTTATATCACTGGACGTGCAAATCATGAATGAAGGACGGGCGAAACCTAAAATTCAATTACAAGACACAACAGAAGGAATTTCCACTAGTTCCTATTAATAGACATGCCTCGGAAAGTAGCTAATGCAATCTTCTTAGAATAACACACCCAAGACGGACACTGCCCTGCAATAGCCCTATTTTTACACGTTTACTGCCCTGTGATTGGTACATACAACTGAAGAAATTGATGTCACAGATATATTTTCTTTATACACTTCTGCGTTTCGTGATAATTCAATTTTTTTTTGTCGTGTTGCCTTGGTAATCCCACTTAAAGTTTATTTCCCTATAAATAAATACAATTAAACCTATTTACTTTGTGTTCAAAGGATGAGCTGTAACACAAGTACGTCGATGATGTTTATTTGCTATGGTCAGTTTATGGCTTTATATTAAGGATGTGCCAACTTTCCTGCATAATACGCGAGTCACCCACAATTAACTCACGAATTCAACTGTCCAGCATTGACACGATAGTCTTCCGGTTTTAGAGGTGATCGTATAAATTTTGTTTTCTTCGTTGGAGTGACTGACGGACGGAACTCTGTACGTATTTGTAGGTGAGCAGATGGTGCGCTGTTGCCAAATTACGCAAACTTTCAGCCTGATTTTTTAATTAACCATGTACTTAATTGCAAAACACGTCATAGGATATTCATTCATTAATTCATTCTTTCATTCATTGATTCATTCGTTTATTCATTCTTTAATTTACTCGTTTATATATATATATATATATATATATATATTTATTTATTCAAGTATTCATTTATTAATTCAAATATTCATTCATTACCTCAAATATTCATTTACTTATTCAATTATTCATATTCATTTATTCATTCAATTACTCATTTATTAATTCCAATATTCATTTACTCATTTAATTATTCATTTATTCACTTAATTACTCATTCAATTATTCATTCATTTATTCAGTTACTCATTCAATTATTCATTTAATTACTCATTCATTCAATTATTCATTTATTCATTCAATTATTCTTTTATTCATTTAACTATTCACTCATTCAATTATTCACTTATTCATTCAATTATTATTCATTTATTAATTAAATTATTCATTTATTCATTTAATTACTCATTCAATTATTCATTTATTTATTCATTTAATTATTCATTCATTCAATTATTATTCATTTATTAATTCAATTATTCCTTTATTTATTCATTTAATTACTCGTTCATTCCATTATTCATTTATTCATTCAATCATTATTCGTTTATTAATTCACTTATTAATTTATTTGTTCATTTAATTAGCCTATTCATTAATTCAATTATTCATTTAACTATTCATTCATTCATTCATTCATTCAATTACTCACTTATTCATTTCAATTATTGTTCATTCATTAGTTAAATTATCCATTTATTCATTTAATTACTCATTCAATTATTCATTTATTTATTCATTTAATTACTCATTCAAGCATTCGTTCATTCAATTATTATTCATTTATTAATTCATTTATTCCTTTATTTGTTCATTTAATTACTCATTCATTCAATTATTATTCATTTATTAATTCAATTATTCCTTTATTTGTTCATTTAATTATTCATTCCATTATTCATTTATTCATTCAAGTATTATTCGTTTATTAATTCACTTATTCATTTATTTGTTCATTTAATTACTCACTAATTCAATTATTCAATTATTAATTTAATTACTCATTCAATTATTCATTTAATTAGTCATTCAATTATTCATTTATTCATTCAATTACTTATTCAATTATTAATTAATTCATTCAATTATTATTCATTTATTCAATTACTCATTCAATTATTAACTAATTCATTCAATTAATCATTCACTTATTTACTTATTTTCTTATTCATTCATTTATTTATTTACTGATTCATTTTCTTATGTACACATTTATTTATTTATTTAATACATGTCATTTTCTGCTTCAATCTGCACAGTTAAATTAATTATATTCCATTGCATTCTGTAGAGGTCACTCATATAGTTAAATTTCAAGTACACATGTAGATTATATATATATTTTTTTTTTTCAATTTCAATTAACCATGCAATGACTCTTATATGCCTGCAGTGATATAACTTTGTCGCTAAATCACAAGCAGGAGTATAGATAATTATGTAGCTAGTAGTTCTCTGAAGAAATCGTTTTTCCTTCAGTACAGACTGTTAATTCATTTATCAATTTATTCTCGTAATAAAAAACAAAACATCATTGACTAATTTTATTTGCGTTAAACAGCTACTTTGTGTTTCTGATTTAAAACAAAAATTCTCTAATTTTTTAGTATGAAAATAAACATTTCTTGTGTATTTTTCCAGACTATTACACTTTTACTACGTTATACTACTTTTGACCAATAAAACAATATAGAACGACGTATTTTAAGCAACCATGGCTGCTTATCCTACAATTTCTATCACCTCCTTAGCATTTGTTTTTATCTCCTCCCTAGCATTTGTTTCTTTCTTTCCCAACACTGTACTTTCAAGAATTAACTTTTAAAATGATTCATGTTTATTTACTTGTCCTTAATTAAAACTTTTCTACCATTTATCTTTTTTATATTATTTAGGTTATGTTATAGCTTCTGCTGTATGGGGCTATGGATAGTCACGTATAAGAGATTGTTTAATATATATTGATAATTGAAGTGGAATGCAACTGTTTTAATAAAAATGAAACTGAATCAGCAAAGCCTTCTTGACTAGTAATCATTCATAGAGTTCAATGAATATTGTATAGTTGGCACAACTGGTAACAAGAGAACAGCTAATCATAACACACTACTGTCATCTAGCGGAATATTTGTAATGATGAGATGGTACAATGGTACATTTGAAGACAGTATTTTCGTAAGTCAATCAATATTTTATTTCTTCTAATCTTTATATAGTTTCTTCTAATCAATTAAATCCCATTCGATTTTTGATTTTCTCTAGATAAATCGAAACCTCTAGTGAGATTACTGTAGATAAATTCATTCGTAGATACTGAATATAATTATTGTAATCTGTCCAATAATTTAGGGTAAAAGTCGCTGTTAAGTTTAAAAATAGATATATAATGTGAAATAATGTTGCTGTTCTTTTAACCGATTCTAAATTATGTTAAGACATTACAAATCCCAAAAAGAATAGGTTAACTTTCAGAACTGTATCAAGTTTATCCGAAGGTTGCGGAAACCTTATATATTGCCTCCATCGCGTAACTGAACATGACGAGCCACAAGATAGGATTCTGACTATAAAGGAAGCGTGAATGACTTTTGTAAATTCCATCAGATGGAGGGTTGCACTCAGGTGGGAGGAAAGCCATTTATTGCCGAGTGGTAAGATCCTCCTTCGTAGAAAACTGACCCTCAACTCAATCCGCGGCCTGAAGGTGTGCTTAATGGATATAAAAATATTTCCACGAAATCTAAGGCATGACAAATACCTTACTATAATAATACCGGACAGCTGTATACTTAGCAGCATTGACGTGAGTGCGAAATATCTCGGACTTGACATCTAGCGGAGCGGAGTGGAATTACGTCCACAAATACAAATATTAATTGAATAGTACCGTATTTATTTTATATCAAATCTACACATTATGAGAAATATTGCATGCTTCATATTACTTTCCGTAATTAATTGTTGCATATTTTCTCTTTGCTTTAGTGAGACAATAGTAATATGCGTTACAAGAGCGGTATGTTGACGTTTTCATGTTCGAGGAAAAGATTGAAAAAGCGAAACGTAGTTGAGCTTTTTTAATCCCCGAGAACATGAAAACAAACATACCACTCGTGTATCGTACATCATTTTGTGCGAAGATCGTTTATTACATACCTGAAAGAGGAATTTCTAATTAGTTGCAATGAAATCTCCATCTTGGTTTCTGTTCAATGACGGCAACTTTGTTCAACATTGTTCCTATAAAATGTTTTCTGTGTTTACTATACTGCAGCAGGCCGTGATATACGTCTGTCTTTTTTTCCCCCCAGTCTATGATGAGTCTGGAATCTTGTTGATTTTTTCACGGCTTCCTTAATGTTACTTGCATTACAAATGCAGTAACTTTTATGGTGTTGTAGAGTTTACTTAATTTTTGCAAATATTTAAAAACAATAATTAATAGTGCAATTTAGGTGAAATTGCAGTGGTAAGTTTCCAATTTATAATTATTAGTATATTGAACTCCTTAAAAAATAATATGTCAAAAGCCTAAAGCAGTAAAATGAATATGACGCTTAAGCGGTAAGAATAGGGAAATTGTTATGTGTGTTACGTTGGGAATACTGAATGTGGTATTTCACACTTACCGCGTAATGGTTCTGTGCGGAAAGCAAGCAAATACGCATGATCTCGCACAAAATTAATTTTGACATTAAGAATGAATTTACAATAATGCTTTATATACGCATTGCTGACAACTGCAAAGATAAAATTGATAGTAATCTGATGCTTGTAATAATTTAGTAGAAGCATATGGACAACAATAAAACTTAATTTGCTAAAACTTTAAAATTTTCAATATATTTTAACTTCTATTAATTTATTAGACCTAAATAGAAAATAACATATATCAAAATATGATTAATTATTATTCAGTCAATATGGCTTAAGCATTGAATTACATATGAAAGAAAAACATATGAGAAAAAATATTGATGTGTTACATCCTATTTTAATCTTGATACAAACGTTTTAGCCCCTAATGGGGCATATTCAGGTACAAATATAAGTACAAGATTAAATATGATGTAACACATGAATAGTTTTTCTCATATGTTTTTCTTTCATATGTAATTCAATGCTTAAGCCATATTGACTGAATAATAATTAATCATATTCTGATATATGTTATTAACACGAGGCTTAGCTGAACATTTACCAACATGAATTATAAATTACTAAATACAAAAGCTAATTTTTATTGTTTTATCAACACAGAGACAAAGGCATTAGGTCTAATAAAGAATTTTGTTGACTCACGTTTTATGAACTGTCAGAAATCGAAAGTACGATTTGGAGCAATTTGTAATGCTGTAATTTTGTAGCAATTATAAACAGCACATATACACCCTGACATTTTAACACAGCACTAAAACTATTAACTAGCCCAGCAACAATATGCATTGCAGTTGATTACAGCTTGTTTCGCGAGTATCTCCACACCGGCCACCTAGATAGCAGCACCAGCGTCGTTCGCACGTAAAATTGCTATTATACTAAGGTATTGTCGCACCATTGGATCTGTGCCCCTTCAGCGCTGTCGTCGTTCTTGGAAAAGTAAACGCCTCTACTTACCCCATTCCACCCGTTTCTCTCCCACTACGTCAAACAGCAGGCCACGAACCTTGCCGAATAGGGATGTTGCTAAACTTCCGCCAAACAGTGTCATGTCTCTTGAATATTGCTTACAATAATGTAAGGTTAATTATTACTTATTCATAATTTAATTTAAATAGGTCTAATGACGCTGATTGACTTACGATTGTTTGCAGATAATTATATTATTACAGTGGATATTTATTGGTTAAATGGAAATTACATCAGAAACAACATCGCTTTGCCAGCATTTTTTAACAGTAGACTATAATGTGGATGTATCCATGTTTCGTCTAAATACACAATATACTTTCCTTCTCTGCGAAATTTCGCAATTTTTCTTAAATAACTGGCCCTCCATGCTACAATATCATTTCTTTCAATCAAAATACATCTTGTATTTCTACATTTTTAAAATCTAAATCCCATGTCTCGAATCACTTTCCGTAGCGTTTCTCTCCCTCCTTGGAAATTTATTGCTTCTCTCGCAACCTTCAATAATTTCTCCAATGTCGCAACTTCTTTCTGCATCGTATAAAATTCTTGTATCTTTCTTCTTAAAATACATCTGTCCATATCATCTACAAGAATTAAAGGTTCCCTTGGTCTGTTCTTCCCTGGTGATTCTAGCTTTTCATCTCCTGCACAGACTCCCTCTCTCCTGATTTTCTTTATTAGGAGCTCTGACCTGACTATATAAATTGCATAAAAAGTTGTATTATACTAGTATTAGTTAAGTAAGTAATTTTAATACGTAATCAATTGAAATAAAATAAGCTTCACATGTGATCGCAGCTGCTCTTTTCGTTGCCTGATTTATAGGAAACAGATATTGACCTGTTTGTTTCTCTTCATCGCAAAATGCTATTACTTACTTGCTGAATAATATTTCTTTCGCCACTCCGTGCTACAGTATTCATGTTGAGTTGACAACACTGGACTGCAAGTGCAAATAAACTGTCCCGCAAGAAGGCTCAAAATTGTGAGTAGTGGGAGAGAGAAAGAGAGTGGGATAGAAAAGAGAGAAATAGGAATGCAGGGAGAGAAATGAATTGCCGAGGCTGAAAAGGAATTAAGGTTCAGTTCGCATATCTTACGGGGGCACAGATCCGATGGTTGGACTATATTTGATGGTAACGCCAGAAACCTTCCCCTCCACACCGTGTGTAACAGTTCTCAAGTGCTTCCCAGTGACAGCTGGCAATTCATCGGTATTACAATTTGTGAAGCTTAGATTTAAGCAAGTCATGGGTCCTTATTCTGAACAGAATCTTCTGCGTGAAGATGGAACCTCCAGGTTGGACTGCAAGATCATCTTTAACACAGCGCAATTGCCAAAGGTTGTCAACATAGCGAAACAGAGCAATAAAGATCGTGATCTTTCTTTGATATCTACAGTATGTTTTGAAATTACCCGTCGACACCGGATGTTGTCACTCAAACTGAAATGTCTTCGCTTACTTTTTAACGTTGTATAACGCCTATCTGCGAACCTACGAAAGGACGAAACTGTCACAATGTGGTAACCAGGGGCAACATCGGCCATAGCCCGGGACGGCAAGTCCTGGAGGTGGGAGGGACGGAAAATTTTGGAAGTAGCATATTTGGGGTGTCCCGCGCAGTGGCGTCGTGGTCTAAGGCATCCTGCCTAGGACTCGCGTTACGGAATGCGCGCTGGTTCGAATCCCCATGGGGGAAGAAATTTTCTCATGAAGTTTCAGCCAGTGTATGGGACCGGTGCCCACCCAGCATCATGATGCACTTGGGGAGCTACGATAGGTAGCGAAAATCCGATTTCGCAAACCAGCTGTAACGGCTGGAGGATCATCGTGCTAACCACACGATACCTTCATTCTGGTTGGATGATCGTCCACCTCTGCTTCGACATGTGGACGTGAGGCCAGCAGCCGGCTGGTCGGTCTTGGCCCTTCAAAGGGCTGTAGATCCATGGAAAAAAAAGCATATTTGGGGTTTCGTAATAAGCTGTTTTTTCTTACGATGATGGATTGCTTTCGCTTTGCCCAATCTCCAAGCTGGAAGCATATGACTCGGTTAACAAAGAAGTTTTATATAATATTCTTATTGAATTTGGTATTCACAAGAAACTAGTTCGATTAATTAAAATGTGTCTCAGTGAAAAATATAGCACAGTTCGTATAGGCCCTTACTATCGGATACTTTCTATTTTTTTTATTATCCAATTTAATAAACCCTATTTCACCCTGAGGTATATTAGGGTTATAGTTGGCATCAAAATACATATTTTATAAGCAGTAAACAATAATAAAATTATAATACAAAATTGTGGTCAAGGTTACAATTCACATGAATTATGTACAAGAATGCACCTTAATGAAAGAATGGGTCGTTTCATAAAGCCTCAAGGCATGTCTCTATATTTATATCTAATGGTTATAGGAAGATATATATATATATATATATATATATATATATATAAAATAGCTAATAAACATGTTATTTTAGAAGCAATAAATAGCTATACTAAGAGATGGTTTAAAATTTACGAATTAAATACATTATTTAGTAACAACAATTGGCAATAATCAGGTATTACAAGAAATGGCTCAAAATTAGAAATCAAATGCCTAATTAAAATAAAAATTAAAACCAATAGTACAATATTATAGTACCGGTATGCGAAATTGAAGACTTACAGTTTCATTATAGTTGATTAGAACTAATACGATTTTTTCCCCCCGGAATAATTTAACATTTCACAGTTTCACGAATATTCTACTCAAGAAGGACATGAAATACTTATATGATTTGGAGTTGGTAAGTATATTGGTTAACGGTTTGGTAAATGTATAATTTAAAGTGTTCAGTAACAACTCAAGCTCGTATCTTTCACGGCAAAAGACTGGACAATCATATAATACATGTTTGACATCTTGAGATTCCTCCCCACAAATGCAAGTTGCATCGTCTTTAATATGGAATCTATTTAAGTATTCCCCGAATTTTCCATGCCCAGTCAAAAACTGTGTCAGTACGAAATTTGGCGTTATTACTTTATATTTATTACGATCATAGACCGTTGGAAAATACAGCTCTTTTGTAAGAATTCCCTTATCACTATTGACCCATCTTTCTAATTCACTGCGGGCTAAAACAAGGAGATGCACCTTTACTTTTTAAAGTTGCTCTAGAATATGTCATTAGGAAAGTCCAGGATAACAGAGAGAGTTAGGAATTGAACGGATTACATCAGCTGCTTGTCTATGCGGATGACGTGAATATGTTAGGAGAAAATCCACAAACGATTAGGGAAAACACGGGAATTTTACTGAAACAAGTAAAGACGTAGGTTTGGAAGTAAATCCCGAAAAGACAAAGTATATGATTATGTCTCGTGACCACTAAAAATTGTACTGTAAATAAAATACACATAAACATTGATGTATCATTTAGGAGTGCCTTGCAAGTTATCATAACGCTGGTTCAGGAAGCAATTATAATAAATTCATAAACATCAGCTGCCTTTGTTTTCATTTCCAATCATAAACATGTCTGTAGGGAGTACATGTTATTTGTCAATGGCCAGGGCGCTCTTTTCTCCAGTACAAGGCAGTGTTCCGCGATAATCGTCAGTCATTTGAGATGGACAACTTAAGAATGAATCTCATTGTGTACTGCAATAATTCAACAGTTGGCGAGACAGCATAATTTATACTGATGAGTACTGCATATCGTTTATCTATACTAACAATAAATCTGTAGCCGAAATTTTTCTGGTAATTTTCGCTTTTCAAAAAATAATTGGTCCTAACATGTATAATTAACCATCCTGAAACTGAAAACAGGTTTTTGGAAATGTTTGTTTTTATGTATGTACGTCTGTCTGTCTGTCTATCTATCTGTCTGTGTGTCTGTCTGTCTGTCTGTCTGGATGTTTGTTACCTTTTCACGCGATAATGGGGGAACGGATTTCGATGAAAATTGGAATATAAATTAAGTCCGTTGTAAGTTAGATTTTAGGCAATATGACATTCAAAATACTTTATTTAAAAGGGAGATTATAAGGGGGCCTGAATTAAATAAACCAAAATATCTCGCTTATTATTGATTTTTGTGAAAAATGTTACATAACAAAAGTTTCTTCAAAAATGATTTCCGATACGTTTCATTCCAAGCAAAATTTTGATGGGACCAAATGATCATATTTTAATTATTTGCATGTAATAAAAATTTAAGAAAAATGTTAAAGGAATTATCATTGCACTAAATGAATGGTCTCTGGAGCAAAATGATCGCATTTTAATTATTTAAATACAATTTAAATTAAATGACGTACTAAACGATTTATCCTTACATCAAACACGAATGTTCCCTGGACCATATGTCCTATTTTAATTATGTAATTACTTTATATTTATTTCTAAGAAGTGCAGCGGAGCGCAAGGGTACAGCTAGTATTCACATAAAATAATTGAAACATTATTAAATATTTTCTCGATTTTTACCATATGAAAAATAAATATTTTCCCAATTTCTAGCATCTAAAAATTCTAGCCCTAGTCATAACAAACTCTAAATAAAATTTTGCTCCAAAACTAACATCGCTTACAAGAAAATGTCTATGTTACTGTTTTTAGACATTCGTTATAATGTGACAATTTGAGAATTTCTGTAATAAATAAAGAGAAACATCAAGAACGTAGAAAAAATGGTATTTTTTTTAGAAGCTTACATTATTCTAAAAAAAAATTAGGTCAATTCTGTACGGAATGTTTCTGGCATTAGTCCCTGTTTATGATCACTGCAGTTTCTACAGCAAACATCACTGCATAACAAGTGTCTGCGAACCCATACGTATCTACCACTGCGGTACATGCTAACTGTACGCTAACGCGCATGCCTCATTGCGTCATGAAATACGCTGTAATTATTCAAACTGACTGTTAATTTGTTTTAATTTGGCCCCAGCTGGGTTCAGTGCTCTCTGCCGTCATCCTTGGGATCGCTAGAGGTCTCTGTCATGATCAGTGCGAAATTTGAACTGCCAACAGATGATATCTGACAGGAATGCAGAATCACATGCACTAACGCATGCGAGGAATTGACGGCATGGGGCACTGAAAGGATCTGAGAAGATGCGTGCTGCATCATCCCGACACTACAGCTCAGACATTAAAAACCATTGTGAACCTGCAGAAAAAAAGACTTCCAAATTTTCGGTCTGGAAAAATGTGAAAGTCCTCTAACTTTTAACAGGTTTATAGGGTAATGATAATGATGATAATGATGATGATAATAATAATAATAATAATAATAATAATAATAATTTATAATAAAATTGGAAATTTATCCTTTGAAGAGATGGAAAAATTCAAATATCTTGAAGCAACAGTAACAAAATATAAATGACACTCGGGAGGAAATTAAACACAGAAAAATATGGGAAATGCCTGTTATCATTCGGTTGAGAAGCTTTTATCTTCCAGTCTGCTGTCAAAAAACCTTAAAGTTAGAATTTATAAAACAGTTATATTACCGGTTGTCCTATATGGTTGTGAAACTTGGACTCTCACTTTGAGAGGGGAACATAGGTTAAAGGTGTTCGAGAATAAGGTGCTTAGGAAAATATTTGGGGCTAAGAGGGATGAAGTTACAGGAGAATGGAGAAAGTTACACAACACAGAACTGCAAGCATTGTATTCTTCACCTGACATAATTAGGAACATTAAATCCAGACGTTTGAGATGGGCAGGGCATGTAGCACGTATGGGCGAATCCAGAAATGCATATAGTGTGTTAGTTGGGAGGCCGGAGGGAAAAAGACTTTTGGGGAGGCCGAGACGTAGATGGGAAGATAATATTAAAACGGATTTGAGGGAGGTGGGATATGATGGTCGAGACTGGATTAATCTTGCTCAGGATAGGGACCAATAGCGGGCTTATGTGAGGGTTCCTTAAAAGCCAGTAAGTAAGTAACTCAGGTTACTATTTTCACGGAATGACCCAACCAAGGTTCCCTTTTTTTTTTTTGTAGTTTTATACGTGCTGGCTGATAAAACAGAAAAGGTACAAAATCTTGAACGCCCTTCACTCAAAAACTGTTAAAGATGCGGTAGATCTAGATATGCAGCCTAAAATAAAGCCATCTTACAAAATATGGTGCAATCAGAAGTAATACACCTCAAGTAGTTTTCTAGCTTTTATTGAATTGACTAGTAAACAACCGCACACATATCGGTAAACATATTCTTATGTAACACAGTTATCATGTCTGACTCAAAAGACGCAAAACAAAGTCGAGCCGCTTACAAGAGAATATAGAAAGCAGGTAGAATAAAAATTTGCAGACATTGTAAGTAACAAACACTATTAGAACACAATAATGGACTGACGTAGTATTTGCACGTAATATAGATTGGTTAAAATAAGCAACCTACATTACATACTTCAGCTATCACAGACCAGTCCTTAAAATTATCACAAAGCAAGATATAAGATGAATCTACAAGTTAGTAAAATTTAACAGATTATTTTGAAATATGAATGGATATAAACATATAAAGATACATTCTGTAAAATATAAATAGGTGAAAATAAATGGATAAAAAGTTACAGAGAATCCAACGAATTCCCATAATTTCTGAAACTTTTATACTGTTTGTGATTGTTATTTTAAGTATGGTTTGGATTGTAATGGTAGTGATGTTTCGGATTTGAAATAAAATTTTGATATTTCTTTTCATTTCTGTCTTTAAACTTCCCTGCATTTAAATTTAACAAGGCGGAGCCTTCTCGTTAACTACTTCATAATCGCTTCCTCATTCCATGCGGCCTAGTCTGCAGACAACAATGCAATTGATAGTCGAAACGATTCACACATCAATATGACGCCAATGAGTTGTTTGAAATTGTAATGAATAATAATATGTAATTACAGGGAATTGTATTCATTTGGAAATTAATACCAGAGTTAAGTACAGTACTTTAGAAATAAACTTTGTTAAATTAACTGTTTCTGTCTTTATATTCTACGGATTTATTAATTACAGCCTTATGTATCCGAATAATTATGAATTCATTATGTCAAATTCATTTGTTTCCCCTTTATATTTTGTCACGGCTTGCTGGATCAATGTTTGAAATACATCGATAATTCCAGTCATCCAAGACCTACTGTAATTAATGAGTTAATGACGTCGGGATATTAACAATGTGTGTCCAGATTTCTCATATGCGAAACGCTTAAAAGTTTCACGTTAAAAATGAAACAGAAAAATAGAAAAATTCATATTCTGTTACTCAATTCCAATCACATAATGTCCTTAAAACATAACTTAAAAATATTATGCACAAAACGGACCCGTGGTTTCACTGTTTGTTTTTTTGGAAGATCTAAGACGCAGTAACACATTCACCAGTATCTACTAATAGTGAAAAATGTTTTCTAGTATGTCACGAGATACTACTATTACGATATTACAAGGCTGGAACGTTTAAAACATGTGGTTCACTGGGCTGCAAAAGTAATGCCGATACGAAATATCGTTTTCCGAGGAGTTTAGCAAACATGGTGAGGTGAAAAGCTAATTTCTCGAGATTAATTAAAAAAAACATGTAAATACGACTTTTATCATTTGTTCCCGTTATTATTTAATATGAAGTGATTTTAAATAATGTTAATTATTCATATTCCAACTAAATTAATTTAT
This sequence comes from Periplaneta americana, assembly GCA_025594305.2. Taxonomy (NCBI): domain Eukaryota; kingdom Metazoa; phylum Arthropoda; class Insecta; order Blattodea; family Blattidae; genus Periplaneta; species Periplaneta americana. Next base: position 9,513,236 of record JAJSOF020000023.1, read on the forward strand.
TCTCAATTTAATGTATTTAATATTGAACAAATTTATAAATATACTCTGTTAAAATTTTAACATAAAAATCGTAGTAAGTTTATATTACAGGCATATAATCATGAAACAAGACGAAATAATAATTCAACATTAGTCGAACCTAAATGTTTCACATCTGCTGGTCTAAAGCATAGCATTAATTTTGGCCCTCGGTTGTACAATGCTTTAACTAAATTACACCCAGAACTTCTAACATGTAACCCACTAACATATAACAAGAAAATTAGAAAGGTATTAATATCTTCAATTTGATCAAATAAATTTATAGCCTATGTGTATGAATTTATCATCCTATATTATATTTGTATTCTACAGACTAATTTCGGAATATATATTTTTTTCATAAATTGTCCTACTTTATTAATGTACGATATTATTCTTCTCTATGTTAATATTATATTATATATTATTTCATTGTAGCTGTAATTTTAATTTTAGTTCCTATTTTATTTTATTTTATTTTATATATTTCTCTTATATTAATAACATATCTGAACTGCGACCGAACACAAGCGCTGCTCATTCGGTCCTAAAATTTTGTTAATATTATAGTATCCTCTTTTTTATATTGATTGTATTATTTTATTTCTATTTATATTGTTGTAATTATATTCTGTATTATGTATATATATTCAAATAATAAATCATAATAAATAATAAATCATATACTTTTATTTTACAACATTAATAAGAATACTACACGAAAATAGTGAAACTGCAGTTTATACGGCATTCCACAGCCTTCCTTATTATCCATGGATGCTGTCATTGTTACAATCGATATATTATACGGCCAGTTATGTTTCATATTGTATGAACAAAAAATGCATCAATTTCATTATATATACAGGAATATAGATACAGAACTGAAAATTGAATGCAAAGCCTTCTGTGTATCTCTATTTCTATTGTTTCCTAATCGAACACGATAATATTTCAAATCGATAGCGACTTCGACTCGGCATTTCTTTTATATCTCCATACTCTTTCGATCCTGTGAACCGAGTTTTAAGTAACATTTACCTTGAACTTATTAATACCCTCGACCTGCAAGACTGCTAGACACTAATCATGCGGATTTATGGCTAGAGGGTGTATTTAAGCAGATCTATGTCAGTTCATAAGTTTACTGCAAAAGGAATCACGCAAAATGCAACAGCTACTCGAACAGGCCTACATGTACTCATAGCTGCCATTTCTAACACTGACTTGAGAGAGCCACAGTGAATGCAGGAGTTTAAAAATCGATTATAACAATAACCATTCATAGTTTTCTGCCCGAGGGCAGGTCTTTCTCTGCAAACTCAGCATTTCTCAATCTCTCCCACTTTCTGTCTTCCGCTTTGTCTCTGCATATCTTAATTTCGTCTATTATCTGATATCTTCTTCTGCCCCGAACTTTTCTCCCGTTCATCATTCCTTTCAATGCATCCTTCAGCAGACAGTTTCTTAGTTACAATAATAATAATAATAATAATAATAATAATAATAATAATAATAATATAATTAGACCGAATTAGATTTCCAACAATAGGGGGATGATTTATTTATCTTGCAAACTAAATTAGTGTTTTTCCTTTGTTCTGAGATTATTGTGTGTGTCTTATGTCAACGCACTTCACTTGCATGATTCGGGTTCCGCGTACTGCGGATAGAAAACTATCACGTCACACTAACCTAACTTAACTAAGGTCACTGAATATGAATACTTTTGTTAAAAAAATCATCGTACAAACGATAAAGGAACAAGTCAAATAATACAGTTCTGGATCTGGACAATAATTACTGCATTATTATTATTATTATTATTATTATTATTATTATTATTATTACTGTTGTTGTTTATTCAACTGTCCGAAGACAGTTTGAACCTCATAAGTAACACCAATAAGGCATGACTCATGAGACAACTAGACCAGGAGATAATGGGTAGGTTGGCCAGCTCCTTTCCCCTCCATTGCATAAATCGCTGACTAGCTACATATTACACTAGTCAGACTTCAGATGCATACAAACAATTGTTCTTCCTCTGACACATATCAAGTGACATGTATTGTCTGATAAGAGATATACATATCAGACAGAACCTCAATCAGAGTTATTATTATTTATTATATTATTATTATTATTATTATTATTATTATTATTATTATTATTATTATTATTATTAAGTTACAGCAGAATGGAGGAAGTTACACAACACAGAACTGCACGCATTGTATTCTTCACCTGACATAATTAGGAACATTAAATCCAGACGTTTGAGATGGGCAGAGCATGTAGCACGTATGGGCGAATCCAGAAATGCATATAGAGTGTTAGTTGGAAGGCCGGAGGGAAAAAGACCTTTGGGGAGGCCGAGACGTAGATGGGAAGGTAATATTAAAACGGATTTGAGGGAGGTAGGATATGATGATAGAGACTGGATTAATCTTGCTCGGGATAGAGACCAAAGGCGGGCTTATGTGAGGGCGGCAATTAAACCTCCGGGTTCCTTAAAAGCCAGTAAGTATTATTATTATTATTATTATTATTATTATTATTACATTTATACGTATTTTTATGTCCAAAGGCAAGCCTTTCACTGCAAACCTAGCATACTCCATTCTTTTCTATTATTATTATTATTATTATTATTATTATTATTATTATTATTATTAGTATTATTATTATTATTGCAGTCATTTATACGTATTTTTATGTCCAAAGGCAAGTCTTTCACTGCAAATCTAGCATACTCCACTCTTTTCTATTATTATTAGTATTATTATTATTATTATTATTATTATTATTATTACAACTTACTTACAAATGGCTTTTAAGGAACCTGAAGGTTCATTGCCGCCCTCACATAAGCCCGCCATCGGTCCCTATCCTGTGCAAGATTAAGCCAGTTTCTATCATCATACCCCACCTCCCTCAAATCCATTTTAATATTATCCTCCCATCTACGTCTCGGCTTCCCTTTCCCTCCGGTCTCCCAACTAACACTCTATATGCATTTCTGGATTCGCCCATACGTGCTACATGCCTTGCCCATCTCAAACGTCTGGATTTATTGTTCCTAATTATGTCAGGTGAAGAATACAATGCGTGCAGTTCTGTGTTGTGTAACTTTCTCCATTCTCCTGTAACTTCATCCCGCTTAGCCCCAAATATTTTCCTAAGCACCTTATTCTCAAACACCCTTAACCTATGTTCCTCTCTGAGTGAGAGTCCAAGTTTCACAGCCATATAGAAGAACCGGTAATATAACTGTTTTATAAATTCTAACTTTCAGATTTTTGGAGAGCAGACTGGATGATAAGAGCTTCTCAACCGAATAATAACACGCATTTCCCATATTTATTCTGCGTTTAATTTCCTCCCGAGTGTCATTTATATTTGTTACTGTTGCTCCAAGAATTATTATTATTATTATTATTATTATTATTATTATTATTATTATTATTATTATTATTATTATTATTACAGAAATACGTAGCTTCATATTTGAGACTTTCAAAGCCTCTTTATATAAAGTTCTTTGTCCTGTCAGAATGTTCCAGGATTTTCCTGATTACCTAGAAAAATGGAGTTTTGGTCGTTCAAGGCCCCCTCCCTTGTATCCGCCCAACGGTTATGCTATGACCGCACTGATGATCCAAGTCTACCGCGGAGAGCGTAGTTAAATCAATTAATAACAAACATCTGCGACCTTACAAGCAGGAACGTCAGAAGGCCGCCTTCAATCTCTAGAGAGGTCGTGAACGACTTGGAATAATTCCACTCCAAGCAATGAGCGTCCTTGTGGAACCCACGCCAACATGAAAATGAGGAAGACGAATAAACGATGCGATTATTCCTCGTTGCAAAATTTGCGTTCCTATTTTAGTTTCAGTGTAAACTATGACTGTGTAACTTTTATTTTCTGAGTAGGATCAAAGGAAATGATTCAATAAAATTCTAAAATTTAACTTCATTTGCTTCACTTAATAATTTCTTCTTCTACATCTTGTTGTTCCTATTTCTATTATATTTAACATCTCCATATTAGCTTTCAAGTCCACACCAGTGGAGTAACGGCTAGAGCGTCTGGCCGCGAAACCAGGTGGCCCGAGTTCGATTTCCGGTTGGGGCAAGTTACCTAGTTCAGGTTTTTTCCGGGGTTTTCCCTCAACCCAATGTGAGCAAATGCTGGGTAACTGTAGGTGTCCGCACCTGTGGATAACGGTTAGCGCGTCTAGCTGTGAAACCAGGTGGCCCGGGTTCGATTCCCGGTCGGGACAAGTTACCTGGTTGAGGTTTTTTCCGGGATTTTCCCTCAACCCAATATGAGCAAATGCTGGGTAACTTTCGGTGCTGGACCCCGGACTCATTTCACCGGCATTATCACCTTCATCTCATTCAGACGCTAAATAACCTAAGATGTTGATAAAGCGTCGTAAAATAGCCAACTAAAAAAAAAAACTTTCGGTGCTGGACCTCGGACTCATTTCACCGGCATTATCACCTTCATCTCATTCAGACGTTAAATAACCTAAAAGGTAAAGGTATCCCCGTAACATGCCATGAAGGCACTTGGGGGGCATGGAGGTAGAGCCCCATGCTTTCCATGACCTCGGCACTAGAATGAGGTGGTGTGGTCGGCACCACGCTCTGACCGCCTTTAACCCCTGGAAAGACCCGGTACTCAATTTTATAGGAGGCTGATTGAACCTCGGGGCCGTTCTGAAAGCTTCGCAACGAGAAAAAATCCTGTCACCACCTGTGATCGAACCCCGGACCATCCATCCCGTAGCCAGCTGCTCTACCAACTGAGCTACCCGGCCGCCCTAAATAACCTAAGATGTTGATAAAACGTCGTAAAATAGCCAACTAAAAAAAAAAAACTTTCGGTGCTGGACCTCGGACTCATTTCACCGGCATTATCACCTTCATCTCATTCAGACGTTAAATAACCTAAAAGGTAAAGGTATTCCCGTAACATGCCATGAAGGCACTTGGGGGGCATGGAGGTAGAGCCCCATGCTTTCCATGACCTCGCCACTAGAATGAGGTAGTGTGGTCGGCACCACGCTCTGACCGCCTTTAACCCCTGGAAAGACCCGGTACTCAATTTTATAGGAGGCTGATTGAACCTCGGGGCCGTTCTGAAAGTTTCGCAACGAGAAAAAATGCTGTCACCACCTGTGATCGAACCCCGGACCTTCCATCCCGTAGCCAGCTGCTCTACCAACTGAGCTACCCGGCCGCCCTAAATAACCTATGATGTTGATAAAGCGTCGTAAAATAACCTACTAAAATAAAAAAAAATAGCTTTCAGACCATGAATGTGACCTACCTCATACCTTCTTTGTTTTTGTGTATACTGTTATCTCGAGTTGTCAACTAATCTGTCTGTGATGGTGGTAGAATATTGGCTGCCTAAGCCATCTCTTTACATCCAATCTTCACTCACAAACAAGTTGTATGTGATAGTGAATGATTGGGATTGAGTAAGAAGATAGATCGGGGTAAAATCACACATTTCTCTTGGCATGTTTAATGTACACAATTTCAGTGTAATATTGTATGTTCCTTTACTTATTTATTATTTCCAAGAATTTTAACTGGAAAATCTAGAAAATACACCTGTTACCACATTGATGACATTCAATTTATACCACCAAACTTTCCATTAAAAAATGTTCCACCCATAAACGTTTTTAAAGTGCTAGATTTTTAACTCTAAGTTGCTAAAATCTACCATCTCTTTAATGACGATAAAATCTCCAAGTTAGAGCTATTAGAATTACTACTTATGGCCGAGTGCACCAATTTCGATTAGAATGCGTAGTTAGATACCCATAGCTAACTTTTTTATTTTATTGGGTTATTTTACGACGCTGTATCAACATCTAGGTTATTTAGCGTCTGAATGAAATGGTGATAATGCCGGTGAAATGAGTCCGGGGTCCAGCACCGAAAGTTACCCAGCATTTGCTCATATTGGGTTGAGGGAAAACCCCGGAAAAAACCTCAACCAGGTAACTTGCCCCGACCGGGATTCGAACCCGGGCCACCTGGTTTCGCGGCCAGACGCGCTGACCGTTACTCCAAAGGTGTGGACCCCATAGCTAACTAATAACACTAAAAATCCATGCACTTCGATTGGTTATGAAACCGCGATTAGTTGCCGCGTGTTTATTTCGCCATTATTCCTCTCCGAAACAATTCACGTTACTGTAGTATTCAGGAGGCAGTGACTAGTTGATTTTTTCGAAGCGGTAATATTAAATATTGTATAAATAGTTGCAATTTATATTTTTACGAATATTCATGTAGACTACGTATGAAGGTAGTCCTCTTTTCTATTTATAATTCCTTGAAATGAGTTGTTACAAATAGGAAATAAATAAAAAAAAAAGAGAGAGAGAGAGTGCCACATTTCAGAGCATACAGAAATTCATGTTTACTCGATCTTGTTGAGAAATACTATAAAGGGATAATAGAAAATAAACAAACTGATGGCGTAACAATGAAACAAAAAGAAGAAACTCGCTTGAATTTTTCGATGCGTCGGGTAAGTTAATTAAAATTACGTACAATTTTCCCTGTGCTTTATACATTTTTTGTATCCTATTCTTTGTATCTGCTTATTCCTCAGGTATTAAGTACAGAAAAACCTACAATAATTTGAAAACAGGCTATTCATGTTTAAAGAGGAAGCGTACAGAAAGTCGCCAAATCGTAGTTCAAAAGTCGCTAGATTCCTTATTATCAATAGATAAAGTTTAATTTTTTCGCTAGAAAATCCTGAAAATCGCTGAATCACTGTTTAAGCAACAGAAAAGTTAAAACAAGTTGTCTTCGAAAAACAATTAAAAATCGCTAAATTGGCAATTCTGACTATAAGCATAGGCGTAAGTTAGACTTCGTGTGAACATAACCTCAAATACTTTTTGTCCACATTCCTTACTTAATTGATTTAAATCAAATCTAGACTTCTTCAAGCCTCGTTCCTCAATTATTATTTTTCTCTCAACATTATTTAATGTCACATTCTCTAATAAATCACCTTCCATGCCTCCAATTGCTATGATCTGACCGCAGTTAATATATACAGGGTTAGTTAAAAGTCCCGCACCACCTAAATAACTTTTGAAGCATACGGTTCAGTGAAATGAAACTTGGTATGTGAGGATAACCATATGGTAAGAACTCAATAATGGTATTACCGAGTTTTTTCTACTTCCGGTTTAACCGGAAGCAACTCCAACTTTCTTATTTTAAATGTAACATTCAATATATATTTTTATTTTTGAATAGTGCTCATTAAGAGCTTTTCAGAAAGTACCCACACTCGATACCTCTGTACAAATTCAGTGTTGCTAAGTCAAGAAAACAGAAAAGTGTATCGAATATTAAAATAATAAAATACTCCTTCCTTAACAAAAACAAAACAAAGCTAGCTCACCTTCTAAATTATGTGTTCAAATTGGTAGCCCTCAGCTGCTTTACAATGTGTCACTCGATCATAGAAACCATTTAAGGAATGATTTAACCAGGCTTTAGGAATGTCCTGCACCACTTCCATTTTTATTTAGTAACACTCAATTTGTACAGAAGTATCAAGTGTGGGTACTTTTTGAAAAGCTCTTAATGAGCTTTATTCAAAAATAAAAAAAATATATTGAGTGTTCCATTTAAAATAAGAGAGTTGGAGTTACTTCCGGTTAAACCGGAAGTAGAAAAAACTCGGTAATACCATTATTGAGTTCTTAGTATATGGTTATCCTCACATACCAAGTTTCATGTCACTGAACCATATGCTTCAAAAGTTATTTAGGTGGTGCGGGACTTTTAACTAACCCTGTATATTTTTTTGTCTTTACCGTATCCAATCACTAATAAGTGGGCAAAAACTTTCTCGTGCTACATACCGTTATTGTAGTCACCGTATTCTGTCACGTGACATTAGAGTATACCGTATCAAGAAACACATTATTGCAAAAATTCTCTATCATAATACTCCATTTGGATTCACAACCATGATAGCTACTTAACTACTCGCACTCAACCGGTTAGCGTGGTTTAACTCGTAACGGAGCTTGGTGTCACAGAAAAACAACAATGCGTAGTTAACTAATATCTATTACTTAAACGTTCTTAACCGAGATTGGTGCACACGGCCAAGTTTGGATAATAACACGGTAAATAAAGAATAGGCATTTTGTTTACAGTCCAGCTACTACAAAAATGTATTCTCTAGCCAGGGACAAACAAAACATTTTCTTGTTGAAAGTAATATTGTACAAATCTCTCTCCTGCAATATCGCAGTATTTTATTCTAGAAAGCAAAAAGCGAAAAGATCTCCAGTTTCATTCCCACTACATAACCTGTATAAGTAGCGTTGAACAGTGAGGATTGTTTTAGAAATATAAATCGCAATACAAAACATCTTGGTATATCGCAAATGTCCCCATTTGCATACCATTTCTGTGGGCTTTAATCGGAGCTTGGTGTCACAGAAAAACAACAATGCGTAGTTAACTAATATCTATTACTTAAACGTTCTTAACCGAGATTGGTGCACACGGCCAAGTTTGGATAATAACACGGTAAATAAAGAATAGGCATTTTGTTTACAGTCCAGCTACTACAAAAAATGTATTCTCTAGCCAGGGACAAACAAAACATTTTCTTGTTGAAAGTAATATTGTACAAATCTCTCTCCTGCAATATCGCAGTATTTTATTCTAGAAAGCAAAAAGCGAAAAGATCTCCAGTTTCATTCCCACTACATAACCTTTATAAGTAGCGTTGAACAGTGAGGATTGTTTTAGAAATATAAATCGCAATACAAAACATCTTGGTATATCGCAAATGGGGACATTTGCATACCATTTCTGTGGGCTTTAATCGACTATAAGAATTTAAAGGCGTGGACAACCGATGCGAACGTGTTTTACTGACTTCCACTCTGCAAGTAAGGTTTCTGAGTCGAAGGACGTACGTAATTCAACTCCATAAAAGCAGCCCAAGATAAACAAGATTCTTCGGGAATCCAACCAAACAAATGCCACCAACATTTATTGTATCTCCTTGTGGCGCGACGCCAACTGAATTCAATGACGGTTTTATTCTGCTTAATGCCTTCGTTTAGTGCATTACAAATAAGACTCCTTTTTATGAACCTATCGAGGTGTGGCGAGCAATTGTGTGTATGCGAGATGATTCAGTATAGAGCCTTTAATAGTTTTAAGGGTACTTGTCAGGCAGATCCAGTAGTCTAATGTCGTTATTGATTATCTTCGATGTTTACTTGTTCGTCTTGCGAATTATAAAAAATGAATGTCACTAAATGTTGTTGTTTTCTAATGCCAGGCATTTGACAAAGTCATTTGACCTCTTGCACTCCAATATTTTTCAAAGATATTATCATGACCAGCCACTGAAGCACAGATTTTGAGGTGTTCCGAATCCATTTCTTGGTTTGAGTTGCACAATGGACAGTTAGGGGACTGATATATTCCAATTCTATGCAGGTGTTTGGCCAAACAATCATGGCCTGTTGCCAATCTAAATGCAGCTACAGACGATTTTCGTGGTAAATCGGGAATTAACTGTGGATTATGATGCAGAGAGTTCCATTTTTTCCATTGAGATTGTGTTATCAAATTTTGTTTGTTGAAGTCTAAGTATGTAGATTTGATAAATCTTTTCACAGAGTAATACGTAGATTTAGTAACAGGTCTGTAAGTAGCAGTGCTGCCCTTCTTTGCTAAAGCATCCGCATTCTCGTTTCCCAGGATTCCACAATGGGATGGTGTCCATTGGAATACAATTCTTTTATTGAGTGATATTAATTGAGAGATGTCACTAAATGTTACGCATACATTTCTCATTGTACCAACGTTGAAATAATAAATGTGAAGGTTGCTAACAAATCCGGTCATTTCCAAAATAGTATATTTTTCAGAAAGTAGAAAAAATTGTACCGACCTTTCACTTTACCCCAAAGTGAACGATAATTTTATATGTCGTGCAAGTTACATCCGTTGTTTTAATGGTGTCAATAATCATGATTTTAGTTATTTCCTGTGCATTTTATAGACAAAAATATTTTATGCTCGACCATCCCGAAATATAGTAATTATAGACCTGGTAGCAGCCCTTTAATGGACCTCATTAAAATACACCTATTCATTAAAGTTCAGGTGTTCCACCAATCAGAAAATACCATTGTAGCTATATGAAAGCGCAAGTATCGATTATTCTCGGATATGCAATCGAAAGACAACTAGCGCGAGATTAGTCAATATTAAACTCAGTCGAAAAAAACAACACACAAATTAACATCAATTCACCGTCATCTTCCAGCCTTTCACAAATTACATTCCCACAAATTCATTCCACCAATTGCCGGAAAAAATCAATATGGTCGAGCACAAAAAGTCGTATGAAACTTGACTATAATGGTAATTAAGACACTCGTATGAAAATTATGAAACTCGCGTGCGCTCGTTTCATAAACATACTCGCGTCTTGATCACTACCATTATAGGCTCGTTGCATAATGTACTATTAGAAATGTACGGTTTTGTTTGAAAATGTCAGGGAAATGTTTACTTTTGCTCGAAAGAAAGTTATTTGACATTTATAACAGTAAAACATACACGCTACTTACATCAACTGTATCATGGAGTAACGAATATAGCATTACATGGTAATTATGTAGCAAGCATCGGCCAGGTAATCTTCCAGCAATAGCGATCCAGAGCACATAGGCTTACATTACAAATATATACACATATTTTAAATAAATTTTTAAAATATTGGAATATGTATTATATGACTTTCAGTTCTGAAGAAGACCAGTAACAGGTCGAAACATGTAAACCAGGTACGATAGAATTTAACCCCGTTTCTTGTGTAACATAGCAGTGCCAGAATGTTTCAGATTGTGTAGAAAATTGAGGAAATTAAAGTTACTTCTAACTTTTGAAAACCCTTATTTACAAATAGCTTTTAAGGAACCCGAAGATTCATTGCCACTTTCACATAAGCCCACCATCGGTCCCTATCCTGTGCAAGATTAATACAGTCCCCAACATCATATCCTACCTCCCTCAAATCCATTTTAATATTATCCTCCCATCTACATCTCGGCCTCCCCAAAGGTCTTCCAACTAACACTCTAAATACATTTCTGAATTCACCATTACGTGCTACATGTCCTGCTCATCTCAAACGTCTGGATTTAATGTTGCTAATTATGTCAGGTGAAGAATACAATGCGTGCAGTTCTGCGTTGTGTAACTTTCTCCATTCTCCTGTAACTTCATCCCCCTTAGCCCCAAATATTTTCCTAAGAACCTTATTCTCAAACATCCTTAACCTCTGTTCCTCTCTCAAAGTGCGAGTCCAAGTTTCACAACCATACAGAACAACCGGTAATATAACTGTTTTATAAAAACCCTATATTTTAATTTTTCCCTTAGGGTTCCAATTGTTGACTTCGTACAAAATTTTGTCCATTATTCTTTTGAGAAGATTAACTCCATATGTAGATGAAATTATTGGGGATCATCAGTGTGGTTTTAGGAGTAATAGATCGACCATTCACCAGATATTTTGTATTCGACAGATAATGGAGAAAAATGGGAGTATAAGGGTACAGTGCACCAGTTATTCATAGATTTAAAAAAAGCCCTATGACTCGGTTAAGAGAGAAGTTTTATATGATATTCTTATTGAATGTGGTATTTCCAAGAAACTAGTTCGATTAATTAAAATGTATCTCTGTGAAACGTACAGCAGAGTTCGTATAGGTCAGTTTCTATCAGGTCAGTTTCCAATTCACTGTGGTCTAAAGCAAGGAGATGCACTATCACCTTTACTTTTTAACTTTTCTCCAGAGTATGCCATTAGGAAAGTCCAGGATAACAGAGAGGGTTTGGAATTGAACTGGTTACATCAGCTGCTTGTCTATGCGGATGACGTGAATATGTTAGGAGAAAATCCACAAACGACTAGGGAAAACACGGGAATTTTACTGGAAGCAAGTAAAGAGATAGTTTTGGAAGTAAATCCCGAAAAGACAAAGTATATGATTATGTATCGTGACGGGAATAATGTACGAAATGGAAATATACAAATTGGAAATTTATCTTTTGAAGAGGTGGAGAAGTTCTAATATCTTGGAGCAACAGTTACAAATATAAATGATACTCGGGAGGAAATTAAACGCAGAATAAATATGGGAAATGCCTGTTATTATTCAGCTGAGAAGCTTCGATATGTAGACTATACGGTACGAAGGACTGTTAATACTCGATAAAATCGCAAGATATATCAGTGAAATAGACTTTTCGGGAGTCGAGCTTCAAACCACCCCAATACGAAATATAATTTGTTGAGTAATCTTGTCCGTTGCTCGTAGTAAAGTTTTCTATCATAAATACTACATTGTGTTCAAGCATGCTCCCACGCGATTACACTGGCCTGTTTGACTAACAGTAAATTTACAGGAACTCCGACAACGACGGCTTCAGACAGAATTCTGTAGTGCCACAGAAACATAGTTTTACTCTGACTAGATTCTGATTTATTTTTCCGTTTGATGCCGCACAATTTCACATCGCAATTCATGACGTCAGTGAAGAATTCCTGATTTAATCGAAAGTTTACTTGAAGCACTCAAGATGAACAAATGCCGATCTTTCAGCGTAAACGATGAGTCAGCCCGTGATAGGATAGTATTCCTTCTCCCTCGATTTACGTAAGTTCCCTGGCACTGTCTTACAAAACAACCTGCACCCAATCCTGTGCAGCGTTTCCTGCTGTAGCCTTCACGCGAACAAGCTGTTTAAAAATGATTATATACACTTCTGAAAATTTAGTTCCACTATTTCTCTCTGGCCGGCGTAAGCAGAGAGCGGAAATACGAAGTTCTCGAGTTCGTGACCAGAAAGAATATGAAAATTGCTTAACTAGTAATGCTAACTCTTTAACTATGCAATCTACTTATTTTAACGTCTTCTTCAAACAACAAAAGTTATCCAGAGATAATCGTTTCAATTGTAATTTTTTATTTAACGTTCGTTGTAAACTACACAAGCTATTCAAAGACATGATTATAATTGTAATTCCTTATTTTGAATAAACCACTTGATTATCCGACACAATTTATTTATTCTGAATTACAAGTACTAAAAATTGAGCAAATATACAAACATACAGTACTAATTTATTTTCACAAAAAATTGAATGAATTTTGTAACTGAAAAACATATACATAACACCAGAAGAAATGTCTCAACTCTTTTGGCAGAACCTAAATGCCAAACTACAGCTGGATTAAGACACAGTAGGAATTATGGACCAAAACTATACAATTCAGTACTGAATAATAATCCAGACCTAAGCAATTTACACATTCTTAAATTTAAAAATAAAGTGAAAATGTTTGTATGTTATGTGATAAATTTTATTATAATTTTTTTAAGTGTTACTAGCATTATATGTTACTAATATTTATTGTATTTATCTGATGCATGTAACCTATAAGATAAAACATTGTAATAAAAATAAATAGTTCATTTTCTTAATTAATAACAGTGTATATCTCCAATAAATGATTTCTTAGCATCGCCACAGACACATTTGACTGTACTTGTCACTAGAAAGTTATTGAAATTTATATTTTCCCCGCCATTCATAAAATATTTTGATATGATACCTCTTGCACAAAAGGGGAGATCTATAACTGAAATTAGATTAATATATTTCAGTATTATTTGTATTTATCCTGGTAATAATGAACAGTTTGACATTTTGTTTTTGCAGCATTAACTTCCCATGATTGTATGAGAAGAGTCGAACACAACGGCAGTTACGTAGACCTTCGGCTCCCCCCTTACTTACAAACTTACAAATGGCTTTTAAGGAACCCGAAGGTTCGTTGCCGCCCTCACATAAGCCCGCCATTGGTCCCTATCCTGAGCAAGATTAATCCAGTCTCTATCATCATATCCCACCTCCCTCAAATCCATTTTAATATTATCCTCCCATCTACGTCTCGGCCTCCCTAAAGGTCTTTTTCCCTCCGGTCTCCCAACTAACACTCTATATGCATTTCTGGATTCGCCCATACGTGCTACATGCCCTGCCCATCTCAAACGTCTGGATTTAATGTTCCTAATTATGTCAGGTGAAGAATACAATGCGTGCAGTTCTGTGTTGCGTAACTTTCTCCATTCTCCTGTAACTTCATCCCGCTTAGCCCCAAATATTTTCCTAAGCACCTTATTCTCAAACACCCTTAACCTATGCTTCGGCTCTCCCCTACTACCATTAATGCACAATACAATGTCAATACGGCGGTTGCTGTCGTCTGCGATACAACGAACTTTTCTGTTGATTTTCGAGTTCGTCATTTTTTTCCTGGTTATTATATGCTTATTTAAGTTGTGTTAACTCTCGCTAGTGGTTTTATATTTTATTTTATCCGTCTTAGTATTTATTTTATTATTGTAAATATTTTGTTTTATTATTATTATTATTATTATTATTATTATTATTATTATTAATGAATTAATTTGTATTACTATCTTTGTATCATCTCCGTCACGGTTATTTTATTATTATTATTATTATTATTATTATTATTATTATTGTTACTATTATTTATATCATCAGCATTATTATTTGAACCCTGTAAAATTTATGTAGACTACTGGACTGTACCCGAGCACGAGCATATGCTCATTTCGGGTATCTATTCATATGTATCATTTGAAATGTAAATTGTGAATAAACTTGAATTTGAATTTAACGTTCTTTTTATCAACGGCACTATTTACGAACGAAGGGTTAATAACTGATATGCCTAATTGTAAGACAAGGAACATAACACTAAGTCCTTGCTGGAAATCAAAGCCTGACCTCTAGATTTGTATTCTTACCTATAAACTATTACTTGAACTAAGCGGTGGCATAGTATGATTCAATGAAATAAAAAGTCTAGCCGTGTGTGAAGCAACAGTATGAAGGCATAAAACAGCAATCAGAAGCGTGATGTTTGGCTGCCTAAGGCACAAGTTTCCACAGAATGGAGAAGACCAATCAGACGAGGTCTGTCAAAAAAGTAGAGACAGTGAGTGTGTGTTTGTGCGCGTGTATTGGAGGAGCGCTGGGAGATGTTTCCGTCACACGCCGAACACAAAAGACAAAGTGGGGTGGTGTCACAAGGAAATTGTTTCGCCTGTTGAGTTTTCAATCTAACTCCTAAAACAAATCTTTCCATGTATAGGGCCTATTCTGTATATTTTAAAGCCAGGTTTCCAGTACTCGTGTATTTTGACCTTTATGCTTGCAATTGTTTATGTAACATACCTCTAATTGCTATGGTGATTCGCAATGGGGACGTATGAACAATGGAAAACTGTCGAAACTTGTAACTTCTTGTAGAAAATAAATCATCTCATAATATGCATCCGGGAAACTCACAACAAATTTGTTCTTTAAAAATGCAATACTATTTTCAAACTATCACGTGACCTGAAAATACCATGGTATCATTTCCCAGCTGAAGACGATAAATCAAACTTTCCTGAGCTTAGTTTTTAATGTGGGCTTCATTTCTTCATGCATGGCCCAGATTATGCTTCTACTACAACATTGGTTGATACAGCGTCGTAAAATAACCCAATAAATTAAAAAAATAAAAACTACAACATTGATCAAATGGAAAGAGCAACTTATGCTTATTATGTTAGCGCATTCATTCTAATTTATTTTTATTTGTATTTTAAGGGGCTATGTGCATCCCATTATTTTCCGAAAGAAACCCAACCATCTGGGATATCGTCTATTTATACAGGTAATTTCAACAACAATGACGTATTTATTATTAATAAAATAAGGAATAATAAATTTAATTTTTCTTTATTTTGGTTATTAATCAATTAATTAAATTTAGGAAAACGAGCTAGTTCAGAAAAGGCCTTTCTTCTTCTTCTTCTTCTTCTTCTTCTTCTTCTTCCTCCTCCTCCTCCTCCTCCTTCTTCTACTTCTTCTTAATTTATAGACTTCTTATTTAGGAATGAGTTCGAATTTTAACGTCTTTGTTAAGTCATATTCCAGAAAATCAATAATCAAAGTTTTATCAGTAAGTTAAGGCAAATGCAAATAACTTTATAACTTGTAAATTACTGTGAAAAAAAAACACAGCAGATGAGGAATAAGAGGGATGTTAAACGAATACGTCTGCACTTAACCGAAAAAGATCGATGAATCCGTAAGTACTTCAGCTGTCCAAAAATTATTGTGTTAATAATATCACAGTCTAGTATATACAGTCACGAAGCTCAATATGTAAGAAATATTTATTTATTTATTTACTTATTTATTTATTTATTTTGCTAATAATTGTAACATAAGATACAATATATACAGAAAAAACTTTAGCTCACTCCTGAAAGAGTAGAACTCGTGCTCAGGGACGGATTCCTGAATTGAAATTAATAATTATACAATACAATTTGTCTTATGTCTACTACACAATAAGAAAATATAAATTTAAATTTACAATTTTTCAATTTTTATAAAATCCATACATAACTTTATAAATTTAATACTAGAACTATTAGAATTGACAAGATTAGGATATTTAAATATAAATTTGTTATATATTCTTGGGCCTAAATTACTACTATGATTAAATACTGTAACAGTGTTGCATTTTGGTTCAAACAATCTTAAAGAATTCATACCTTTTGTTTCATAACTATGAGAATACAATGCAAAATTATTTCGATTTTTATGTATGAATTTTATTAATACAATATAATAAATTTGTCTTATGTTAAGAACATTAAAGTCTAAAAATAATTTTTGGGATGGAAAATCAATAGGTTTATGAAGACATAACTTATTTTAATTATTTTCTTCTATAATAAATAAAGTGGATTAAAATTGGATTTAAATAAGCTACCCCATCCTATAATTCCATACATAATTACCGATTGAAAATATGCATCCATAGATAGTTGCTAACCACTAGGATCGCTATTATCGCCTCATCACAGACAATGCGAAATAGTACCTGCACAGTCTATTGTTCCTAGTACCCTCATCAACTCAAGCTTCGTGACTGTACATACTAGATTGTGATAATATATTGTAGACTTACTTTCATTTGTTCATGTATAAATATGCTATAACCACTTCCTGCTGGATCGCATCCTATAGCTGCGTAAACAGCCATCGGGTGTGATTCAGCAGGCGGTGGCTATAACAATGTAAATTTTGACGGCCTTCGAAATTTTACATATTCCCAGTTTAGAAATGCTTTCAAAAACACGTATTCATTCGCGAAAAATGCAGTTATCCTTTTTGTAAATTGTATAGCTCGTAGAATTTTCCTGTAAATTTCATTAGTAGGCCTATAATTGCTATAACAATTCAATATTAGATAATATATTAAATGAAGAATTTTTTTCACAGTTAAGTCAGTTACAATTTTAGGCCCATAACACACTTAAAGAGTTTTCGCTAGCGAGGAATGTGTTGCGAGAAAGAGGCGAAGAGCTCTCCTCCACACATTTGGCGAGTTCTCGTTATCACAGATCATACCTCGCTATCATCATCTATGCACTGCCTTCATGCAGAAAGCATTTTTCTGATTATTGTAATTCATTCATTCATTTTATTCCATAGATCTTACATGAGCAATGAAGTTTTAAGATGTGGAACAAGTCAAAATTTTACAATATTACAATTACAATTTTTATAAATTTTTATAGTTTTACAATTTAGTAATTTTCTACAATGTTATGCAATTTTTTACAATATTTTGGCGAGATGTAGTGAGGTGAGATGACGTCCAAGGATTCGCCAAAATATTACCCGGGGAAATATTATAGGTTATGTATTTACGTATATTGTCGTACTTTACAAATTACGTACGAACGCTATGTTGAATCTGAGTATTCAGATGATGAGGAAATGAAGTTCCATGAACATATTTTATTAATGAAAAGAAAAAATAGGCCTAAATTTAAAGCCAGAAATATCTGAAAATCACGAAATATCTTACGAAAATAAGGGCGAATTTGGACACTGGTTTCGATTTGAATGATGATACGTTTAGACGTTATTTCAGGTTCAATGGACCACATTTTTTTTTTTTTGCCATTCATGATATGATAGAGAATTCTTTGCTATATTCCGATTAAAATTACGTAAACTGTTAAGACATATAAATACATTATTTCAAATGTTTAATCAATACTATTAAATCTCATCAAAATAAAATATAGCCCTAATTATTTTCAGATAATCTGATATTTGTCCCCAGATTTCTTCTTTAAGTTTCGTGTTTTTATAGTTTTCATCCCGTGTATCCTATAAATAGGCCTACGGGTGACATCGTACAAGTTCGATAAGTTTCTGACTGCAATTGTCAGCCATCTTTCCTCATTTTCAAATAAAAACAATACAATTCATCGCCACCTGTGATATCTTTTTCTACATTCAATCGTCATAAAGAGTATAAATGTCAAACATCTTTGATAAATGTGTCAAGAAAATTCGCTGAGCTACCAATTCCAGCGAGGAACTCACGCGAGGTTTTTGCCTTGAGCGAGAATCTCTTCCAGTGTGTGGACGTCCGTTTGAATCCATGTTATCAATTTTTTAATTTTCTCGCAACACATTTCTCGCTGGCGAAAACTCTGCAAGTGTGTTATGGGCCTTACATAGCCCCATACTGATACCCGTACTATTCTAACAGTAGCTTTTATGCTGTAAATGTGTCTCCCACGTTGAGTAACATTAAATAACTGTATTTATCTCGCTTGTCAGATATGATCAAGCTTGCAAACCATTGTTTTTAGCAGCCGGATTCCCTTAATGCGCCTCAGTGACGTGGTGCACATTCGACAGAAGGAATTCGAGAAATTCCCACGCACGCGGTTACACATGTAGGAGATGGCAGATTATCCAGAATGATTAATGGCATGCAGATCTCTCTGCCTTACATTCACCTCGTTTTTATTAGCGATGATGTGATATCGTCACTGCCCGCACCACCCATTACATGTTAATTGCGAGACTGCCGTGCTTGCTTGCAGCCAGCTGCATTACCGACTTCGAGTGGTATCAAGAGTGCAACAAACTGAGCTTCTACTTACAATCGTATTAGTCTATGTGCTATGATTCACTGAAGCGATGTGTAAGTGAAGTCTGTTTAGAGGTTACACAAGATACATTAGGGCAGGTCCTTCACTGCAAACCCAGCATTCTCCAATCTTCTCCATTCTTCGCCTTCTTAAGTGTTTCTGCATATGATCCATACATCTTAATGATGTCTACCATCTGTTATCTTTTATCTGAAACGAATTTTCCTCCCGTTCACCATTCCTTCATGTGCATTCTTCAGTAGGCAGTTTCTTCTTGCTAGTGACCCAGGAAATTTCTTTTCCGCTTTTCGATCAGTTTCAGCATCATTCCTTTTTCACTCACTCTTTCTAACACAGCTTCAGTTCTCACTTTATTTGTCCATTTCACATACTCCATACTTTTCCATACCAATGGGTAATAATAATAATAATAATAATAATAATAATAATAATGGTAGTAGCAGCAGTAGTAGTAGTAGTAGAGTAGTAATAGTAGTAGTAGTAGCAGTAATAGCAGTTGCAGTAGAAGTAGTTGTAGCAGCAGCAGCAGCAGCAATAGTAGCAGAGCAGTAATAGCAGCAGCAGCAGCAGCAGCAGCAATAGCAGCAGCAGTAGTAGCAGCAGCAGCAGTAGCAGTGTAGTAGTAGTAGCAGCAGCAGCAGCAGTAGTAGTAGTAGCAGCAGCAGTTGCTAGTAGTAGTAGTAGCAGTAGTAGTAATAGCAGCAGTAGTAGTAGTAGCAGCAGCAGTAGTAGTAGTGTTGCAGTTGCAGTAGTAAGTAGTAGAGTAGCAGCAGTAGTAATAGCAGTAGCAGTAGTAGTAGTAGCAGCAGTAGTAGTAATAGCAAGGACAAGTAGTAGTAGTCAGTAGTAGTAATAGCAGTAGTAGCAGCAGTAGTAGCAGCAGTATAGTAATGCAGCAGCAGTGTAATAGCAGCAGCAAGTGTAGTAGTCGTAGCAGCAGTAGTCGTAGCAGCAGCAGCAGCAGTAGTTTAACCAACGCAGTAATAAAATGCAGTAGCAGTAGTAGCAGTAATAGCAGCAAAGAAAAGGGCAAAAGTAGTAGCAGCAGTAGTAGTAAAAAAGTAACAGTATTAGTAGCAGCAGTAGTAGTAGTAGTAGCAGTAAGCAGCAGTAGTAGTAGCAGCAAATCAGTAGTAGTAGTAGTAGTAGCAGCAGTAGCAACAGCAGTAGTAGTAGCTTGTAGTAGCAGTCACAACAGTAATAGCAGTAGCAGTAGTAGTAGCAGCAGTAGTAGTAATAGCAGCAGGTCAGTAGTAGCCGTGCAACAGCAGTAGCAGTTTTCAGCAGCAGCAGCAGCAAAGCAGCAGCAGCAGCAGTCAGCAGCAGCAGCAAATAGCAGCAGCAGTAGTAGTAGCAGCAGCAGTGTAGTAATTTGCAGTAGCAGCAGCAGTAGTGCTAAGTAGCAGCAGCAACAGTAATGCTGGTAGCAGCAGCAGCAACGTGGCCAGCAGCACAGCAGTAGTAGTAGCAGCAGCAGTAGCAGTAGTAGCAGTAGCAGCAACAGTAGTAATAGCAGCAGCAGTGGCAGTAGCAGCAGCAAGACAGTAGTTGCAGCGTAATAGCAGCAGCAACATGTTAGTTACAGCAGCAGCAGCCTGCTGCTGCAATAGCAGCAGCAGCAGTAGTAGCCAGCAGCAGCAAGTAGTACCAGCAGCAGCAGCAAGCTGCTGCAGCAGCAATAGCAGCAGCAGCAGCAGCAGCAGCAGCAGCAGCAGCAACAGCATTGTTCTCAGTTCTTGCTTATAGCAGCAGCAGCAGTAGTAGCAACAGCAGCAGTAGTAATAGCAGCAGCAGCAGTAGCAGCAGCAGCAGCAGTAAAGATGCAGTAGCAGTAGTATACTAGCAGCAGTAGTAAATAA
>JAJSOF020000023.1:10139303-10471803 GCA_025594305.2 Periplaneta americana
CCATAACTCGGAAATGAAGCATTTCCGGACACATGTTGTAATGAACTATTTTGATTGTCTACATGTGGGAAATACATACCTGAAATTATGCCCCGTATTTTTGAAACACTCTGTATAGTTAAAAGACACGAAACGGGTGAATGAGTGAAATTTCTAGCATTTCATACGTACCATTTACTGGAGATTCGGAATAAGTACGTCTTAAAATAGGATGTGATTTAAAAAAATTAAGTTTAATTACTGTCAAATGCTATGTGCCTGAATAACTGATTTTTTCGAACGCTGGTATGATATTGTATGGTTTATCATCTCCAACAGCTTTTGTATAAAAAATTAAATTAAATTAAAATTTAAGAAGTTATGAGTAATGTCGACAACAAGTCATGAAGAGCGTAACTTGTTAGACATAATGGGTAGATGACTTACCTTGTACTAATTACCAGAAATATTTCGAACTCTATCGTACATTTACTTCACGTTTTCGTTAAGTCTGGAAACAAGGAATGATAAGAGGTACAACAACAACCACAATTCGTAAAAGGAGAACCGACTGTGTACGTCAATTGAAAGTCGCCTACTTGCTTATCACTGACAATTTGTTAACAGTTGTACAAGATATCTTACATAAATCACAAACGAAGCATCTGATGCAATTTCCTTTGAAATTAAATTAGACAAAATTTCCGTCAAGACTAATCTTATCATGCAGATAGAAGATAAAGCTTAACTATTGTATATCTGTATTTGTAACACTTAATAGGCTATGGGGTATATTTAATGATGTAACCAATTTCAAGATACAGAATACGCCCTACTGACAAGCACTGAAAAATATAATGGCAGTGACGAAGGATCCTATAATGGCGACGGCGAAAATAATTATCCTTCTTCTCCATATCATCATTTATCATCCTCATCATGAACTTTTTTGTTTCAGACTATGTGACCTGTAAAGATAATCTAAGAAAGATGGCCTTGATCCCTCCATCGATATTATGAAAATTATTATTATTATTATTATTATTATTATTATTATTATTATTATTATTATTATTATTATTAAAATGTGTCTCAGTGAAACTTACGGCAGAGTCCGTATAGGCCAGTTTCTATCTCATGCTTTTCCAATTCACTGCGAGCTCAAGCAGAAAGGTGCAGTATCACCTTTACTTTTTAACTTTGCTCTAGAGTATGCCATTAGGAAAGTTCAGGATAACACAGAGGGTTTGGAATTGAACGGGTTACATCAGCTTCTTGTTTATGCGTATGACGTGAATATGTTAGGAGAACATCCACAAACGATTAGGGAAAACGCGGAAATTCTACTTGAAGCAAGTAAAGCGTTAGGGTTAGAAGTAAATCCCGAAAAGACAAAGTACATGATTATGTCTCGTGACCAGAATATTGTACGAAATGGAACTATAAAAGTTGAAGATTTATCCTTCGAAGAGGTGGAAAAATACAAATGCCTAGGAGTAATAGTAACAAATATAAATGATATTCGAGAGGAAATTAAACACAGAATAAATATGGGAAATGCCTGTTATTATTCGGTTGAGAAGCTTTTATCATCCAGTCTGCTGTCAAAAAATCTGAAAGTTAGAATTTATAAAACAGTTACCGTATTGGTCCGAATATAAGCCGCACTTTTTATTCAAATTTCAAACTCGAAAAGTTGGGGTGCGGCTTATTTGCGCGGCCGATAAATTTAAACTTGAAATGTGGCGCATGTTGCTACCGGTAATTTTATCATTTTGAAATGGAGCAACAATGCCACGCGCTCGTGTTTGAAATTGTCAGCAGTCGTATGGTATATGACGCAACAATGTACCAGTCTTCATATTACAGTGATCGTACTCTTTTGTATGATAGGACAGATTAAAACAGTTTGTACGTAGCTACGGGTTCAGCCATGAGCGGAAACGTAGAAAGAAAAGCTTCAACAAGCTTGGGAATTCGGCGCAGTTATGACGCTAGTTTCAAACTTGCAGTTATTCGTCATGCTAGGAGTACGTCTAATAGAGAAGCCGGCAAAAAGTTTAGTGTGGATGAGTCTAATGTGCGGCGCTGGATCGCCTCGGAGGATAAACTGAAAAATGCCAATACAACCAGAAAATTTTTCAGAGGACCCAAGGCTGGGAAATACCCTGAACTAGAACGTAGGGTCCTTTCCTTTGTACAAGACAAAAGGAAAGAAGGTTTGCCTATCTCTCGACAAGTAATCCAGGTAAAATCGTTGGAAATAGTGAAGACCCTAAACATTCCACAGACAGAATTCCATGGGAGTATAGGTTGGTGCCGCAAGTTTATGCGTAGAAGTGGCCTTGTTCTCCGACGAAGCACTTCATTAGCACAGAGACTGCCAGAGGATTTTACTGAGAAACTCATCACCTTCCAGAGGCACGTCATTGAATTGCGTCAGCGCCACTCTTACCCATTACACCAGATCGGCAATGCCGACGAGACGCCCGTATTTTGGGACATGCCGAGCAATATGACAGTTGACAATAAAGGGGCGAAAAGCATATCATTGAGAACAACTGGAAATGAAAAACAAAGAATCACTGTGATGCTGGCGGTTACAGCAAATGGAGGAAAACTGCCTCCGTACGTTATTCTGAAGCGTAAAACTATGCCCAAGGAGAATTTACCTAAGGGATTAGTGATTCGTTGCCAAGAAAAAGGATGGATGACAACCGAACTAATGGTGGACTGGCTAGCTACGGTTTGGAATCGCAGACCAGGTGCGCTGCTCTGTAAGAGGGCTATGTTAGTATTGGATGCCTTTAAAGGTCACCTCACACCCGAAGTAAAGAAGAAAATTACTGCATTGAAGACAGACCTAGTCGTCATACCTGGAGGTATGACATCAAAATTGCAGGTGCTTGATGTCGTCGTGAACAAGCCTTTTAAAGACCATCTCCGAAAACAGTATTCGGATTGGCTTCTAGAAGGGGTCATGCATTCACTCCATCTGGGAAGATCAAGAAGCCATCTGTCAGCCTTATGTGTGAGTGGATTCTCTCTTCATGGCACACGATATCACCAGATTCAATCATCAAAGGCTTCAAGAAATGCTGCGTGTCTAATGCTCTGGATGGCAGTGAGGACGACGTACTTTGGGCGGAAAGTGATGAACAAAGTGACAGTGATGAAACAAATACCGGTACCGGTAGTAGTGAAGTCAGCAGTGACATTGGAGAAGACGGTGATTAGTTCTACCGGTATTTTTGGTGATTTACCCACGTAAT
The DNA here is from genome assembly GCA_025594305.2 of Periplaneta americana. Taxonomy (NCBI): domain Eukaryota; kingdom Metazoa; phylum Arthropoda; class Insecta; order Blattodea; family Blattidae; genus Periplaneta; species Periplaneta americana. Next base: position 10,142,555 of record JAJSOF020000023.1, read on the forward strand.
ACCGTAATTGAAGAAAAGGTGTTTAAATAGTGTAAACAGTTTTGTAACTGGATAATGTGACAGGTAAATTTCACTGCACTCAATTTCCTTTTTTTCTCATTCTGCACTCAATTTTTCTTTTTTTTTTCTCCTTTCCCCCTAAAATTAAGGGTGCGGCTTATACTCGAGTGCGGCTTACACTCGGGCCAATACGGTATATTACCGGTTGTTCTGTATGGTTTTGAAACATGGACTCTCACTTTGAGAGAGGAACAGAGATTAAGGGTGTTTGAGAATAAGGTTCTTAGGAAAATATTTGGGGCTAAAAGGAATGAAGTTACAGGAGAATGGAGGAAGTTACACAACGAAGAATTGCATGCAATGTATTCTTCACCTGAAATAATTAGGAACATTAAATCCAGACCTCTGAGATGGGCAGGGCATGTAGCACGTATGGGCGAATCCAGAAATGCATATAGAGTGTTAGTTGGGAGACCAGAGGGAAAAAGACCTTTCAGGAGGCCGAGACGTAGATGGGATGATATTAAAATGGATTTGAGGGAGGTGGGATATGATGGTAGAGACTTGATTAATCTTGCTCTGGATAGGGAGCAATGGCGGGCTTACGTGAGGGCGGCAATGAACCTCCGGGTTCCTTAAATGACAGTAAGTAAGCAAGTAAGTGGAAAATCATCTATGATGGATAAGGACAGTTTTGCAAATGGCCTGTTCAGTGTTTTATTACTTCGCTCCACACAGTCTGAGCTTCAGCAACAGACTGAAAGTTTATAAAAATGTGTTAAATGCGCCGCCCGTGTTAAGCAATATTTAAAAACAACGATAAATTCGAGAAATGGGTATTGTTTTGTGATACTAGTTCTGGTTCACGTACAGAATGGTAGTTAATTCTTAGTTAATTTCTGGTTGTCTGTTAAAGCGAAGGATTTGACAGAAGTTGTAAATGTATAAATGTTTTGTACATGGTGAATTTCCTCACAGCTATCTATAATACGAGCCCGGGGAGAATTCCTACGGCGAAACAAGTCACCAAAATGACTGATATCAACTTCCTCCATTTCCTTCACACCGACGGTAAATTATGTTAAAAAAATGTATAATTCCCAACCGACATAGAAAATTATTACGTCGAACACACACATTGTGTACTATCAGTAGAGCCCGGATGTTGAGGCATTTATAATAGCTAAAATAGGCGGGCAAAAAGGCAATAAAACGTAAAAAAGGTACAATAATCCTTGAAACAGGCATTATAAATTTTAAAAGGCATAATATATTTTCGCAATAAATTTAAATTATATCAACATAACTCACATTTATTTATTTCGTAGGTGACATAATGTTGACTTACAAAATAATTCTTTCGTGATTAACTGTCTTTTCACAAACCTTACTTACTCACTGGCTTTTAAGGAACCCGGAGGTTCGTTGCCGCCCTCACATAAGCCCACCTTTGGTCCCTATCCTCAGCAAGATTAATCCAGTCTCTATCATCATAGTTCACCTCCCTCAAATCCATTTTAATATTATCCTCCCATCTACGTCTCGGCCTCCCCAAAGGTCTTATGCCCTCCGGCCTTCCAACTAACACTCCATATGCATTTCTGGATTTGACCATACGTGCCACATGCCCTGCCCATCTCAAACGTCTGGATTTAATGTTCCTAATTATGTCAGGTGAAGAATACAATGCGTGCAGTTCTGCGTTGTGTAACTTTCTCCATTCTCCTGTAACTTCATCCCTCTTAGCCCCAAATATTTTCCTAAGAACCTTATTCCCTTAATCTCTGTTCCTCTCTCAAAGTGAGAGTCCAAGTTTCACACCCATACAGAACAACCGGTAATATAACTGTTTTATAAATTCTAACTTTCAGATATTTTGACAGCAGACTGGGTGATAAAAACTTCTCAACCGAATAATAACAGGCATTTCCCATATTTATTGTGTGTTTAATTTCCTCCCGAGTAGCATTTATATTTGTTACTGTTGGATAAGGCTCTTAGGAAAATATTTGGGGCTAAGAGGGATGAAGTTACAAGAGAATGGAGAAAGTTACACAACGCAGAACTGCACGCATTGTATTCTTCAACTGACATAATTAGGAACATTAAATCCAGACGTTTGCGATGGGCAGGGCATGTAGCACGTATGGGCGAATCCAGAAATGCATATAGAGTATTAGTTGGGAGACCGGAGGGAAAAAGACCTTTGGGGAGGCCGAGACGTAGGTGGGAGGATAATATTAAAATGGATTTGAGGGAGGTGGGATATGATGATAGACACTGGATTAATCTTGCACAGGATAGGAACCGATGGCGGGCTTATGTGAGGGCGGCATTGAACCTTCGGGTTCCTTAAAAGCCATTTGTAAGTAAGTAAGTACTGTTGCTTCCAGGTATTTGAATTGTTCCACGTCTTCAAAGGACAAATTTCCAATTTTTATATTTCCATTTCGTACAATATTCTGGACACGAGACATAATCATATAATTTGTCTTTTGACATTTCTGAAGCTGAAAATGTGTTTTCATTTTATAAACTGCAGTTGTCTTGGAAACAATTACATTTATTATCGAACAAAAGACAATCTAGTTTATTTCTACAAATTTCAGTTAAGAGAAACTTACATTGTGACCCACGTAAGCTTTCCACAGCAATTACTTGTGTAAATTGTTTCTTTTATTTCATAATCTATTACGTATATGCAAATTACACATTCTTAAACATTCTGAATCATCGTAAACAAAGCGTCTGTTAGAACGCGAGAAATGTATGTACTGTGTCTGTGTTACAAGACCCGTACAGTGCTTCTGTAGATAAACATGGACCCCCGTGTACTGTACATTGCAATACGTTAGTACGCTTCCCAAGGAACGCATTTTATACAAGAGGAAACTTCCCGCCACTGAGTTTGAACGTTAGGGCGAACCTAGCCAACCAGTAACAAGAGAGGATGGGGATGTGATACTTACTACAGCATACCTGTCTGACAGAATGTTACTGCAACACGTTAACGTTCTTTGTTATCCTCCCTCAGTCTAGGACTGCTTGTAACTTAGGTAAGTTCATATTTTAAAATGTCATTGACGATTACTTTTCATCCAAGATGATGGTTGTTGTGATTGGTGTCCTGGTGTTGATGTGCTTAGTAATTGAAGGGCCCCCGGCAAAAAGGGAGTGGCTCTACTTTTCGGTGAAATTAATGTTGTTGCTTGTTTCATATGTTAAAAAATATACCCGATCATTTAGTGTAGGAACGGTGTAATTCCGAGCATTTGGTAGTAAGTCATAGCCGAATTGGAACTCACAAGCAAACGTTCTGATGGGGGCAGATAAAAAAGTTAATGTTTTTTCTTCCACCATGTTAATAATGTCAAAAGAAGTGCTTATACAAATTTTGGCCACTCGACCGCAATTACGAGGACCGTAAAAAATAAGTTCGCCAGGGGCCGCTAACAGAAAATAAAAACAATTTCATTGGAAACAGTTTATTTTAACAGACACAGCAATTGTTGAGCTATTTTTCAACATATTTTTCATAGGAATTGCGACATTTCTCATATCATGGGATCGACAGAGAGAGGTGCAGACGCAGTCAAACGCTGGTTCCGATGTGAGGCGGCTGACTTCTACGACACAAAAACTGATCCCATGGTATGGCAAATCTCTCAATTCCAGTGGGGGATATGTTCACAAATAGCGCAACAACTGCTGTATCTGTTTCAATAAATATTTCTATGCAATTGTGTTTTTTTCTATAAACGGCCCCAGGGAAAATCACTTCCTGGACGGCCTCGTAATTGCGGTCGAGTGGCCAAAATTTGTATAAACACTTCTTTTGACATTATTAATATGGTGAAAGAAAAAACAATAACTTTTTTATCTGCCGCCATCAGAACGTTTGCTTGTCAGCACATTTTCCGTAAATGACAAATGTATACAAATCAGTCATAGGTATGGTACGTGAGAAGTTTTAACATTTTCGTGGCCATTCTATGTGAAAGATAAAGTCGTGACGGTCGGCAAATTCTTTAACGTCTGGCGTGACTTTCAAATTCCATACAGTGAAGTATTATCACTTAAGCTGGGAATGACAAAATTTTCCTTTCCATTTCTTGAAGCACAGCTTCCTGGTAATTTTTGGTAAAAAAGAAACTGAGCTGTATTTGGCAAGCACTCAAATTACACTATCCTCCAAATATTGTTACGCTTATTATTATTATTATTATTATTATTATTATTATTATTATTATTATTATTATTAAATTTATCCTTTGAAGACGTAGAAAAATTCAAATACCTGGGAGCAACGGTAACAAATATAAATGAAACTCGGGAGGAAATTAAACACAGAAAAATATGGGAAATTGTTATTATTCGGTTGAGAAGCTTTTATCATCCAGTCTGTTGTCAAAAATTCTGAAAAATAGAATTTATAAAACAGTTATATTACCGGTTGTTCTGTATGGTTGTGAAACTTGGACTCTCACTTCGAGAGAGGGACATAGGTTAAGGGTGTTTGAGAATAAGGTGCTTAGGAAAATATTTGGGGCTAAGAGGGATGAAGTTACAGGAGAATGGAGAAAGTTACACAACACAGAACTGCACGCATTGTATTCTTCACCTGACATAATTAGGAACATTAAATCCAGACGTTTGAGATGGGCAGGCCATGGAGCACGTATGGGCGAATCCAGAAATGCATATAGAGTGTTAGTTAGGAGGCCGGAGGAAAAAAGACCTTTGGGGAGGCCGAGACGTAGATGGGAAGATAATATTAAAATGGATTTGAGGGAGGTGGGATATGATGATAGAGACTGGATTAATCTTGCTCATGATAGGAACCAATGGCGGGCTTATGTGAGGGCGGCAATGTACCTCCGGGTCCCTTAAAAGCTAGTAAGTAAGTATTATTATTATTATTATCATTATTATTGTTATTAATATTATTACTGATGTTCTATAAAACAAACTATACAGTATAGAAATAAAATAATTCGTCTAGAAATCATACTGAACGCGGTGCAATTCAAAAGTACGCAAGAACGCGCCCAAAGGAAACTGGGGTGAGAGGAAGTGTATGTTAGAGCCAAGCCTGTTGCCCACTTGTCTCAATCCGAGTTTCGCCGTTCCATATGCAGAAACATTATAGAATTTTGAAAGGAAACGCCGAAACTAAACTAATAGCTACCACATGAGGGGGATAAAGTTTGCATCATTGAATGTTACATTTTCTTTGGCAGTGCGTAAAATAAATTGCAGTGCCTAAAGTGTTACATACTTTTTTACGCGCTAGTTTTAAAGGTTCACTTTAGGCACTGATAACAGTGGGTAATAGTAATATGCGTTACAAGAGCGATATGTTGAAGTTTTCATGTTCGAGGAAAAGTTTGAAAAAGCGAAACGTAGTTGAGCTTTTTTAATTTCCGAGAACATGAAAACAAACATACCGCTCGTGTATCGTACATACCTGAAAGACGAATTTCTAATTAGTTGCAATGAAATCTCCATCTTGGTTTCTGTTTAATGACGGCAACTTCGGAAAGCCAAAATATCTTTCTTCAACATTGTTGCTATAAAATGTTTTCTGTGTTTACTATACTCCAGCAGTCCGTGATATACGTCTGTCTTTTTTTCCCCCCAGTCTATAAATGCGAACTTAAAACAAACGGTAAGGTTATGTAATGATTTATTTTTCATTTTAATATTTTAACAATATTATTTGTATAACATATTGCAGTAATAACATTGGCATCTGGAATCTTGTTGATTTTTTCACGGCTTCCTTAATGTTACTTGTATCAGGAATGCATTAAGTTTCGTGGAGTAGTAGACTTTACTTAATTTTTGCAAATATTTAAAAACAATAATTATCATTGCAATTTAGGTGAAAATGCAGTGGTAAGTTTCCAATTTATAATTATTACTATGTTAACCGTCTCTAAAAAATAATATGTTAAAAGCCTAAAGCAGTAAAATGAATGTCGCGCTTAAGCGGTAAGAAGAGGGAAATTGTTACGTGTGTTACGTTGGGAATACTGAATGTGGTATTTCACACTTACGCGTATTGGTTCTGTGCGGAAAACAAGCAAATACGCACGATCTCGCACAAAATGCAACTTTACGCACTGTCGTAGAAAAATACACTGCAGTACAGGTTACAAAAAGTATACTTTATATTTTAATCACTTACATTCAAACATAGACGTCTGTCGGAAGTATTGGGATTTCCTTAAATTTCTTATCGCATTTTTTTACATCACATGTGATGACAGGTGTGACCGTAGTCTTGACGTTCTACGTGCTTTGAATTCTTATTTTGAAATTTATAAATTATGAGACATTTAGGCTTCTTCCTCCCCTATATTCCTATCAGGTAAGACAGGTACATCGATAACTGGCAAGTTCTGGTGCTATTGTCAAATAGCTACTACGATGTTTTGTTCACTTTTTTCGGTAAATACAGTATATATTGCAAACCCCCCATAGTGAAGCAAATTACTGTTAGCCATGACAGCTTTTGGATAATATAAATGTTAGTGTTCATCTTATTTTCCTGGAAAGCTTCGCAATTTATTACTTTTTAACAATAGATCTCTATTAGAAACAACAACAACAACCAAATTTCTTGGCTTAAAAATCGATAATGTGTTAAATTGGTAAAATCATATTAAAGAAATTACCCCCAAACTAAATTCAGCTTGTTTTGCTACTAGATCTATGCAAAAGATAGTAAATATCAATACCTTAAAAACAATATACTTTGCATACTTCCACTAGGTAATGAGTTTTGGAATGATATTCTGGGGAAATTCCACAGATAGTAACAATATATTCCTATTACAAAAAAAGAGTAATTAGAATAATAGTAGGTGCCAAATCTAGGGTATCGTGTAGGACTATTTTCAAAAACCTACAAATAATGCCCATGGCTTGTCAGTATATCTTTTCATTAATAAACTTCCTCGTATGTAATCGTCAAAACTTTGTAACTAATTCAATACAATACACGTCAAAAAAAATGACTTTCATACTCCATCGGCAAGTCTATCGTAATATCAAAAAGGAGTGCGTTATATGGCAGTAAAAATTTTTAATAGCCTCCTATCGATATAAAAAATGAAACTCAAAACATGAGATTATGTAGGGCCAAATTAAAGAAGTACCTAATTTCTCACGCCTTCTATTCTGTAGGTGAATTCGTGACATTCAATAACACTTCATGAAATTGATACTAAAACTATGTGTTGTACTAGTAGACTATATTGTAAATCTCGTCTGTATATATTTGATCTACACTGTGACTATAAATTAAGACTTTATAACAGTATTAAGTTTTTTGACTTGTTTCATATTCTAGCTGTGAAGCAATGTATGAATACCATGGAATGTTAATAATTACAATACGATACACATCGCTGAGTAGAGAAAGATATTCATGTTGCAAAAGTACAAGATGTAATGGAACTTAGAGTACCGTACTTTGTATCTTCATATGTTGGACATAATCTTGGTAGACTGTCGTACATATTTTTAGGTTAGCACTATAACATTTTGTGTTCGATATTATAATTATTACTATTATTGTCGTTGTCACAGACGGAACTACTATTATGCTCAACTATCGATGTCATAATTTATACAGTGTGTCCCAAAATTCACACTTGCAGGCAATTTTTATGACCATTAATATTTGAGGAGAAAAATTCGCTCCGGCGCCGGGGATCGAACCCGGGTCCTTGGTTCTACGTACCAAGCGCTCTGACCACTGAGCTACGCCGAAGTTCAATCCACAGTACCGGACCGAATCCTCCTCCTTCAATGTTTCCCTTTATGGCCTGACTCCAAGTTAGGCATATATGTTGACGTATATGTCCAATGTCAACTGCCATTATACTAAAAAAATTGTATTGGATTTATAGCTTGGGTTTAAACATAATAAATACTATTTAATCTGTATTTACTCTCAATTTTAATATTATTTTTGTCTGTATTGGTATCCCCTCCTGAGCACGAGTCTTACTCATTCAGGAGTGGGCTAGTTTATCTTTCATTGTATTTATTGTATGTATGTATTTATTCAGACTGCAATGGGTATATACCCAGTGGCAGTGGTAACTAATTACACTCAATAATGACAATAATAAACTTATTAATTAAAAATACAGTTAATAATAATACCAATAATTAATACAAATAATTAATACTAACAATAATTTATAATAATAATAATAATAATAATAATAATAATAATAATAATAATAATAATAATAATAATAATAATAATATCCTAAATTAAATGAAGCACGATCACTTAAAATAACATTTAAAATAAATGTAACTTGTATCTTAAATCTAAGTTCGAACTAAAACCCACGAGTATGATATGTTCATATCTGCACAAGTACCTTTCCACATTACACTCATTTCGCTGTCAACTCACTCGCTGCACTGGAACTACGACACATTTCACTGATACTATCCTGATTTCACTAACACTTCAAAATCATTTCATTGTTCAATTACTTTGCACTGCCACTATAAACTATAAAGCTTCCCTGACAGGAACACGTTTCACTTACACAACACACTTCACTGACACAACACACTTCACTGACACAACATAATTCTTCACTGATACAACACTTCAATATCAAAATAGCATTTACATCCTTTACATACTGTGTATAATTACCGTCTATTAATAAAATCCTTAAGCCCATTTTAAATACATTTTTGGTTGTTGGTAAAGCCTTTAATAAGACTGCAGGTAAAGCATTCCAGTCCCTGATAGTACGATTGAGAAAAGAAAACTTCCCAGTGTCCGTCCTCTGTCTTCTTTCCCTCAATTTATATGAGTGGTCATTCCTTGAAGAGTAATTTGGCGGCTGCAACCTATTTTTTATTTCTCTCCAGGCAGGCTCACCTCTGTATGTTTTGAACAGTGCGCATAATCGAATTCGCGTTCTCCGGTCCGTGAGTGTGTCCCATTTTAATGGTGAATTTTTCCGACAACATTTGAGAGCCCGTTTTTTGAATCTTTTCCAGTGTCTTAATATGTTCTAATCTGTAAGGATCCCAACATGCAGCACCATATTCCATTACTGGACGTACTAGTGATTTATATGCAATCTCTTTAGATTTATCAGAGCCTTTTCTTAGTACCCTCATCACAAAGTGTAACGCTCTCCATGCTTTTCCCGCTGTGTCTGTAACGTGTTCCCCTCAGCCGAGATCGCTGCAAACTTGTATTCATTTCAAACTTACTGTCGACCTGGTTGGCGAGTAGGTATAGCGCTGGCCTTCTATGCCCAAGGTTGCGGGTTCGATCCTGGGCCAGGTCGATGGCATTTAAGTGTGCTTAAGCGCTCATGTCAGTAGATTTACTGGCATGTAAAAGAACTCCTGCGGGACAAAATTCGGAGACATCCGGCGAAGCTGATATAACCTCTGCAGTTGCGAGCGTCGTTAAATAAAACATAACATTTTTTCAAACTTACTAGCAATAAATAAATATATACATAAATAAATAAATATATATATAAATAAATAAATGATTAAATGAATGAATAAATGAATGAATAAATAAATAATTGAATGAATAAATGAATGAATAAATGAATGAATGAATGAATGAATGAATAAATAAATGAAGAAATGAATGAATGAATAAATAAATAAATGAATAAATAAATGAATACATGAATGAATAAATGAATAAATAAATGGTTGAATAAATAAATGAATGAATAAATGAATAAATGAATAAATAAATAAATAAATAAATTTTGTCAATAGCATTTAGATCTCCGATGTTCCAGGGCTAGGTAGAATACCCAAAAGTCTACTTTTGCGTCTGTACGAGTATATTGCTTAACTAGAGTTTACTGCATATTTTCATTCTAGGTTGTTATTTAACGACGCTGCATCAACTACTAGATTATTTTACGTCGACAGAATATGTGATAGCGAGATGGTATTTGGCGAGATGATGTAATACTACCCTATAGTGGAAATAGCCAAATTAACTTAAAGTTACCTAGTTGTGAAATAACAAGTACATGGGATTTTCCTAGAAGTATAAGCCTATCGACCCTATCGCTTATCGTTTAAGGATATGTACCTACAGTCTACATAATTTCATATCTCTTGAACTTGTGTAAGAGGATATACGGAAGAAAGAAAAAGCTATTATGTAAAACATGTTAACGACAAATACATAGGTCTACTTGATTTTCTATTAAAAATTGGTTCCATTTTGTACGTGTCATTCTTGGAAGAAATGACTCACACTCAGTAAATAAGTGAAATTCGTCCAAATAAAGGACAAATAAGTGTACAAAGGCAGGGACTTACTCTTCATACTTAACGTCACACAAGTGACAAGAAAAATAGTCACAGGCACAGTTATTTTCCAAAAAAACATGACAAATGAAGGTAATATATCTCATATAAATGACGCGTGTTTTTTTTTAATTAGTGGTTTGCCTGATAATAAAAGTCAATGTTTCACACTTGCTTATCATTTACAGACTGACAAATATACGAGAAGTGGTCAAATTTATTTCCATTCTTATTCTGTCTGTCCATTTCACACGCTCCATCCTTCTCCATATCCACACTTCAAATGTTTCTAGACGCTTCTCTTCACTTCGTCGTAATGTTCAGGTTTCTACTCCATACAATGCCACAGTCCACTCCACACAAAACACTTCACTAGTCTCTTCCTTAGTTCTTTCTCCAGAGGTCCGCAGAAGTTGCTCCTTTTTCTATTACATGCTTCCTTTGTCATTGCTATCATTCTTTTGACTTCCTGGCAGCACTTCATATTACTACTTACAGTACAGCCCAAGTACTTGAAGCCTAATTTATTCTTTATTTTTCTTCGTATGACCATGGTCTTCATTTGCTAGTATTTATCTTCATCCCATACTGCTCACAGCTGTCATTTAACTGCAGTACCATCATCAAATCTTTTACACTTTATTCTTTCTTCTACTATCACCCCTCCCGTTTTCTGAAAACATCTCTTCACTAAATCATTCAAGTAGATGTTGAAGTGGGTAGGTGATAAAATGCTCCTTTTCTCTATTATTTTTCCTGCTGACATTTCTTCGACTCGCTGTTTCATATAAAGGTTACTGAACAGCCTTCTGTCTTGCCAGTCCACACTTTTCTTCAGGATCTCCATCAGTTTATTATAATTCACTCTGCCAAAAGCCTTTTCTAGGTCCACAAATACTACATAGACTTCTTTATTCTTCTCTAGGATCTTTCGCCAAATGTTCGCAGCATTCGAATTGCAACTCTCGTACATTTTCCCTTTTTGAAGCCTAACTTCTCTTATCCAAATTGTTCTTCCATCTTAGAATATAAACGTCGATTCAGTAATCGCAGAAAAATTTTTCCGAGTGCGATATCAGGCTGACAGTCCTGAACTCGTTACATTTCTTGGGATTATTTTTCTTCGGTATTGGAAGCAACACTGTCTCCATAAAATTTTCAAGCCATTCGACTTCCTCATATATTTCGTTGCATAATGATAGAATTTTCTTCTTGTCTCCACTTACGTCTTTCAGTAATTCAATGGGGATTCTAACAACTTCTCTTACTTTCCCATTCTTCATTTTTCTGAGCGCCAGTTCAACTTCTTCCCTTAAAACAGAAAATCGTTTTTCGTCTTTTAATATGGTTGTAATATACCATTATTGGTAACTATATGAAAGAATTATGTAATTATAAAAAAAAAATTAGGAAAAAACCCGGGTTTGAAGCGGACATCTCTGGGTCTATACTCCAAAGCTCTACCACTGACAAGCAAACATTCTGATGGGGGCAGATAAAAAAGTTAAATTCTTTCCTCCACAATGTTAATAACGCCAAAAGAGGTCTTATACAAATTTTGGCCAATCGACCGCAATTACGAGGCCGTCCAAAAGTGATTTTTCCTGAGGACGTTTACAGGAAAAAAACACAATTATTTGGGAGGATTCATCGAAACAGATACAGCAATACATTGTTACGTTGTTTGTCAACATATCCCCCACTGGAATTGAGACATTTGTCGTACTATGGGATCAATTGTTGTGTCGTAGAAGTCAGCCGCCTGGGATCGGAACCAGTGTTTGACAGCCGTGTGCACATCTCTGTTGATCGTATGATAGACAAGTGTCTCATTTTCAGTGGCGAATATGTTGAAAAATAGCTCAACAGTTACTGTGTCCGTTACAATACATTTTTCCAGTGAAATTGTGTTTTCTTTGTGTTAACGGCCTCTGGCGAATCAGTACCATTACCAGTATACTCTATTTTTTTTCATGGAGTGCAGTTCGGTGGTTCCTTTGAACACCCACTTACAGATTTATGACTTCCTACACAAACACCTCTGACAATTCCATCCTGTCCCTTCGTCCCAACATTGTACAGTTGCCACAATCCTGGTGATCCTCGAAATGAGACTGACGGGATTGTTGGAATTCGGAAAAGATGCGGCAACTATGCCTCCACGTGGATTTGACGGGAGCCTGTCAATTCTTCTGAACAAGGGTTGTGATTGGTTACTGACAGGAGAAGACAAGATTTCCGTCACAGTAAGGAAGACATTTATTTATGACAACCAATTAGTAGGGGGCAGTAGAAGGTCTGTCGGCAAAGTCCTTTCTATGAAAATGCACTCCACGAAAAAAAAAAAAAAAAAAAAAAAAAAAAAAAAATAGAGTATACCATTTTCGTATGCTTCACAGTTTGTAGAGTTTTCCTATGAATTTCATTGGCAAAATTATAGGGTAAACATTGGTAATTTCGTGGCAGTGGTTATTTCGTGATACTTTTTCTTTGCTCTTTTGTGAACTAACCAATGGTGTTACGAGATCCAAATTTCCGCCAAGGGATTGCATATGTTGTCCAGTTTCCAGAAACATACAGCTAAGCTTTGTGTGACTATTGTAGTTGCTTCAGTGAGCTTTTATGTTTGGAGAGAGCAAGTTAGCGTCGACTTCTCAGGCGTACAAATTTTGTGGGTGTTTGTAATTACCAGGCTTCGAGACTTTGGACCCGATACAATAAGTTTACTGTGCATGCACTATAGGTTGTTGACTCGCTGCAGGTAGATAGAGATGAGTTGAAGTAACAACGTTGCTACTTAGAGTAGAGTACGGTAGTATGGGGAAACACACATTATTTGTACATTCTGAAAGTAAATATACATTACACAATGACAATGTCAAAATAATATGAAAAGCATTTATTCCCCTGTCTTTTATAAGCATTTGTGTTTAATTATACACAGTGTTAATGGTGGAAATAAGCATGTAGCAATTTTAATTTTTTCATTTATCCTATTGGTCGTCTTTAGGAAGTGCAGTTACAGTACCGAATTGCAATGTACCTGCTACAAGACACATTCTCAGTGTCTCAAACGTAAATCTTTTCCGGTTATCTGCCAAACACAGTTTGTACTGTGAAAAGCTGTGCTCTACGCCGCACGGCGTGATCGGAGCAAAACGAAAAAAAAACTTAACATCATTGGAGTCTCTAAGAGACAGTCCTTTATTCTCGGGTGATTCTATGTCCACTAATTTGCAGTTTATGTTACACAATGTTCCATATCCTTATTTTTACATAAAATTGATTTCCACTCCTGTTTTACATGTTCAGTAACCGGTGTACTTAATGTCTCATTAATTCTCTGTGTCATTTCCTCAATTAATTTGAGGGCTTCCGGCATCTCTTGCTCTGACTTTTCTAACCGTGTAATAGTTTCAGACACAGTTTGAAAATAGGTTTGTATGAAAACCAAATTATTCGTCAGAACCTTCAAATCCAGAGCGTTTTTCTTTGCGTAGCTACTGTTGGCATTCATTCTACAGTACCCCCCACCCACTGTACGCTTTACCACTATACTCAGTACGCCGTTATGCGCCTTTCCCACTGAACTGCTCTATTGGGTCCGAAGTCTCGAAGCCTGGTAATTATATTACAGGCTTATTACTGAAGGTAAGCATATGATATTTGGTACAATGATTTATTATATCTTAATGAAATTTTAGAAAATATTTTTGGAATTTTAGATAGAGCTGTAGTTGCCATATAGGCTTAGCTTCACTGATAGAAATCTTAGCTGTTTCAGGCGAAGCTTTGTTGAGCATTAAGCGTTACATTTTATACTATTTTAAAAATTGTATTACAAAACGAATTTTAGAAATCTTAAGATAAGATGTGATAACAAAAAAGAAAAGGGGGACGCAATGGGTTCAGTGTAGCATCTGTTTGATTTTTTATCATGCTTAGTGCCAATGATAAGTGCTAGATGACTTACTTGCAAGAATTGTGACAGAAGTTGAAACATGGCTCCACCATTTTGGACCGGAGACAGAAGCAGAGAATGGAGTGGCATCATGCAAATTCACCAAAGAAATAGAAATTCAAAAGTGCATCTTCGGCAGGAAAAGTTATGGCTTCTGTGTTTCTCGATTCAGAAGGACTCTTGCTTGTGGACATCATGCCACACCGAACCACCATTAATTCTGACGCATGTGTGGCAACTCTCAAGAAACTTCAAGCTCGACTGAGTCGTGTTCGACGACATCGGGAGGAGCAGGATGTTCTGCTATTGCACGACAACGCACAGCCATATGTCAGTCACAAGACCAAAGACCAGATCAGGAAATTCGGATAGACAACACTGAAACACCCGCCTTACAGTCCTGAACTGGAAACGTGCGATTACTATCTCTTTGGTAAACTGAAGGATCCCTTCGCGGAACGAGGTTAGAAGATGACTCCCTTGTGCACGCTGCTAAATAGTGGCTCAGACGTGTTGGTCCAGACTTTTACCGTGCTGGTCTACAGGCCCTCGTTCCTAGGTTACGTAAGGCAGTTGAAAGGGGCGGGAATTATGTGGAAAAGTGACATTTTGTTCCTAAAGGATGTATCTACATTCTGTGAAAATGGCAAAGCTGTAGGATAAAAATATAATTTTTAAACAAATGTTATGCATTACTTTTGGAGTTACCCTAGTAATATAAGCTATAGTAAAGTCCGTAATAAAATTGTTCACCCTTTCAGGGCAAAGAAGATCCCTTTTCAATTTCAATTTCTACTTTGATTTCATTCTTATTATGTGCTGATATGTATTTCTATGTTTTCTTGCTATAAATATTAGACGAATTACTATGTTTGAAGTCTAGTAACAATAAATGAGAATTTCATTTGACTTTAATGAATTTTTCCACAATTCTTCTACCTCTCACGAAATTATCAATGTAATATCACGAAATTACCAAGGTTATCACGAAATAATCAACCTTTTAGCTTAAGTTGTAAAAATGGTTTTTGGTACTTATTCAAGAACGTGTCCAATCTTTTATGTCTCCAGATTTGTGCAGCAAGTTATCGTATTTTAGATGAAAAAATTGGAATCAGGATATATTTACACACTAGCCGTACCCGTGCGCTCCGCTGCACCCGTTAGAAATAAATATAAAGTAATTATATAATTAAAATAGGACATTTGATCCAGGGAACATTCGTGTTTGATAGAAGGATAAATCGTTTATTATGTTACTTAATTTAAATTGAATTAAAAAATTTAAAATGCGATCATTTTGATCCAGAGACACTCATTTGGTCATAAAAATTAGTTTAGGAAATACAGGAAACGAATATACAGAATAGCCTATCAAGTTTTCTGTGCATAAGAATCTATTTTAATCTTACCTGTCCTGGATTCACTCAGAAGTTACTGTAATAACATTATAGCATTATGTCCATCTAGAGAGACTACACTTTCCAATGGTGAATTAATAATTAATTATACAAATATCGGTTAATTTAGCTTCAGATATTACTTCATAGAAACACAGAAACATTTTCAGTGGGCTATCTTTCATAGCTTTCGATTGTTGCTGTCCAAGGCCCCTTATAGACGAAGTCATTTGTTTTTTAATTCATTTTAAAACTCATTTATCTCGTTAAATATCAGTCCTATCAAAATTTTTCAAGGAATAACACTTATCGCAAATTATTTTTAAAGAAACGTTTGTTATGTAACATTTTTCACAAAAATCAATAATAAGCGAGATATTTCGATTTATTTAATTCAGGCCCCCTTATAACCCCCCTTTTAAATAATGTATTTTGAATGCCATATAGCCTAAAATCTAAGTTACAACGAACTTAATTTATATTCCAATTTTCATCGAAATCCGTTCAGCCATTATCGCGTGAAAAGGTAACAAATATACAGACAGACAGACAGACATACAAACAAAAATTTCAAAAAAGCGATTTTCGGTTTCAGGGTGGTTAATTATATATGTTAGGACCAATTATTTTTGGAAAATCGAAAATTACCAGAAAAATTTCGGCTACAGATTTATTATTAGTATAGATTTGGATTTTAAATTAATTTTCATAAAATTATCACGAAATTACCAATGTTTACCCTACTTGTTTTCAATATTTATGATTTTTTTGGACACATTATATGCAGGGATTTTTTTAAGAAGTAAGTAATTAAGTAATCGTTATTATGAGGAGTTCCTTTATGTGGAAATCCGGTTTTTACAGTCTTATGGAGATAACGATTGGTAAAAATAGTTATTTTAATATACTGTATAAAGTACTGTGGCAATAAAATACCTGATGGCATTCATAAGGAAAGTCTGCCCCGTAAAGTGTACATGATAAAACAATGTGCGGCTTGCCAAGGACTTCTAGTGTGTCCATCATCGCTGTTGTGCCTCTGGTAAAATTCGCAAGTTTACAATCAGGGTCGGTATGACTTCAACGCTAGCCTCAAGCATTCAGCGGACCCTAATAAACAGATCTGGTCAGTCCGTGAATAGGGTCTTCCTGGATTAGAACATGAAACTTCCGTCTCCATGAATATTTATGTGCTTAAGACACAGAAGAGGCTGACTTCCTTGTGCACACTGTCTTTTTAAATTTCATCCCCTAGCCTTCTTCCTTGTTTATCCTGACTAAAATATGAGTAGGGGAGAGTCGGGTAGTATCGGACATCGGGTAATATCGGACAGTGAGTTTCTTTCATCTACCACACGATGATAGTAAAGTAGCCACGTTCAATTAGTAGGCTAGCGGTGTCAAAGAGGACGGAAGCTTTGTAGTTTCAATAATTTTAATTATGTCGCGCTGACCATTGTCGTCAAGTCTTTTGAAGGCCGCTCCAATATTCCACGTGGAGTGTATGGACGGAAGCTTTGTAATTTCAATAATTTTAATTATGTCGCGCTGACCATTGTCGTCAAGTCTTTTGAGGCCGCTCCAATACTCCACGCGGAGTGTATGGACGGAAGCTTTGTAGTTTCAATAATTTTAATTATGTCGCGCTGACCATTGTCGTCAAGTCTTTTGAATGCCGCTCCAATACTCCACGTGGAGTGTATGGACGGAAGCTTTGTAATTTCAATAATTTTAATTATGTCGTGCTGACCATTGTCGTCAAGTCTTTTGAGGCCGCTCCAATACTCCACGCGGAGTGTATGGACGGAAGCTTTGTAATTTCAATAATTTTAATTATGTCGTGCTGGCCATTGTCGTCAAGTCTTTTGAGGCCGCTCCAATACTCCACGCGGAGTGTATGGACGGAAGCTTTGTAGTTTCAATAATTTTAATTATGTCGCGCTGACCATTGTCGTCAAGTCTTTTGAAGGCCGCTCCAATACTCCACGTGGAGTGTATATATAAAACAGAGTTGCAAATTTTAGCATGTGTCTTGTTCCATGTTATATTAATATATAGCAGCAACAAACAAGACGTGACAACGTCGCATTTTCATTTTATTATGGGTGCATGCAATAAAGACCTACAAATCTTAAAAGGAATGCCGCTGCCTAATAATTAAACGAGGCTACTATACCTGATTGACATGGTTACGTTTCTGTGATGTCGCATAGAGAAACGTAACCATGTCATTCAGATACTACCATTTGGTGGTAGATGAAAGAAAGACACTGTCGGATACTACCCGATGTCCGATATTACCCGACTCTCCCCTACTGTATAGTACAAAAATAGCTATTTACGACACAAGTGTTAAAAATTACAATTTACTTTGTGAGCCGCAATAAGAAAAGAAGCTGAACTAAAGTAACAAACTGGAAAGATGTTGAAAGATTAAAATAAATAGCTTTTCAGGTTATTGCTTGACCTCTTTACTTTAAATTTAGTAGACCCATATGGAAATGGGATTTTCCGAGCAATTAGAAAGTATGATTCTCGGCTGGAATAATTATACCCTTCTGAATGAGACAGGAATGTCACTTTTCAAACAACAGTTTGTAAATATCTATGGTTTGAGGTTTTAGTAGGTACTTTGTTTCTTACAGGGAGCAGCTAAAATGCATGTGTCCCACAAGTCCTCTTATTTTCTCCTAATCCAGTAAAGCGAAACAGTGCTTGCAGTACTGTTGTGTCATTCATTTCAGTCACAAGCAAACGTTCTGATAGGGGCAGATAAAAAAGTTAAATTTTTTCTTCCACCATGTTAATAATGTCAAAAGAAGTGCTTATACAAATTTTGGTCACTCGACCGCAATTACGAGGCCGTCCAGAAAGTGATTTTGCTTGGGATCGTTTATAGAATAAAGCACAATTGCATGGAAATATTTATTGAAACAGATACAGCAATTGTTGCGCTATTTGTCAACATATCCCCCACTGAAATTGAGCCATTTGTGTTACCATGGGATCAGTTTTTGTGTCATAGAAGTCAGCCGCCTCAGATCGGAACCAGCGTTTGACTGCTTCTGCACCTCTCTCTGTCGATCTCATGACATGAGAAATGTCTCAATTCCGATGGAAAATATGTTGAAAAATAGCTCAACAATTGCTGTGTCTGTTTCAATAAATTTGTCCAATGAAATTGTTTTTTTTTTCTGTTAACGGCCCCTGGCGAACTTATTTTTTTACGGCCCTCATAATTGTTAGTTATCTAGTTTTAGTAATTACAATATAAAGTGCAAGTGAGTTTATCTACTGCTTTTAACTAACTAAAATGGCCCTTGTATCGTCAACCCTAACGACAAAAATAAAATCATGGATTGCGATGGAAGAAGCTTTCACTACAGATGGAAAAATAGCAATGTGTCAAGTGTGCGGTAAAAAAGTCGGGTGCTCTCTGAAATCACAACTGGAGAGTCTTACCATCCTATATCTGCCAGATATTGATATTAAATATTTTCATGATTTTACATACATAGAACTTGGTTATAGCGACCTCGTTTTGTGCGACACCTCGCCTATAACGTCAAATATTCTGTGGTCCCAACTAATTCCCCATAAGACATATGCTTTCATACCTTGCTTAATACGACAAACGTCTACCTCGCATATAACGTCATTTTCAACCTCAGTTTGGAATACAATTTTCTAAGAACCAAAGTATTTTAAGAAATATTTTGCTGAAATTTGGCAAATCCTTTACTGTTCCCTTCTATCATAGACCTCTGGAATGCGGGCAGATTCCCCATCCCATTGCAACCTGCCCGAATTCATGCGGTATTAATGGTGCCTGCAGTTTCGACAGGAAGTTTTCACTAAGTGCACGCATTTTAACGCAGTATGGCCACTAGAAGAAGTGAGTGACGCTTTAGAAGCCATTAGAATTGTGAACATTTCTATGAAGCTAGAGGAGGGAGTATGAAGCTAGGAGAAGGAGCGGTGAAATTGCAAATGAAATAATGAACATAAGACAACAGAGTAAAATGACTGATTACTTCACTCCTCAATAAATAAGTTTTGTGAGTAATGAACAAACTGTTTTAATACAGAATACTGTATTTATAATTGTACATGTATTTTATTGTGTTCAGGGTATGCTTAAAAGTGAATAGATAAATCTCAAATAAGCCTAATTATGTTTATTATTTTTCATTTTCCACCTCACTAGACTGATAATATGAATCTCGGTTACTACGACACTCGTTTATAACAACATAATTTTCAAGGTCCCTTGGATGTCGTTATAATCAAGTTCTACTGTATTTTGGTACATATTCAGCTTATTTTTCTTGCATAAATATTTACATATTTCACACCTTGATATTACATAAAAATCCGGTCCCTATAGTACAGGCAGAATCAATAGAAGGGTTTTTGGTTCGGTACGGAAACTACTCACTCCACACTTTCTCTAGCGGTTTATGACCTGAACAAAGAGACCTTTCTGTCGCTCCGTTCGAATGTTAGTTATTGACAAGTGCTCGTCTGTGATACTGGAGCCTAATTTTACATTTAAATTAGTAATATTTTTTTTTAGATATTGTAACCTAAATTTTTAGGAGCTCCAGTGTTAGTTATAATTAGGTAAAATACATTACATTTGGGAATAAATTATTATTAGGATCATAAAATGAAATATTATTTAATAACTTGTCAATAATACATTAACTTGAGTAGATATAACTGTGACTGGCCACTATTTTATCGACATTTTTTTCAGTGAATATATGCTATTTCAACACTTCTTGTATTGAATTGTTGATGGACTTCAATAATACAGATGCATAAACAAGACTGAATGAAACTCACCACATAGAATCAGAATAGTGCTGAGTGCCCAATTTATAAAACGATTTTTTGTGTCACATTTATTATGTTATTTATTTTATTAAGCTAAGCCATTCATTTCGAAACTCGTTCATGTTATAATAATATACATATTCCACAATCAGTAAACATACATTAATATTTTGTACTTTAATTTTATCGTGATTTATAAAGTTGGTAAGTATACTGCATAAACATTATTTAGTATTTACTATTTCAACACAACATTCTGAAAATACATAAATACAAAATATTTGTGTAATGCTAAATATTTGATTTATATTAGGTTTACATTACACTTTATTACATCTGTGAAATGGCTTAACTTGCGAAATATTATAATGACTATTACACTCTTACTACGTCATACTACTTTTGACAAATAAAACGGTACGAAAGGACGTATTTCAACCAATCATGGCTGCTTATCGCACAATTTTATCGCGTCCCTAGCATTTGTTTAATTTTATCGCGTCCCTAGCATTTGTTTCTTTGTTTGCCAACATTTGAAACTGCGCTGGTCTGGACGTCAAAAATATATATAAAATTACAAACCACTCCAGTCGATGCACAGCAGTTTCAAATATGACTCGCATTGGCATTCAAGAACAAGAATTGATAAAAATCACTGATCATATCTATGCATCTTCTGAAATCCGATTTACAAATAAATGAAGAGCACCATTCGGAAATCCTGAATAAGTTGAATACACCATGTAGGCCTAAATCAACGAGTTCCACTTCTATTATGCACACGTCCAATATAAGATCAATTGAACCACCAACCACATTCAAATTTTAAAATTGTACATTTAATAATTATTCCTTTTAAAATTATTCATTCGGAAATTCTGAATAAGTTGAATACACCATGTAGGCCTAAATCAACGAGTTCCACTTCTATTACGCACACGTCCAATATAACATCAATTGAACCACCAACCACATTCAAATTTGAAAATTGTACATTCAATAATTATTCCTTTTAAAATTATTCATGTTTATTTTTATGTCATCGTCGTTAATTAAAACTTTTCTAACACTTGTGTATATTAGTTAGGTTATGTTATAGCTTCTGCTCTGAGAGGATAAAAAGAACTTCTGCTATATGATATTATGGATAGTCACGTATCAGAGATAGTTTAATATTAAGATTTATTGAATAGTAATCATTACAGTGTCTGTATAAAGACACTACTGCCATCTAGCATGCATCTAGCGTAATATTTGTAATGTTGAGATGGTACAATAATACATTTGAAGACAGTTGTATTTTCGTAAGTCAATTAATATTTTATTGTATTGGAGTACTTCGTTACTTCTAATCTTTACATACTTTCTTCTAATCGTGTAATAGTCAATTAAATCCCACTCGAGTTTTGATTTCCTCTAGATAAATCAAAACGTCTAGTGAGATTACTGTTGATAATATTGAGTAAAGAACGTAGGTCCTATTTGTAATTATTAAAAATCACGTTATTATTTTATTTATTTTCTAAGTTTTCCCGTAGTGAAAAAGTATCAATGGAGGAGAAAGTTATTTGGGACAGGACCGTACACCAATCAGGTTCTGAGGGGTGTAGGAGTCAGGGTAGTCAAGTAGGGGTTCGCCAGACCCGCCGATTTCTTCTGCCCCTAGTATAGTATGAGCATGCCACGGTTCAGACGTAGGCGTGAGGCAGACACCTGTTCCTGGACTATGAAACACATTATCCTTCAGTGTCCAAGTTAATTACGACAAGGCGCTAGACGCAAGAAACCCCGGGCGCACTCCGATGAGTTATAGACTGTGAACAAGGAAGCGGCGCGGCGCCCACAGCTTGAGGCTGCTGGTGGCCCTGATAAGCCGCTTCCCAATCTGATAATTCCACCCCGGCCGTGACGACTTCAGTTTTCCCTTTGTTGCGTGAACTGAGTTTTACAGGGCTGCATTCCAATTCCTGCTTGTCAGACGTTAATGTCCTGCACGAAGGTTACATTTGTCTCATATCTTCAGTGAAAGTGTCGTACAGACAGACGCACTGATTCACTTCCTACTGGAAGCACAAAAACCGGCCGGGGAAGCTAACGTACTCTTGTCAATTGAGGAGTTTGGGGAAAAACCAGGCAGCTCCAATTTTTTTTTTTTTTTTTTTCATTTTTGAGCTATTTATGGACAGAGGAAAACAAAATACGCTCTATAGTTTGGTCGATGAACTAGGTAGTTCCAATAATTACATTCACAGTTATAATGCATTTTGGACTGCCTCTTTCTGTACATTCTTATTGTTTGGCGGTAAGTTTTTCTTCATTATCTGGAAAAGGACTGAACTGGAACTGCCTGGTTTTTCCCCCAAACCCCTCAATTGGAAAGTATAATTTTTACTAAACTGTGTAGATCAGAGGTCTGCATCGGACGTTTTCGCTCGAGCGCCAAGTAGTTCATAGCATAATCCGATAGATAGCGCACATGCATGATGGGTAAAATTGTCGCGAGCGATAAATCCTCGAACGGTATAAGCCGAGCGTTAGACATTTGTTCTTGTTACAGTGATGAACTGTGTAGTAACATCATAGATGTTTATCATTTCAAAACTTTGCAGTGTTTAACTAACCTCTCCATAGTACAACTACAAAACTTGCTTTAAAAGGTAATATAAATGTTGTAGGCAAATGTTCCCCCACACAGGAGTGATTTTGTTTTTGCCACATCTGATAGATGTTATTGGATTTAAATATAATTATTATAAACGGAGAACACAATCACGATAATGCAATAACTATATCAAGTTTTCTAGTAATAATAATAATAATAATAATAATAATAATAATAATAATAATAATAATAATAATAATAATAATCTCTAATAATTAGTGTATCAATCTTTGCGTCTGTAACAGTTGTGCAGCATGATTATTCGTTTTATTATATTTTCTGTGACGTTATCTCTGTACTAATATTGTTATTAATCTACTGCTATATCAATAATATTTTGTAAAACGTTTCTACATTGTCGCAGTATATAGGCGGAACACAATGTATGGACCTATCATATTCTATATGTGGTAAATCAAATATTGAATAATTATTAATTAGCAATAATAACTGTATATCGAAGTTTTTCATACTATTTTATTTATAACTTCATGTTCCTGTTTTGGTACGTTTCATTGACTGTTCCATTAAACGTTTGTCATAAACGCAGAAAATAAAGCCTTATTTTTACCGTGTGAGCAAAACATATGTGTATCTTATCTGTCGCCTTCCATACAAGATAAGACATGTCGGTGAGATGACCTTGTACTGTGCTTCTATTTATTACGAGCGTATCACGACCGATCGTATCTCACTCGAAGGTGCGACACTCGACCGAGTTCAAGCGAGCGATTTAACTCCAATGCAGCACTCTGGTGTAAATACTTTTATTCCAATGTACGTGACCTAGACCAGAATATTGAGAAAAATGTCGTCCCGTCATTTCTGAATGCGTACCGAGAGTATTTGTGGCCTCTAACAAATAATAATAATAATAATAATAATAATAATAATAATAATAATAATAGATATTTCCTGTTTTTTCTCTACGCCCATACCACGTTCTGACTGATTACAGGACCATATTTTCACCTGGTGGCAAGACTTGGAACTTATTATTTTGTTTTTGCATAATTAGCGTGCGCATTGCTTAATTAGAATATCTACGAGGTTTCACCACCTGATAATATTGTATTTGCAATTTTAAAAATACGTTCGTGCAAAAATGTTGTACAATACAAGTTTGTGAAGAGCATTACAAAATCTCAGAAATTTAAAAACTCGCTCTACTCGTTTTTCAAACTTTTCGTCGATTTTGTAAAAGCCGCTTCTCAACTTGTTTCGTAATAAACTATTATCAAAGATACTGAAAACATGTTTTCATATATTAGTCAGTTTACAATGCCTTCTGACATTTTCTGACAGCCAAATATTAACTTACAGTCACTGATAAATGTATCGAACTGCAAGATACCACTCCCCTCTACCTCTCCATAGGTTTTCTCCTAATTGTCTTCTTTCCATAGCTTCCAGAATGCCCTTTTCCCATGTTGTCATAGGTCTTCCTCTTTTTCTTCTTCTTGATGGGGTCCAGTCATACGCCAACCTTGGTAATCTTTCCGTATTCATTTGCATCATATCCCCATACCATATCAGTTGTTTTGTGAAAATATTAGTATTTAGTAGTAGTATTTATTTATTTAACCTGGTAGAGATAAGGCCGTCAGGCCTTCTCTGCCCCTCTACCAGGAGATTCCAACTATAATATCAACAATAAAATTACAATTACTATTAAATTTACAATTACAATAAAATCAAAGTACGAAAAGATTACCTGAATAATTAAAGCTAGATAATTTATCATAGAGAAACAAAGAATATTTTATATTTACTGAATTACAAATTAAATCTAGAATAACAAAATTGTATAGTGATGAAATTACTGAATATTGAAATATTTTGTGATAGATTAAAGAAACTATTTACAAGTAATCAATTACTGACCAAGTGCCTAGTAAGTTTTCGTTTGAATTAAATTTTATTTCGACAGTCCCTGATGCTAGCAGGTAGCGAATTCCAGAGTCTTGGCAGGGCTATTGTGAAAGAAGATGAGTATGAGGAGGTGCGATGGGATGGTATTGTTAGTATTGTTTCATGACGAGAGCGTGTGTTCAGATTATGGTGGGAAGAAAGGTAAGTGAAGCGAGATGACAGGTACGAAGGAATAGAAGAGTTCAAGATTTCGAAGAGAAAGAGAAGTGAATGTAAATTTCTTTTCTTATCTAGTTTAAGCCAACCTATTGCTTCCAGGGATGGGGTAATATGATCATATTTACGAACATTGCTTACAAAACGTACTTCTACAATATCATTCTTAACTTGCATTTTCTCTCTGATTATATCGTTTCTAATTTTATATCTTCTTGAAATGCCTGTTGATCGTCTCCAATAATCAATTTCTAAGCCGGGACCTTTGGTTTAACGTACCAACGCTCTACCACTGAGCTACTCGGGATCTCTAACCGACACCGATCCAATTTTTCCCTCTATATCCACAGCCCTCAAAGTGGGCTGACAACCGTCAAGCAACCAACTTCGAGTGCACACTAACTCCGTGTGACTTAAGTTGTGGTTTTCTGTAAACGAACAGTGACGTGTATTATGCAAATCAAGATTTCAGGTATAACTCCCTGTAAAGTTGATTTGAATAATTTCGAGGAAAAAATTGTTCCGGAGCCGGGTATCGAACCCGGGACCTTTGGTTTAACGTACCAACGCTCTACCACTGAGCTACTCGGGATCTCTAACCGACACCGATCCAATTTTTCCCTCTATATCCACAGCCCTCAAAGTGGGCTGACAACCGTCAAGCAACCAACTTCGAGTGCACACTAACTCCGTGTGACTTAAGTTGTGGTTTTCTGTAAACGAACAGTGACGTGTATTATGCAAATCAAGATTTCAGGTATAACTCCTGTAAAGTTGATTTGAATAATTTCGAGGAAAAATTGTTCCGGAGCCGGGTATCGAACCCGGACCTTTGGTTTAACGTACCAACGCTCTACCACTGAGCTACTCGGGATCTCTAACCGACACCGATCCAATTTTTCCCTCTATATCCACAGCCCTCAAAGTGGGCTGACAACCGTCAAGCAACCAACCTCGAGTGCACACTAACTCCGTGTGACTTAAGTTGTGGTTTTCTGTAAACGAACAGTGACGTGTATTATGCAAATCAAGATTTCAGGTATAACTCCTGTAAAGTTGATTTGAATAATTTCGAGGAAAAATTGTTCCGGAGCCGGGTATCGAACCCGGGACCTTTGGTTTAACGTACCAACGCTCTACCACTGAGCTCCGGAACAATTTTTCCCTCGAAATTATTCAAATCAACTTTACAGGGAGTTATACCTGAAATCTTGATATGCATCAATTTCTAAGGCCAAAAATTTATTTTTGAATGCGTTTTGCAATTGTCAAGTTTTTGCTCCATATAAAGTTGTACTTCTCACAATTGATTTATAAATTTTATCTTTAGTTTCAATTCTGATTTTATTGCCCCATAATACTTCATTAAGAGTGGATAGTCCACACCTGTGGAGTAACGGTCAGCGCGTCTGGCCGTGAAACCAGGTGGCCGGGGTTCGATTCCCGGTCGGGGCAAGTTACCTGGTTGAGGTTTTTTCCGGGGTTTTCCCTCAACCCAATATGAGCAAATGCTGGGTAACTTTCGGTGCTGGACCCCGGACTCATTTCACCGGCATTATCACCTTCATCTCATTCGACGCTAAATAACCTGAGATGTTGATAAAGCGTCGTAAAATAAGCTACTAAAATAAAATAAAAAAAGAGTGGATAATGGATATTTTCCCTTTTTCAAACGTTCTTTCATTTCTACATGGTTCCTTCCATCATCTGTGATTGTAACACCTAAATATTTGTATTTATTAGTATAATAATATAATACTATGTTTTATTTAACGACGCTCGCAACTGCAGAGGTTATATCAGCGTCGCCGGATGTGCCGGAATTTTGTCCCGCAGGAGTTCTTTCACATGCCAGTAAATCTACTGACATGAGCCTGTCGCATTTAAGCTTATTAGTATATGTAATGCGTGTTATTATTCGGTTGAGAAGCTTTTATCATCCAGTCTGCTGTCAGAAATTCTGAAAGTTAGAATTTATAAAACAGTTATACTACCGGTTGTTCTGTATGGTTGTGAAACTTGGACTCTCACTTTGAGAGAGGAACAGAGATTATGGGTATCTGAGAATAAGTTTCTTACGAAAATATTTGGGGCTAAGAGGGATGAAGTTACAGGAGAATGGAGAAAGTTACACAACGCAGAACTGCACGCATTATAGTCTTCACGTGACATAATTATGAACATTAAATCCAGACGTTTGAGATGGGCAGGGCATGTAGCACGTATGGGCGAATCCAGAAATGCATATAGAGTGTTAGTTGGAAGGCCGGAGGAATAAGACCTTTGGGGAGGCCGGAACGTAGATGGGGGATAATATTAAAATGGATTTGAGGGAGGTGGGATATGATGGTAGGGACTGGATTAATCTTGCTCAGGATAGGGACCGATGGCGGGCTTATGTGAGGGCGGCAATGAACCTCCGGGTTCCTTAAAAGCCATTAGTAAGTAAGTAAGTAAGTATATTTAATAACACCTTTATTTTCAAGTATCAGATTTTGTTTCTTTCCCTCAATAACCATACATGTTTTCATCAAAATACTAAAAATATATTTTTTTTTTGCAATATTACACACTTTTTCTTTACACTTGATATAATGAGTTATGAGCCAAGTAGTTTTGAAGCAATGTAGTCAGTTGAGTCCTTTACATGAAAACAGTCACTGATCACGAACCCACTTAATGATACACTTTCAAAGCACGGATGACAAGATGAAATACAACTCAGCATCAAAGTAACTGGGCAGCCTTTTCATTAAACGAGTTGCTACGTCCCATCGAAGTCCTTCAAAGAGTTATTCGTTACCTCCGTCAAAGGACTGAAAGATAACAGAGTTCACGCTCATCTAAGTCTCAAATCAGGCCTCCAGACACACACTACACATCACATCACTGAACACAGACGTCAAATGTAAAAATTATTAAGTTATTTACTTCCCGAAATGGAGTTCAGAAGAGCGGTACGAAAGTAATGCATAATTTTTCCCAGCTTCTAATAATTATGACCAAGGAACGTACTTCATCCCAGGAGGCTACGAGATTAATAAGTATTACTTAAGTTTTTAAACAGACGACGCACGTCTATAGTAATCGAAGTACTGACTTTACGTCTCTTGTTTCGTCAAGTGGGGCAGAACAAAACACGGAACAAAATTACACTAATATTCACAATTTAAATTATTTACACTATGTACACTAGAATACACTATTTTTACTATAATAAAGAATTAGGTCTACATTTATCAAACATTAGTTACACTATTAAGTTTATTAAATACTGCGGACGAAGAATTAGGGAAACAGCTGGAAGGGTCTAAGGTCAGGAGCATAGACAAGACTAATGGAGGAAATGCAAGAGAAGACATGATAAGAACGGGTGAAGGAACGAAGCGACTACCAGATATTAGTAATTGTGAGGACAGAATGAATAGGGCTTTGGAGAGGTTATTAGCGAAGAAGAAGAGTGCTAATAAGTGAGTGCAAGAAAGTTAGGAGTGACAAAAGTGTAAGAAAAGGATCAGAGAAAGTGTTAAGTGAAGAAGATAGTGTAATAGTGTAATAAGATAAGACTATCAAACAGTGAATACAAGAGAATTAAAGTGGAAAAAAAAAAATCTGAACAAATGAGAAGTGGAATGAGAGAGAAATTGCAAGTGTAATTAAGTGAATTAGAAATTTCATGTTTTTCAATGGGTTGGGAGTAGTATCAGGGTACTATAACTGTAGGAGTGTTATAGAAATAAATATATGGAAAGAGATAATAAAATAGGAAATTTAGGAGTGAAGCGAAGAGAATGGGATCAATACATAAATAAACAGAGGATAGAAAAAAATAAGTGATGTAAGTGTTGTAAAATAGAGTAAACAGAAAAGTTAGCAAGTAATGTAGGAGAAAATAGCTGGAAAATAATGATTAATAGTAGGTAGGATGAAGGGTAGAGAAGAAAATAAATAAAAAATGTAATTTATTAAGGAAGAAATATGCAATATTTAATAGGTGAGCGAGAAATGGAAGGGAGACAGCCTAGGTAGGAGGGAGAGAATAGAAGAGGATAGAGAGGGAAGGGCATAGAGCAATTCAGTTATAACAGAACATTAGAAAGTAATCAAGAAATACTCGGCAAAGAAAACATTAATAGAAAAGAGTTATATGTATTAAAGGGATGGTGGATCGAAAAACAGAAATGTGAAGGTCCACCATAACTGTGAATTGTAAAGTTGACTGACAAATAAATATATCATATATCATATTAAGTTTATTACTCCAATGAATTAGTGAAATGCTCGGGTGGAGATAAGAAGCAAATTCTATCATTATGCAACGAAATATATGAGCAAGGTGACTGGCCTGAAGATTTCACGGAGACAGTGTTGATTTCAATACGGAAGAAAACTAATGCCAAGAAATGTAACGAGTTCAAGACTATCAGCCTGATATCGCACTCGGCTAAGATTCTCTTGCGAATACCGAATCGACGTTTATATTCTAAGATGGAAGAACAGTTGGGAGAAGAGCAGTTTGGCTTTAGGAAGGGAAATGGTACAAGAGAAGCAATTGAACTGCTACCAACAATCGGCGAAAGATACCTAGAGAAGAATAAAGAAGTGTATGTAGTATTTGTGGACCTAGAAAAGGCGTTTGACAAAGTGGATTGGAATAAACTGATGGGGATCCTAAAGAAAATTGGTGTGGATTGGAAAGAGAGAAGATTGTTTAGTAACTTTTATATGAAACAACGAGTCAAAGTGAGCATAGGAGAAGAAATGTCTGAAGGAAGTGAAATTGGGAGAGGAGTACGTCAAGGATGTCCTTTATCACCTACCCTGTTCAACATCTACTTGGAGGATTTAGTAAAGAACTGTTTTCAGAACATGAGAGGAGTGATAGTAGGAGGAAAAGAAATAAAGTGCGTAAGATTTGCTGATGATATGGCGTTGTTAGAAGAGGAGGAAATTATATTAAGGGATATGCTACTGGAGGTAAATGACAGCTGTGAGCAGTATGGGATGAAGATAAATGCCAACAAGACGAAGACCATGGACATAGGAAGAAAAATAAAGAAGGTAAACTTGCGAATTCTAAATGAGGCAGTAGAGCAAGTGGACAACTTCAAATACTTGGGATGTACTATAAGCAGTAACATGAACTGCTGCCAGGAAGTCAAAAGGAGGATAGCAATGGCCAAGGAAGCTTTTAATAGAAAAAGGAGCATCTTCTGCGGACCTCAGGAAAAAGAACTAAGGAAGAGACTAGTGAAGTGCTTTGTATGAAGTGTGGGGCAGAAACTTAGACATTACGACGAAGTGAAGAGAAGCGAATAGAAGCATTTTAAATGTGGATATGGAGAAAAATGGAACGTGTGAAATGGACAGACAGAATAACGAATGAAGCTGTGTTGGAAAGAGTGGGGTGAAGAAGAATGATGCTGAAACTGATTAGGAAGAGGAAAAGGAATGGATTGGGTCACTAGCTGAGAAGAAACTGCCTATTAAAGGATGCACTGGAAGGAATGGTGAATGGGAGAAGAGTTCTGAGTAGAAGATAGATGATAAACGACATTAAGATATGTGGATCATATGCGGAGACAAAGAGGAAGGCAGAAAATAGGAGAATGCTGGGTTTGCAGTGAAAGATCTGTCCTTGTGCAGAACACTATGAATGAATTAATGTTTCTCCTAAACACATAATTATAATGGAAGAGGAAAATCTGGTTTGTCGATCAGCCGTCGTGACTAAACATAGTTTATAGGCATTATCTGTACAGAATGCTCAGGAAACGATTGGTACAACACAATGTGCAGACTTTGTTTACATTACGTCATCAATGTGCTCTTCAGTTTGCCACGTCTGGTGTAAACTATCGGTGTATTTCCCGTGAATTTTAACAAACCCGTAACGGAATATATGCAAAGATTATATTCTAAATTATGTGAATCACTTGTAGGCTTAGACCTATATGACTCTAACAACAAAATAATTGCGTAAACTTACTACAAACGTCTTCAATAGACATAGCCGGCCAATACATACCTGTAACAAAAGAAAAAAAAATCAATTAATTACAATATTTTATAACATAATTATAATTGAGTTCATGATTGCAAAAAGGGTTTTTTAAGTCTACTTTTTTATGAAAACGAGTTGAGACCAGTTTTTAACTTGAAGATAGATTCATCGATGAGCAGAGAAAGAAAACTCAGTCCAGCTTTTGTAATGTGTGAAATTCTACTCTCTTTTCTGCGTGAACGCAGAAAGGTCTGCAGTCCAGGACTGGGGTACCCTTCTGCAATCAAATGTTGGCAAACATGTGAGTTCTTTAGAATCATAACTCACAATATCAAAAAACTTGCATCTCACTAATTACCACTTGGCTTTTTGGTTGGATGTGTAGTATTTCCATGTCTGTGTTGATGTCTCTGTGGGTGTGGTTAGCATTTGTGATGTGTTCTGCATATGTGGAGGAGACATGGAAATACTACACATCCAACCAAAAAGCCAGAAACTAAACACACTAGAACAATATGAAATATACAGACACACAAAAACACACCCCAAGGAAATTCTTAACACACAACTCAACTTCAAAACACACACACTCTTTGACTCTACACTATACCACAGGAACACAACCTCACAGGAAACAGAACAAGTGGCGCCAAGACCAACAACGACCAGTTCTGAAGATGACCCATAAATAGGTCGAAACATGTAAACGAGGTACGTTGAAATTTAACACAGGAAAGTCTTACCACACATATTCTGAAATATTTACCTTCGAAAAGCGCCTCAGTGGTAGGTGGAATGCAATTATGCTGGCTGAATATTGTTGGTCACTCATCAGAGAGATTGCAGAAGCCGTTTACAAACGTAAAAGATTTAAAAAAAAAAAAAAAATTAACTTGTGAATTTTGGCCAAAAAAGATTGCTTCATGTGCTAGTGTAACAAATTTGTGTAAATAAGTGAAGCGCGTGTACCATAATAATAGTATGTGTTAGAAAATTTTGGTTTTCAGAAATGAACTCAGCACCTCTCATTTAGTTAAAATTAGGCCTACATAGTTTCATCTAAGGGACAGAAACAAATTTTAAATTTGTTGTCCAGTGTTATCAATGGCGAACCCCCGGTCTCAGTATGTGATACAGTGTCGTTAAATTACGAATTAAAAATCTCACAGCAGGAATTAAACAAAATTAAGTTCTCCATTACATTTTCTGCGCTATAAAGCATGTTACCGATACTAGGATGAGTGGGCAAGACAGGCTCAAGTTCTCTCCCCTTGCCTCCCCGTCTACATCAAACGTGTTTTAGTGAACGAAAAGAGTTTCCTTGTTGAAGGACAACCTGGTAATTGTCCTGCAAACAAAAAGGAAAATACAGAAAGAGAGACAGAGAATAGAACTGGAATCAAAGACTGAGATACAACATTCCAAATCGCTACCCATACATCCGTTAGCAACACTATGCCTTGCATACCAACGAGGAACTGAAATTTTCCACTACAACCTTGTACTGCGATAATTTTAGAACGCCCACGGTAAAAAGCAAACGGTAATGAACATCTTCATTCTGCTAGGAACAATGCACGATGTTAATCCGTCCAAGACGCACGAATGTTCCCTTCATATCATGTAATTCTATTGGTATTGATTTCATCTTTGTAATTCCTGAAAAGGATGACTGGAAACTGGACTACAAAGGATGCGTTACTTTTTTCAGACAAGTTATCTTTCGCCAGCTGAACATCGTATGACAATTGAAGGGTTTGTTAAAAAGGAGGTTGCTCCACTTAGCGAACAGTGGACTTACCTCCTTTCTGCAGCAAATCCTTCAATTTCACCGACGCTCAACGTCAATTTCTTAAGTCCGAAGCGTATTATTTTTTTCAAAATCCGTTTTCTATTCAAAACTAATATATGGTCGAAGCACCCATTTTAGGAGGATGTGCAATACGTCGAAACAGCAAAATACAAAAAAGAAACCATTCTTCATCCGTCATGAACACTATACAAAGTGAAACGTAAGTAATGTCATTAATTTCAGGGGGTTATTCTTTGACATATTTGAAACAGAAAAGTTTAATAGAGTTTTTATAGTTTATGCTCGACCATGCCGAAATGTAGTAATTATACACCTGGTAGCAGCCCTTTAATGCACATCATTAAAGTACACCTATTCATTATAGTTCAGTTGTTCAGCCAATCAGAAATCACCATTGTAGCATTATAAAAGCGCAAGTATCGATTATTCTCGGATATGCAATCGAAAGACAACTAGCGAAACGTCACGGAGGCTGGAAATCCAATACTGTCGCAGAAGGTTATGTTCTGTTACTATAATAATTAGCGTTAAATAAATTCAATTTGTCATCTCGTTTTTCAATGTCTAAATCAATTTCCAGGTTATATCAAGATTAATGTTTATTTTACTCTCTAGATTACATCAAGGTCAATGACATTCGTTCCTCGGAAAAAATCAATACTCTCGCGTCTGCGCACATCTCACAATTTAGAAGGTCAGTTCCGCTCCTCACTCAATCATAACATGAATACTTATGAATAATTTCAAGTTAGAAATATGGTCGAGCATAAAAAGTCGTATGAAACTTGCCCATAATGGTAATTAAGACGCTCGTATGAAAATTATGAAACGAGCGCAAGCGAGTTTCATAAACATAATCGCGTCTTAATTACTACCATTATAGGCTCGTTGCATAATGTACTATTTTGCTTCCTTTTCGAGATAAAAATTGCTTCACATGAAACATTTAATACGATCTTTTGTGAAAACCATTGATTTAATTCCCAATATGCTCAGTCAGTTTAAGAGAGCAGTGTATTATGGTAATAAATTATTGAAAGAACTTTAGTTTTGTCCTTCAAAAGTGAAGAAATTTGATACGAATAAATGTTACATTGTAAAATTTCTCCGCAGAACGAAAAGTTACACTTGTCTGGATCAAATTTCTCTGCAGAACGAAAAGTTACACTTGTCTGGATCAAATTTCTCCGCAGAACGAAAAGTTACACTTGTCTGGATCAAATTTCTCTGCAGAACGAAAAGTTACACTTGTCTGGATCAAATTTCTCTGCAGAACGAAAAGTTACACTTGTCTGGATCAAATTTCTCCGCAGAACGAAAAGTTACACTTGTCTGGATCAAATTTCTCTGCAGAACGAAAAGTTACACTTGTCTGGATCAAATTTCTCCGCAGAACGAAAAGTTACACTTGTCTGGATCAAATTTCTTTGCAGAACGAAAAGTTACACTTGTCTGGATCAAATTTCTCTGCAGAACGAAAAGTTACACTTGTCTGGATCAAATTTCTCCGCAGAACGAAAAGTTACACTTGTCTGGATCAAATTTCTTTGCAGAACGAAAAGTTACACTTGTCTGGATCAAATTTCTCTGCAGAACGAAAAGTTACACTTGTCTGGATCAAATTTCTCTGCAGAACGAAAAGTTACACTTGTCTGGATCAAATTTCTCTGCAGAACGAAAAGTTACACTTGTCTGGATCAAATTTCTCTGCAGAACGAAAAGTTACACTTGTCTGGATCAAATTTCTTTGCAGAACGAAAAGTTACACTTGTCTGGATCAAATTTCTTTGCAGAACGAAAAGTTACACTTGTCTGGATCAAATTTCTGCACATTTAAGTGACGGAACTAAAATTCTTTCAATAATTTATTATCATAATACACTGCTCTCTTAAACTGACCAATCATATTGGATATTAAATCAATGGCTTTCCCAAAACACGCTATGAAATGTTTCATATAAAACAATTTTTATATCGAAAAGGATGAAAAAAGGAACAAAATTGTATTAAACTTTTCTGTTTGAAATATCTAAAAAAATAACCCCTGAAATTAATTACATTACTTAAGGTTCATCGTTTATTGTATTATATTGTATTATATCACATTTCATTACGTTACGTTACATTACATATTAGACCGTTACGTAGAATACACTGCTTGACATGTAGCCTATTATGTCATCTATATAAGTTATATGATTTGAACTGGTGATGGAAATTACGGGAAAACGGCTGGACGGATCTTAATAAATGACCCCTCATTTTGAAGCTTGGAACTCAACGTTTTCCAGAAAAATAGTTGTTTTCAGTGAAATGTCAATTTTTCAACATAATTTTCCTATTTTTCAAAATCCTCTGTCGTCAGTTTTGAGAACTAGATAAACTAACTAACTGCATTTCAGAATAAAACAAAACACACATTACAGTAAACAATATTACACGAAGGCCATGATCTGCAAGAATCCTGACATATTTAGAGCTCAAATTAAATTGGTTATTAAAAACTTAACTTACTAAAAATAATTTACAGGTTCGATTCTGTGGTGTGTAATTTTCTGGGTACAGCTGTGTATTGGACGTCTAATGAACTTAGTTTGCAGCATTTGCTGCACAAGCCACTAGTTATAATATAAAACTAATAACCAGATATTTTTAGAAGTGGGTACAAGACAAAGCTCTTATAAGACATTCTATGGGCTGTGGCCTGGTGACCTGACCTAAGGTTCTAGTATTATATTATATTATATTATATATCTGCAGTGCTCGGGAAAAGTGACATAAGTCAGTTTCCACAAATCGTTTTTGATAATTTATTGACAACTTACACTGGTTTATGTCGATTTGATTTTTTTCTGTATGAATTATTGTAATGGGAGAAATACTTATGTTTTTTTTTTTTCCAAGCGAGCAGATGTTCCGTAAGTTGTCAATAAATTATCAAAAAAGGTTTGTAGAAACTGACTTGTGTCACTTTTCCCGAGCACTGTAGATTATTATATTATATTATATTATATTATATTATATTACTAGCCGTACCCGTGGGCTCCGCTGCACCCGTTAGAAATAGATATAAAGTAATTACATAATTAAAATAGGACATTTGATCCAGGGAACATTCGTGTTTGATAGAAGGATAAATCGTTTAATATGTTACTTAACTTAAATTGTATTTAAAATATTAAAATGCGATCATTTTGATCCAGACACCACTCATTTGGTGCAATGAAAATTCCTTTAATATGTTTCTTAATTGTTATTACCAATTATTTTTGGAAAAGCGAAAATTAACAGAAAAATTTTGGCTACAGATTTATTATTATGTTTATATTATATTATATTATATTATGAAAAAGTGTGTTGATAACGGATGTACTCGAATTAGAAAGTTTTTAATTTGTTGTGGGAGCTCTTGACTCTCAGGAGGAACAACTTTTACAACAGCGCAACATAATCTGCTTGGCTCATTACCCAATTTTTTTGCACTGCATTTATTGCATATGTATTTTATGTATTTTAACACGATTCAATTGAGCATAGTTAAAATCTGAATTATAAAATAATGGATTGCTAAGCTAACGTACTATTACTGCATACTAAATCAATACACTCTCGTTGTTCGTTAATTCTCTGAGATAAAAATGAATATGTTCATAAACATTATTTTAAGAAATGCAGGAAATGAATATACAGAATAACCTATCAAGTTTTCTGTGCATAAGAAGCTATTTTAATCTTACCTGTGCTCAATTCACTCACAAGTTACTGTAATAACATTATAGTATTATGTCCATCCAGAGAAACTACACTTTCCAATGATGAAATAATAATTAATTATACAAATCGGTTAATTTAGCATCTGATATTACCATACAAACACAGAAACATTGTCTGTAGGCTATGTTTCATAGCTTTCGATTCTTGTGTCCAAGGCCCCTTATATACGAAGTCATTTGTTTTTTATTTCAATACACCGTCTTAGATGGCAGTTATTTTAATTTTAAAACTCATTTATCTCATTAAATATCAGTCCTATCAAAATTTTTCAGAGAATAAAACTTATCAGAAATCATTTTTAAAGAAATAATAAGCGAGATATTTCGATTTATTTAATTCAGGCCCCTTATAACCCCCCTTTTAAATAACGTATTTTGAATGCCATATAGCCTATAATCTAAGTTACAACGAACTTAATTTATATTCCAATTTTCATCGAAATCGGTTCAGCCATTATTGCGTGAAAAGGTAACAAACAGACAGACAGACAGACAGACAGACATACAAACAAAAATTGCAAAAAAGCGATTTTCGGTTTCAGGGTGGTTCATTATATATGTTAGGACCAATTATTTTTGGAAAATCGAAAATTACCAGAAAAATTTCGGCTACAGATTTATTATTAGTATAGATATTATATTATATTATATTATATTATATTATATTATATTATATTATATTATATTATATTATATTATATTATATTATATTATATTATATTATATATTATATTATATTATATATATCCCGTTGCTAAGTGTAACAATAGAATGTCAGATTGCACTTATAAATTTATTCACTATGTTAATAAAAACAAAATTCTTGCTTCAAAGTGTAAACAATATTATAATTTCCACACAAAGGATTCACTGCTAATACGTAATTATCAGCTATCTACAAGGAACTCTGTGAACTTGTTTATATACATGTTTTGTAAATAATTATTCACCTATAACAAAGTCCATAATTTTTTGCGTTATTTAGGATTACAAAGGCTTTAACATAATCGCAGATAGTACAAATATTACCACACGTGCGATTAATCAAAGTTAAACAAAAAGAAAAAAGTTTGTGGTAGTGCATGGATGAACTTGCGACCTGTGGGTCTCTCAGCTGTGCAATCATGGATGTTAGGAGGTGATCTGTTAGTGAAGATTGGAAGGCCATTGTCTAAAGGGCAGTTGCACAGTGATAAACCAAGTGGCAATGTTTAGCACACAACCTTTGAACTTTGATACACCTGATGACTGTGCACCTTCCACCTTTGGAAAAATACGAAGGTCTTGGGCACTTCAGCAGTTACAAGGATCAAGGACCTGACAGGACATTGGAACTGTGAAATGTCTGTCCAGCTAGACAAGTCCAAGACGCACTGCACTCGTAGCCACTTCTTTGAGTCTACACGACTTACTGCGCCGGCTCTTTGAATCTTAGGTTAGAAGTTAATTATATTTACGTCAAATATTTAAACAGTGTTGCCATCTTATGACCAATATTTACCTCGATGGGCAGACGTTCTCAACCAGGTGTTCGCGAGCACTAAGGTCCTCTTTTAATGATATTTGGAGCTCTAGTCATGAGAGTAAAAATGTGCTCGCGACTCTGAGGTCCTTTTTTTCAATTCAAACTTTGTTGTTCACTGGAAAAAACAGTGTTCCTATCGATCCATTATACTATTTTAACACGTAATAGGTCTTCCCGTATTCCAAGGTGTATAACCCCTTGCAATTCAGTGTGCACGTAGTCGGAAAAATCAAGAATATTCAAGACAATAATATGGCTGTTCGTGAGGAACTTAGATTGATAGATCTCCAGTCCTTTTCAGGTCTGAAATATTTGTTTTAAAAGGATAAATTCATACCCTTTGGAGGGCAGAAGATACAAAAAGACTTCTTCCATATAATGCGAATAGCCTTCACAACTGGTAGGTTTCATCTACAGAAACTCAAAAGATTTCAGGAATGTTGAAACTGTCTTAAAAATATATAATAGTTTAATACGAAGTAAATTAGAGTAAGCATCTATAGTTTGGAACCCTCACTATCACTCGCACTCGGTCATTCTCGAGACAGTACAGAATAAAATCCTAAAACTGCTATATATGAAAAAACATTCATGTTACGACATATTCCAATCTTATGAATCCGTGCCGGTTGAATTTAATGTACCATCTCTCAGTAGTCGCAGGATAAGAGTACAACAAATGTATTTGTTCAAAACCATAAATGGTTTAATAGACAACCCTGATCTTCTACAGCTAATTAGTTTCAATATTGGTATATCAAATTTGAGAAAGCGATCTCTCTTTTATTTACAGACATCAAAAACACTATCTCATAAAATGTCTCCACCTTTATTAATGCTTCGAACTTACAATCATCTATCAAATAAACAGGATTTAGATTTTTCATTATCGTACAATATGTATTTTTCATTTATATCTATATATCTATCTTTTATTTAGGTACAATCTATTTGTTTTTTTCTTCGTTTTAAATTTTTAATTTGTAATTACACTTGTATCTTGCATTTGTATCTGTTTTATCTCTTTTTTCATGTTATCTGCAATTCTATGTTTTTTAAACAAATATCTGTACTGTCTATTGTAATTGGGGCTTTGTCCTGTTATAGAAATAAATAAACAAATAAAGAAATCATGCGGAGCGGTTCTTTCAAACGTCTGGTTACCTTAGGGACAACCAACCTATGCGAAAAAAAATTTCCCACTCATGAAATGCCTCAAGAATTAACCACGATCACGATTAACGTATTCTCATCTGCAGGACTGTTTCCTCTTGGACATCACTATAATCCTGGGTGACATTCAAATTCAAGGATAGCACTTATCCTGGTAAGTGTTTTAAAATTTTATTTATTTAATTATTTCATTTATATATTCATACAGTCCTATTAAACCTAATCGAGTCCACCGCTGTGGAGTAAGGGTTAGTCTGCCTGACCGTGGAACGAGCGGGCCCGGAATCAAATCCTGGTTGAGACAAACTCATCTCGCTAGCATTATCAGTATTATCACCTTTATCTAATCCAAACGCTAGATAACCAAAACAGTTGATAAAGCGTCGTAAAATGAACAACTAAAAAAATAATAAACCTATTCGAGTTCATTGTGCTCACTTACTATCACAGTTTTTATTCTTTCAGGGAAGAATTAAGACTGTATTTTTGTATATATTATTTTTACTAACAATAAACAATTACTAAACAATTGACTAACGGTCTTACTAATAAAAACTCTATATACAGACGTTTAACTGTCTTATACTTATACAATGAGTAGCTCGTTTATAAGTCGTGTGTAAATTCCTTACCAATAATCACTACATACGTCGTGTATAACAGTATGACTGTTACACAGCTACGTCATAGTTTCGTCATTACTTCGTTACGAAAGTTGATAGAATATCTGAGGTTCTCTATTGCATCCGGTAGAGCGCTGTAGTGTGGCGTGTTAAATATCGATAGTACAACTGGCTCTAATCGATTACCACATTACATTTTGGTCAAAGAGTACAAGCTACAGCAATATTATTCTAATAATTCTATGATCTTTGGTTTGTTCTTCTGTGGTTACAAGGTAACCATCATCATAAAATGACAGTCGATACGAACAGCTGTTAGAGGGGCGGCCATTTTTTCGCTATATACAACGCTTAAACAAGGGGTTTCGTGTATATGACTACTGCAAAGCAATTCCCATTGTATAGTTACAGCCTGTTTATACGTCCATAGCTTATTCACGGTTTATTAGTAACGTTTTCTGTCTCAACTCTGCATAAGTCTCGTATGAAAACTATACACGGTTTATTAGTAAGACTGTGAAGGTTTAGAACCCCTGTGCTAGTAGCTACCAGGCTTGCCAGTGAACCCGAGGTCTGTGGGTTCAAGTTCGGGGGAGAGCAATTAATTTTAAATGATGATAAATCTTAGCTTGGCTCATTTCATTCGGGAAGGAAGGAAGCTGTGTCCCATTCTCTTCATGGTAGAGGACTCCAAGCTAAATTTGCCGGCAATTTCTCGTCCATATTGAATTTCGACGCAG
This sequence comes from Periplaneta americana, assembly GCA_025594305.2. NCBI lineage: Eukaryota > Metazoa > Arthropoda > Insecta > Blattodea > Blattidae > Periplaneta > Periplaneta americana. Next base: position 10,183,497 of record JAJSOF020000023.1, read on the forward strand.
TAGTTGAAAGATTCGTTAAGTCGGTTATTTAATAACTCTATCAACCGCAAAGCTATTTATGTTGATAGTATTGATGATATAAAATAAGACATGCTTCGCCGTGGAATTACCTGACACTCACCTTACAGTTTGGGAAAACATTTTTTCGTGAATTATGAGCCGGTGTATGCGACCGGTGCTCACCCAACATTCTGAATAACTTAGAGAGCAAACAATGAGTAGCATATTCCAGTTACGTATGTCAGCTATAAGGCTAGGGATCATCGTGCCAACCACACGTTATCTCTGTACTGATAGGATGATCGTTCACCTCTGCTGTGATATGTGAACTTAGGCCGGACGGCATGCCTCTCCATTTGGGTGTCGCGCCATGGATTACTAATATTAGTTTATTAAGTTTTTATTGCATTATCATTAATATTATCTTGTGTGGGAAATGAAAAACAAACTGCAAACAGGAATTTCATTCATAATGTGATAAGAACTGGACTCTTGTATAGAATACAATGATAAACTATGTCACCTTAACAACACGGATTTTTAGATAATGGCGACAACGACCCGTCGCCTGGACAACGGAAGCAACTCTGATAAGACATCACACGATCACACCAGCGAAAACAAGTCAAGATATCATATCCTGCTCTTCATTCTTCGCGGACAAGTTCAATGTTGCGGACTCTAAAACTGAGCAACGCCCCAATGACGACATCTGTACTGTCAGGTACGTTCATTTCCACTCTTTTTACCGCCTGACCGTCCAGACAGGAAAAGAGTGGGGCGCACTGCATTACAGCTAGCAAGTTATTTTCAAATTCCTGTCCTGGCCAAGACGAGATGCTTAGTATTGTCGGACCATCGGATCTGTGCCTCCGTAAGGTATGCGAACTGAACCCTAATTCCTTCTCAGCCTCGGTAATTCATTTCTCTCCCTGCATTTCTATCTCTCTCTTTTCTAGCTCTCTCCCTTTCTGTCCCTCACTACTCACAATTTTGGCCTTCTTGCAGGGCAGTTTATTTGCACTTGCAGTCCAGTGTTGCCAACTCAACATGAATACTGTAGCACGGAGTGGTGAAACAAATATTATTAAGCAAGTACGTAATAGCATTTTGCGATGAAGAGAAACAAACAGGTCAATATCTGTTTCCTATAAATCAGGCAACGAAAAGAGCAGCTGCGATCACAGATGGGGCTTATTTTATTTCAATTGATTAGGGAGAGTCGGTTAGTATCGGACGTCGGGTAATATCGGACAGTGAGTTTCTTTCATCTACCACACGATGATAGTACCTGATTGACGTGGTTACGTTTCTGTGATGTCGCATAGAGAAACGTAACCATGTTATTCAGGTACTACCATATGGTGGTAGATGAAAGAAACGCACTGTCCGATACTACCCGATGTCCGATACTACCCGACTCTCCCCTACATATTAAAATTACTTACTTAACTAATACTAATAATACAACATTTTATGTAATTTATATAGACAGGTATTATATGATATTCTTATTGAATTTGGTATTCCCAAGAAACTAGTTCGATTAATTAAAATGTGTCTCAGTGAAATATACAGCAGAGTCCGTATAGGTCAGTTTCTATCTGATGCTTTTCCAATTCACTGCGGGCTAAAGCAGGGAGATGCACTATCACCTTTACTTTTTAACTTCGCTTTAGAATATGCCATTAGGAAAGTTCAGGATAAAAGACAGGGTTTGGAATTGAACGGGTTACATCAGCTTCTTGTCTATGCGGATGACGTGAATATGTTAGGAGAAAATACACAAACGATTAGGGAAAACATGGAAATTTTACTTGAAGCAAGTAAAGCGATCGGTTTGGAAGTAAATCCCGAAAAGACAAAGTATATGATTATGTCTCGTGACCAGAATATTGTACGAAATTGAAATATAAAAATTGGAGATTTATCCTTCGAAGAGGTGGAAAAATTCAAATATCTTGGAGCAACAGTAACAAACATAAATGACACTCGGGAGGAAATTAAACGCAGAATAAATATGGGAAATGCGTGTTATTATTCGGTTGAGGAGCTCTTATCATCCAGTCTGCTGTCCAAAAATCTGAAAGTTAGAATTTATAAAACAGTTATATTACCGGTTCTTCTGTATGGTTGTGAAACTTGGACTCTGACTCTGAGAGAGGAACATAGGTTAAGGGTGTTTGAGAATAAGGTGCTTACGAAAATATTTGGGGCTAAGCGGGATGAAGTTACAGGAGAATGGAGAAAGTTACACAACGCAGAACTGCACGCATTGTATTCATGACCTGACTTAATTAGGAACATTAAATCCAGACGTTTGAGATGGGCAGGGCATGTAGCACGTATGGGCGAATCCACAAATGCATACAGAGTGTTAGCTGGGAGACCGGAGGGAAAAATACCTTTAGGGAGGCCGAGACGTAGATGGGAGGATAATATTAAAATGGATTTGAGGGAGGTGGGATATGGTGATAGAGACTGGATTAATCTTGCACAGGATAGGGACCGATGGCGGGCTTATGTGAGGGCGGCAATGAACCTTCCGGTTCCTTAAAAGCCAGTAAGTAAGTATATAGACAGGTCAGAGCGCCTAACAAAGAAAATCAGGAGAGAGGAAGTCTGTGCAGGAGATGAAAAGCTAGAATCACCAGGGAAGAACAGACCAAGGGAACTTTTAATTCTTGTAGATGATGTGAACCGATGTATTTTAAGAAGAAAGATACAAGGATTTTATACAGTGCAGAAAGAAGTTCCAACATTGAAGAAATTACTGAAGGTTGCGAGAGAAGCAATAATTTCCGAGGTTGGAGAGAAACGCTGCGGAAAGTGATTCGAGACATGGGATTTAGTTTAAAAAATGTAGAAATACAAGATGTATTTTGATTGAAAGAAATGATATTGTAGCATGGAGGACCAGTGATTTATGACACCGTTTGACGGAAGTTTGGCAACATCTCTATTCGGCAAGGTTCGTGGCCTACTGTTTGACGTGGTGGTAGGAAAGCGGGTGGAATGGAGTGAGTACAGGCGTTAACTTTTCCAACAACGACGACAGCGCTGAAGGGAACAGATCCGATGGTCCGAAAATACTACACTCTGTAGTCGGTTTAGTTGAGTGTGATTGTACTGCTCCGAAAAGAAAGAAAATGTACTGTTGCTTGCGCCATCATTGTTTCGCTGAAGCTGTGCCCTAAATTAAAACATCTTGTCCATTTTATTTATTATACACTAGCCGTACCCGTGCGCTCCGCTGCACCCGTTAGAAATAAATATAAAGTAATTACATAATGAAAATAGGACATTTGATCCAGGGAACATTCGTGTTTGATAGAAGGATAAATCGTTTAATATGTTACTTAATTTAAATTGCATCCAAATAATTAAAATGCGATCATTTTGGTCCAGAGACACTCATTTGGTGCAATGACAATTCCTTTAACATGTTTCTTAATTTTTATTACATGCAACCATAGTTTAATGAAGATTGACATATATTTGAGTTTTAATGTGTATATTTTATTTTACTTGTTATAGATTTCCATTGCATTATGGTAATAACTTAATTTTAACCCTTGTTTTCTACGTATTCAGTAAATGGCGCTTGGCCCACTATGCTACTGAACCCTTCAAATAACTTAAATTATATTATATAATATTACATTACATATTATATTATATCAGAAGTTACTGTAATAACATTATAGCATTATGTCCATCTAGAGAAACTACACTTTCCAGTGGTGAAATAATAATTAATTATACAAATCGGTTAATTTAGCTTCCGAGATTACTTCATACAAACACAGAAACATTCTCTTTAGGCTATTTTTCATAGCTTTCGATTGTTTCTGTCCAAGGCCCCTTATAGACGAAGTCATTTGTTTTTTAATTCATTACACGGCCTTAGATGACAGTTATTTTAATTTTAAAACTCATTTATCTCATTAAATATCAGTCCTATCAAAATTTTTCAAGGAATAAAACTTATCGCAAATTATTTTTAAAGAAACTTTTGTTATGTAACATTTTTCACAAAAATCAATAATAAGCTAGATATTTCGATTTATTTAATTCAGGCCCCCTTATAAACCCCCTTTTAAATAATGTATTTTGAATGCCATATAGCCTAAAATCTAAGTTACAACGAACTTAATTTATATTCCAATTTTCATCGAAATCCGTTGAGCCATTATCGCGTGAAAAGGTAACAAACATACAGACAGACACATACAAACAAAAATTTCAAAAAAGCGATTTTCGGTTTCAGGGTGGTTAATTATATATGTTAGGACCAATTATTTTTGGAAAATCGAAAATTACCAGAAAAATTTCGGCTACAGATTTATTATTAGTATAGATTGCGATGTGATGATGACAATGCAAGTATCTGTGAAAAGTAACTGAAGAAATCGGGCGCTATTAAAGTCTATTATTGTCTATTAATGTGCACCAATGTGTTAAAGGAACATAACTGAACATAATAGATTTGTTCCGGCACGGTTTGGAATCGATTGTGAACTGCCTGATCGTGCGCAGTAACTCAATATTCATTCCGACAAGACTAGAACTGATTCGGAACGACTGACATTGGTTCTCGATTAAGAGCAGAACTGGGAATTCTGAACTGCTGACGCATGGGCAGTTGCTTTAATCTGAATTTAGGTTAAAATGCTTCCAGACTAGGGAGGTTAAAATAATAATAAAAAAATAGTCGATCATGAGCGATTTGGAAGGTGATAGTGATATGTTTTTAAGACGAATTTATTTATTCATTTTGCTAATAATTGTAACATAAAATATAATATATACAGAAAAAGTTTAGCTCGCCCTTGAAAGAGTAGAACTCGTGCTCACGGGCGGATTCCTGACTTGAAATTAAGAAGTATACAATACAATTTGTCTTATGTCTACTACGCAATAAGAATATATAAATTTAAATTTAATATTACAACTATTAGAATTGACAAGATTAGGATATTTAAATATAAATTTGTTATATATTCTTGGGCCTAAATTTCTACTATGATTAAATACTGTAGCAGTGTTGCATTTTGATGCAAACAATCTTAAAGAATTCATACCATTTGTTTCATAACTATGAGAATACAATTAAAAATTATTTCGATTTTTATGTATGAATTTTATTAATACAATATAATAAATTTTTCTGATTTTAAGAACATTAAAGTCTATAAAAATGTTTTTGAAATAGAAAATCAATAGGTTTATGAAGACATATTTTAATTACTTTTTTCTGTAATAAATAAAGTGGAATAAAACTGGTTTTAAATAAGCTACCCCATCCTGTAATTCCATACATAATTACCGATCGAAATAAAGTGAAATATATTGTGCGTAATGAACTTATTGACAAGGAATTTCTCAATAAAACAAAATAATATATTATTTTACGTAATTATTATGTGTTTGTTCCATTTTAAATGATTGTCGAAAATTATGTCTAAATACTTAACTTCAAAGGACTCCTTAATAATCGGACATTTACATTGTATAAGACAACAATCAGAATTATGTAATTTAATACTTAATATAGATGTAGAAGGTTTATTACATTTTTGAGATAATGAGAATGGAATAATTATGGTTTTATTTTCGTTGACAGAAAGATAATTTATGTCAAACCATTCTTTTAATTAATTTAAGTCCATTATTTGAATTATTATACGTATCATACCAGGTTTTTCCACATTAAGTTCGGAAGACGAATATAATTTTAATACGAGAAGAAACTCCGAAGGCCGTGAAAGAACAGTTCAAGAAACGTTCCAACAACGTAAAATCCCGAACTAGTTCTGGCACCGTACACAGATGGCGCATACGTCGAAAGAAGTTCGGTATAGTTCGGAACACGTTCTGAATTCCTTGCTGGAACAAACCTAATATTATGCATGTATGTATTTATTAGCACTACAATTGGGTATACACCCGGTGGCAGTGGTATATAATATAAAATAATACCATTATAATAATACAATAATTACAGCAATAAAAAATAAAATAAACGTAAATTTACTTCTAACTATAAATAAATAGATGCAATAAAACTAGGATTATAAATAAAAACTATGCTATAATAACGCCTACAATAAGCAAAAGTAAACCTAACCTATTTCACCCAATTATTACCAATTTAAGTAATTACGTATCACCTTAATTAATTACGTATCATCTTAATTATTTACATATCATCTTAATTTATTTACATATCAACTTAATTATATATCATCTTAATTAATTACGTATCACCTTAATTTCTTTACATATCAATTTAATTACATATCATCTTAATTAATTACATATCACCTTAATTTATTTTTATATCAGCGTAATATATATATATATCATCTTAATTAATTACATATCACCTTAATTTATTTACATATCAACTTAATTACATATCTCAATTAATTACATATCACCTTAATTTATTTTCATATCAACTTAATTATATACCATCTTAATTATTTACATATCACCTTAATTTATTTACATATCAACTTAATTACATATCATCTTAATTAATTACATATCACCTTCATTTATTTACATATAAACTTAATTACATATCACCTTCACTTATTTACATATCAACTTAATTATATAACATCTTAATTATTTACATATCATCTTAATTTATTTACATATCAACTTAATTACATATCATCTTAATTAATTACATATCACCTTCATTTATTTACATATAAACTTAATTACATATCACCTTAATTTATTTACATATCAACTTTATTATATATCATCTTAATTATTTACATATCACCTTAATTTATTTACATATCAACTTAATTACATATCACCTTAATTTATTTTCATAGCAACTTAATTATATATCATCTTAATTAATTACGTATCACCTTAATTTATTTACATATCAACTTAATTACATATCATCTTAATTAGTTACATATCACCTTAATTTATTTACATATCAACTTAATTACATATCTCAATTAATTACATATCACCTTAATTTATTGTCATATCAACTTAATTATATACCATCTTAATTATTTACATATCACCTTAATTTATTTACATATCAACTTAATTACATATCATCTTAATTAATTACATATCACATTCATTTATTTACATATAAACTTAATTACATATCACCTTCATTTATTAACATATCAACTTAATTATATATCATCTTAATTAATTACATATCACCTTAATTTATTTACATATCAACTTAGTTACATATCATATTAATTAATTACACATCAACTTAATTAATTACATGACACAACTTAGATAATTACACTGCACCTACAAATTACACTGTCAGTCTAATCTTTTGAACCTTTCCTTAAATGTATTGATTTTGAGAGGACCGCCCTGAAAGATTGCCGCAGGTATCTATCAAACATTTAATATAGGTACTATTAAAGAAACAATAATATGCCTATGCAAGAGAAAATATTAATCATAACTTATTTATCGGTATACTATTTTTTTGAATAAATATATCAATACGTGTATCAGAGCAGCTAGGAGTACGAATATCGAGACAGAGTTGTACTGCCTGTTTGAGGGGGGGTTGGCAGAGGTACTTGCGGCGACAGATTTTACAACCTTTCCTCCAAGCGGGAGTGAAGCTGCTTGGTTTCGAAGAGAGGGGAGGCAAGCAGGAGTAAAGCCAAAATATACACCTCTGCTCTCACTACTACGCAAAGTACGCAAAACCGTGAATGAGACTCCGCTATGACGTAAATAGGTTGTTTGCCTCCTGCCGCCTGGAAAATACATAATGCTGATAAAAAAAAAGATGATGCAAATTGACCATATCTATTCTACACGTCCCAATGTACGTCAGAAAATTAATAAAGAACACTTCACTTCAATTAATACTGCGAAATCGTTAAACTTGCTGAAATATTTTCGTCACGAGAGAGTAAGGTTTTAATTTAATACGTTGAAAAAGAGACAATAAATTCTGATTTATGAGGAAAATGTACTCAACCACAATTTTAATAATCGTTGCGACAGTTTCTACATTGGGCAGACAGGCAGATCATTCCATATTCGATACAAAGAACACATTAAAGCAATAACCAGAGGACACAATACATCTACATACGCCGAACACATAACTAATACTAACCACACATACAATAACATAAATACAGACATGGAAATCCTACACATACAACCCAAAAAGCAAAAACTCAACACACTAGAACAATATGAAATATACAGACACACTAAAACACACCCCAATCAAATTCTCAACACACATCAATTTCAGAACACACACACTATTTGACACCACATTTCAACACTTTTCAACAATCAAACGCACCCACACAACAGGTAGCGAAGTTCGAGATGACGCCGAAATCTAGTAGGCTCTGAGGGTGGTGTGATGAAGCACCGAAACAGCTGTAAGCCGTACATGCTTACACAATTAACACGAGTAAGATCGTCATTTAATCAACTATTTATATTCAAGTGTTAAAGTAGTGTACGAAAGATTCAACATGTATTAATAATAAATAGGTAAGATGAGAAAATGTATTTAAGTATCTTGGTTTATCTCCTTCCTCACAAATGAAGAGTCCAGCGGAGAAAATCTTATCTAATAACACACTTTTTACTGTTTTTACATTCATTCATTCGACTCGGTCATTTCCAGACCGTGGTTCCTTATCTCAAATTGATAAATGTGCCCTTCGCCATCACCCCTGAAAGTTTGTAACACCACCTCGGAAACGCCCTGTATTTTGTAAACGAGGAAAAAACGAAACGAACGACTATCACTAAGTTTCTTAACGAATAAAAATGAGATTAAAATGAATTTTCATTAAATTCAAGCTACCCCACCTGGGACGGTTCCCTTGTTAGTAGCATGATGAAATAACTGAACTGTTACGAAACGGGTATAACGTATGATTATCTGTCAGTTTTGTGACACTATTTTTTGTCGTAATACGGATGGTACTCCTGTCTGTAGTTCATTTGTTTGTGTAATATATAGAAGAAATAAATCACTCTTACTGCGCACCTAAAACGAAAGATAAATTTCGTTTTGAGCATTACACACAAAAGGAAATTTTTGTAACCTCAAGATAGACTACATTAATAAATCACATTCTTTAAGACGTGGGTAATTTCCAGAAGTCATACTAGAGGTTTTCCTTGGGGTAAAGGCGAAAAGCACGTAGAAGTGACATCCTTACTGCAACTAATAATGATTACACAGCAGAATCCTGATTATCCATCATTCTAGTAATATATTGGCGGATTATCCGATTCTCTTCTCTCGCTTTTTTTCTCTAGAGAATGTTATTACAAGCATTTACTCTCTCCCTCACACTACTGTTCGAATTGTACTTTATAGAACCCTAATTTATATATAAAATGTCTTCCACGGGTGTGAAAAGAAATCATGTTGTGCTAAATACTGTAAATTTTTATACTGAACAACAATGTAAATTTTATTATCTCAACAATAAATATCACTCTCTACAATTTAATTTCACTCCCGTCAACAATGGGATTTGCTCTCCGCACAGCAACACAGCGTTCGTTATTGCACTCCACAGACGACAATGACAATTTACTTGGACTATTACGAACAACAATGAACTGTTAATCTTAACTAATATTCACAAAGCACTATTTACAACACAGAACTGTCAGTTCTCAGTTCGTTTGTCTTGGCTAGTTCTTCTAGCTCAGTCATTCGCGTTCACAGAATCTCGAACCCCAGACCTTCAGAGACAATCCGCTGCACTTCGAACTCAGGTCCCCCAACTGCGGTCCACTGCACTCGAACTCCGGACTTCACGTAAGGTTTTTAAGATATACTAAATTTCACTTATCGATAAGCGCCCCCCCAGGAAATATCTGGCGCGGGTTGCGGGTGTAAACCAATATGAATAATTTCCGGTTTCTTATGGTTGTTGGCATGTTCTTTTGTACTTCTAATAAATAAACAGATATTGGGTCCCTTCTATTAAGTAAATTTCATAACTGTTCAAAGTGAGGTCTATGCAATGAACAAACAAGGGTGTGGTTGCAAATTCAGCTTTCAGGTGTAACTTCCTGTAAAGTTGATTTGAATAATTTCGAGGGAAAAATTGTTCCGGGCCCGGTGTCTGGTAGAGTTCCCGGGTATCTCAGTGGGTAGAGCGTTGGTACGTTTAACCAAAGGTCCAGGGTTCGATGCCCGGCCCCGGAACAATTTTTCCCTCGAAATTATTCAAAGGTGTGGTTTTCAGTATTTAAAGGAAACGTTTACCAGTTTGGGTGAAGGTAAATTAAAAGAGGGCATTTTCATCGATCCACAAATTCACAAAGTTATGGCTAACCTTTTGTTTGAGGAAAAACTTTCCGTTACAGAAAGAATGGCATGGAGAGCTTTCAAAGACGTTTATTCAAATTTCCTTGGAAGTTTAAAGTTATGGTTTATTTAACGACGCTCGCAACTGCAGAGGTTATACCAGCGTCGCCGGATGTGCCGGAATTTTGTCCCGCAGGAGTTCTTTTACATGCCAGTAAATCTACTGATATGAGCCTGTCGCATTTAAGCACACTTAAATGCTATCGACCTGAGCCGGGATCTAACCCGCAACCTCGGGCATAGAAGGCCAGCGCTATACCAACTCGCCAACCAGGTCGACATTGCCTTGGAAATTCTAGGACAGAGAACTATACAGAACTTGTTGTGGAAACCCTGTTAAGTGCATATGACAAAATGGAGTGTAATATGTCTCTCAAAATACACTTTTTACATTCTCATTTGGATTTCTTTCCTCCTAACTTTGGAGCAATAACAGACGAGCATGGGGAAAGATTTCACAAGAAATATCTGAAATGAAAAGGCGATATAAAGGAAGATCATCATCCACCATGCTTGCAGACTATTGTTGGTTCCTTGTAAAAGACAGTCCCGGGTCTAGTTATAAATAGGTCATCCAGAAAATTCTTTTAAATGTAAGTTCAAATTCCGAGATTTTTCTCATTATACGCATGAAATATTTTTATTGTAGTTGTGTTATAAACTATGTAACATCATTTTTGTATCCAGTACACATTTTTCAAGTATTATGAGGAATTCTGAATCCCTCGTGTGTTGTAATTTTATCAGTAGCAGTGAAAAATTAAAAACAAAGAAGTTTCGTCATAAAAAATTCAGTTCATTTTCCCCGGAAAATGGTACGTGATGGGCCAATTTGGATTTTAAATTCAGATTTAGGACACACATATTAGTAATATTCACCTATTTTTATTTCGGAGCAAGACAAAAGGTAAAAATTTGTTGTTCAGTGTTATCGAATGGTTTGGGGAAAGAGAAATTGTGGTTTATCTCGCAGCAGGAAACGAGACTGGAGTTACAACTGTGTACAACGTAATACATATGAATCGGGGATTGCAGAAACAGTACATGTCATGAAAACTAAATTTTTCAGTAGACACAAAAAACAGCATTACTAGTGGTAGACCACATCATTGGTTATAGTACTGGCTTCTTCAGCTAGAAACCTAATAGATGTGTCGTTTATTCTTACATAACAGATTTGGTTAGTCATGTTAATTCCACATTTCCAGGAGTTCAAATTTGGTGGCGGAATGTTGGTAAGAAACGATGTTAGCGCTCTCATTGAAGGCTGCTTAGAGTTAAAAAGCGATTAACAGGAAAAAGATTGGATTGAACCCCTCTCTCCTACTACAGCCCTCTTGTTTCACCCTGAAGAGATGGAAGAACTATTTTGGGCAACTATTAAATTACACAAGCCAAATAGAAATGATCGGGACGATATTCAAATACAAACTGATGAGCCATTTGTACCGGAACCCACACTTTCTGAAGTCGAAATTGCAATAGAAAAGCTAAAAAAGTACAAGTCTCCAGATATCAATCAAATTTCAGCATAATTACTTGTAACAAAAGAGAATGGAAACGCATTATCTAGTGAAATTTATAAGCTTGTACTTGCTATTTGGAAAAATAAAATTGTACCAGAAAAATGTAAGGAGTCCATAATAGGACCTTCGTGTCAGCCATCTTCAGAACTAATGAGGACCTCGCTTCTTCAGTTGAGTGTATCCGATATCTCGGAATAGATTTCACAGACAAAATCTCCTTCAATAAAAACAAGACTATCAAAAACCTATCTTCAGACTTGGATGGACTCGTCCAAACAAAATTATTAAAATCAGACCAAAAATAAAAAAATAATAAACGGTTTGATTTACCCTCTGCAATGTGCTCCATTACCTGAATTATCAGATACATTCTTACGAGATCTTAACAAAATTATTAGAAGTGCCGTGAAGGAAATTATGATGCTGCCCGATGATACGCCAAATTCAATGTTATACTTGGCTCGAAAACATGACGGCCACCCTTCTTGGAATTGGTAATCCCTCATAAACCCCCATCCACTACTCAACCCCTAGCCGCGTGCCAGAAATACAATAGATCCCAGCATTGCCAAATATAGCAGTCATTGCCTCTTAGCTTTCACTCGTTAGTGTCTTTTCAGACATTTGTCGACGTGTTGTTTTATACCGTTGTGCGCTTCAATATGTCTAATTTATTCCGGCCATGATTAATGAGTGTTGGAGCAGATGATCCGCAGTCAGGCCTCCTGATTCACCTGAAGATCCAGGACCATCACGACAAGAACAAATAACACCGTCGAAGAAAACAGAATATCTTATTTGCAGAGGAGCGTAGCTAAGAAAACGAAGTGTTAAAATTGTGTTTAATGTTAGGAATTTTATCCATAGAGTAATCGAAAGGTGCGATAGTTTGATAAGTAAAAATCTTAATCACTTAACATCGGACGCAACCGGCGGCGTGGTATTACTACAGTAAAAAATATATTGGCCATAGAAATTAAGAATTACAGTTCACCAACTAAAGAGAAAATAAACAAACTAAAATAGAATTCGGTAAGATGGACGATTTTATGCGTGATTTACTTCGTCGAACAGTATGTGAACAGTACGCGAAAGCGATATCGCCGACAGCAAATAAACTTGCGGAAATATTCTGGCCTGATTTGTACATTATGTTTAAGAATGCAGAAAAAATTTCATTCGATTCTATCCAGCACTTTCGGAATTACCAGGAAAAGGGTTTTTAAGGAATATAGTTTGCGAAGAAGAAAAAAAAAGCTCATGCCGTTTTCCACTTAACAGCTATTATAGCCAATGCCGCACTTTACAATAAAAATCATAACTTCAGAACTAATAAAGAGCCACTGGCGTAGCTCAGTTGGCTGAACGTTCGCAGATCACAATGACTTCAAGAATTGGCAACTCGGCTAAGGGTTTATCCCTTGCGCGTGCCTGCAGTTAACTGGTGAAGGGGATGAGGGAAGGTCGTCATGTTTTCGTGCGAAGTATATATGAAAGTAAAAAGGTCCGAGGTTTGGGAATTTTTTGTGCAGAGTGGGAGGCCAGCATTCAACATTATAACATCCTAATCGTCTTCACCATATTAATGATATCCATCTTAACTTTGTAAGGAACCTGCACCTTCAACAGCAACTGAGTCTACGTAGACTGAACATCAATAAATCTTCTATTGCTCCCAGCACTAAAGGTCGACAATTGAGGGAGATCTTGCGGAACAGAAGTTTTGAATCATGGTGTAAATTACCTCATAAGGGCAAAGGTTTTATCCTGTATTCTGAGTGCCCCAAGGAAAATTCCTGGATGTCATCAAAAGCAAATTTATCAATTTCAGAATACATTAATCCAGGGACCGTCAAGTGACTACACTCTCGTGCGTACGTACAAACCCTCAAGCCCTGACGTACGGCTGCGGGCAAGGGTAGCTGCTTCCACAGTGGCGGAGCTATACTTCGCACGAAAACATGACGACCTTCCTCATCCCCTTCACCAGTTAACTGCAGGCACGCGCAAGGGATAAACCCTTAGCCGAGTTGCCAATTCTTGAAGTCATTGTGATTTGCGAACGTTTTTCAAACTGTGTTCCGTGAAACCGCGATTTTCAGAAAGACTATATTATCTTTGTAAATATACCTTAATTTATAATTACTAAAACAAAATTGGTATAAAAATGAACAAACTTATTTTAAAAACACTTTATATTTATATTTTCACTAACTTGTTTTGCCTAAATAAACAAAAAAATGCAGACTTCTATATAATAAGTGTTAAATTCTCATGTTATTGAAGTTCCAGAATTTTATACTTAATTAAGAATGTTGCGCTGGTAAAATTTTCTGAAACTGTGATCATTGAATAGTTATAGAATTTATAGCACAAAAGAGTAAAGTTAGATTTTATCAGCTTCGCCTTGGGTGATAATTTGCACGAACGCATAAAATCTATTTACTCTAGTGTGCTATACAATATTTTATTCATTACTGGTATGTAAATTTAATTATAAATTGTAGGGCTTTTCTTTGTGCTGTGTTGTTGGCGAAGAAGTTCATATTCATTTTACTATAGCTAATATGTTGGTTGTCATGTAGAGTGATTTAAAAACATTTAATTCACTGCTGTAAGTTAGAAAACTTTTAAGCACTGCTGTGAATAATGTCATTATTTAGGTTGCTAAGGACGGTGTTGCTGTTGGCGATATCTCTTTCGCGTACTCTTCACATACTGTACGGCGAAGTAAATCACGTATAAAATCGTCTATCTTACCGAATTCTGTTTTAATTTGTTTATTTTCTCTTTAGTCGGTGAACCGTAATTCATAATTTCTATGCCCATATATCCAACTCCGCCGGTTGCGTCCGATGTTAAGTGATTAAGATTTATACTTATTAAACTGCCTGAACTTTCGATTACTTTATGGATAGAATTTCTAACGTTAGACACAATTTTAACACTTTGTTTTCTTAGCTACGCTCCTCTGCAAATAAGATATTTGTTTTCTTCGACGGTGTTATTTGTTGTTCTTGGCGTGATGGTCCTGGATCTTCAGGTGTATCAGGAGGCCTGCGGATCATCTGCTCCTACACTCATTAATCATGGCCGGAATTAATTAGACATATTGAAGCGCACAACGGTATAAAACAACACGTCGACAAAGACACTGAGAATGGGTGAAAACCAACAGATAGAGGCAATGACTACTAGATTTGGCAATGCTGGGATCTATTGTATTCCTGCCACGCGGCTAGGGGTTGAGTAGAGGATGGGGGTTTATGAGGGATTACCAATTCCAAGAAGAGAGGCCGTCATGTTTCCGAGCCAAGTATAAGAACTTGTATGTGAACCAAATTTGTGATAAGAATGTAAATTAATTTCAGCTTTTAATTGAAGCACGCTTTCACTGTTAATTGCACTATACTGAAAAACAGTACTCTATACAATTTTGTACAGTTAACTATATACGAAACAAATTTTTGCATGTTTGCACAATAATGAAACAAAACAAAATATACACTTTTATACAGATTAACATACTGTTTGTCTTCTTCTCATTGCTATACAATTCAATTAACAAAATAAAACAACAGTACAAACGTTGTTATTCAAATACAATTCTCTAATAATAGTACTTTTTCTTAAACATCAGAGATCCGCTGCGATTTTTGCAGTTTTCTGTTAGTAAGCAGCTATTTAATTCTCCGAGCTATTGTTTTAGTACCAGCCAATCACAAACATGCTTTCAATTGTTCATCACTTAGTTGTTTCTGTGACGTGACTTTGTAAACTTCATTAAACAAAACAGTGTTTCGCATACGTAGGTTGTCCCGAACATTTAAAACGTTCTTGCAGCAAGATTGTACTGTTTAGGAAACCTTTCTCGTGGAAAACAAGTATAGAAATGGTTAATACTTTTTTTTGATACTTATCCTTTAGCTCAATATCGCTTTGTAAATCAAGTATTTCTAATTGTAGTTCAGCAGGAATATCCAGGACACTCACTGAAAAAGATATTGCAAATATCTTAAATTGTTGTTCAAGATCTCTAATATCCTCAAATCTACGTTCGAAACTTCGCACAATTGTTGCATTATTCTTATATATTCTTTCATGTCCAAGGCTTCTAACAGGTTTTCCATGTACATCCATAAATAAGGCAGTTTCATTTCTAAGTGCGAGAAAACGTTCCAGAATTTTTCGACTTCACCACCTTACCTCGGTATGGTAGAGTAAATCCCCATACTGTTAATACCATCAAGCAGTGCCCTGAAGTCCCTGTGATTGAGTCCTTTAGACCTTATGAAATTAATTGTTCGCATAACAACATCCATTACATTGCTAAGGTTCATGTTTTAGCACATAAATATTCCTGGTGCAAAATGCAGTGCACCGGTGCCCCCAAGCGACCTCGATAGGTTCCACCACTGATAGACTGCAGTGTACAAGTGTACTGCCCGCAGTGGAAGCCGTAAGCAGGCCTGTACGCCCTCTCGCGATCTTGACTCGACTTGGCGGAGCCTGCATTAATCCAATTAAAATGTCCAGCAATCTATCTGCGGTTAGATCTGTGCCCGGCAGAAGTTTCAACACAACCCCGTTGTCGCCATCCCGGCTGCAACGAGACTGAAACTCTTGGTCACGTGTTGGGGTTCTGTCGAAAAACGGAGCTGCTGCGCAACAATCGACACCATAAGGCCAGGACCGGTATTGCTGATGTCCTCAAGCGTCGTGTATAGGAAGTACACGAGGAGATCCACTGCGTTTCATCCTTAGATTCGAACAGAAGAGCAGATATTGCAGCCATCCACAGGACTCAATCTAAGGGATTAGTCCTTGATCCTACAATCCGGTTCGAGAGGGATGCCCTGCAGGCTCAACACGTTGATGAGGAGAAGAAATCCATTTATGAGTCCTGCATCCCATACCTAAGTGAGAAATATAACCTTCCCACTAGTCAGTGGAGTGTTTCTGGTCTTTTGTTTGGTGCACGTGGCACACTTCCTAAATTCACATGTAATATTTTAAAAACACTCGGTCTCCGATTTTTTGAAATGCAAAAAATTTTATTGAATAATTTTAAGGATTCAATCCAAATATTACATTGCCATTTATATTTTGGCCATTGGGTTTGCATTTCTCTGGATGTTTTTCTAAACAATTCCTGTATTTAATCTTTTTGTCTTTCTAAATTATTCTGTAGTGCTTTTATTCTGGGTCTTTATGGTCACCCTCATTGAGGGCAGATTATTTTGTTAAAATATTTTCTTCTGCAGAGTACACAACTAAATTTCAGAACACACACTATTTGACTCCACACTACCAAACACAAAAGCGCCCCCAGGAAAACAACTGAAGAAACAGGAACAAGCAAGGACCTCACCAGTTCTGAAAATGGCTGACACAAAGTCGAAACTAGTCAACTAGGTCATTAAAATTCAGTTTACATTTTAACACATGAAAGTGGTTATTATAACTACAAAGGATGCCAAAAAGTGTACAAACTCTTTCAATGACTACAAACTTAGAATTATTATGATACAGAAAAGTTTCGAAATTAAAAATAATGTGAACCAATGTAGAAACCAGTCATTTATTGAAAGTGTTCAAATTGTTGGCCACTGTAGTCCAGGCACAGTTGATAACGCTGACCGATGGAACCCAAAACGCTCCTAATCATTTCGATTGGTATTTGGGCACATTCACTTTCAATGGCTGCTCTAAACTCATCGATTGTAGCTGGTTTTGTGCTATAAAACGTGTGCTTGACATGTCCCCACAGAAAAAAATCAATTGGAGTCAAATCCGATAAGCGAGGGGAGTACTCGGTACTACCTCTTTGTTCTATCCATCTGTTCTGTAGGTGGTCGTTAAGACAGGGCCTCATGTTGCATGGTAGTAGGGAGGTGCTCCATCCTGCTGGAAGTACCATTCTTCATTCCTTAACATCTCTTCGACGCATGGCATGGTGGATTCCTGTAGCAAGTTGAGGTAAATTGCACCAGTCACGGTACCATCAAAAATGAAAGATCCAATTAAACCAAATGCTGACAAACCATACCACACTGTAACTCCTGGTAAGTTCACATGGTTTTCCACTGTCATATGAGGATTGTTAGCTGCCCAGTACGTGCAATTGTGACGATTAATTGAGCCATTTTACTTAAACGTGGCCTCATCACTCCAAACAATCTTGTATGGAAATTGATTGTCCTACGCACATTTTGCTTGGTGCCACTCACAAAATTCAATTCTCCGGTCATGATCATCTTCATTGAGAGTGTGGACTAATCTATACTAATAATAAATCTGTAGCCGAAATTTTTCTGGTAATTTTCGATTTTCCAAAAATAATTGGTCCTAACATATATAATTAACCATCCTGAAACCGAAAATCGCTTTTTTGAAATTTTTGTTTGTATGTCTGTCTGTCTGTATGTTTGTTACCTTTTCACGCGATAATGACTGAACCGATTTCGATGAAAATTGGAATATAAATTAAGTTCGTTGTAACTTAGATTATAGGCTATATGGCACTCAAAATACATTATTTAAAAGGGGGGTTATAAGGAGGTCTGAATTAAATAAATAAATCGAAATATCTCGCTTATTATTGATTTTTGTGAAATATGTTACATAACAAAAGTTTCTTTAAAAATTATTTCTGATAAGTTTTATTCTCTGAAAAATTTTGATAGGACTGATATTTAATGAGATAAATGAGTTTTAAAATTAAAATAACTGCCATCTAAGGCCGTGTATTGAAATAAAAAACTAATAACTTCGTCTATAAGGGGCCTTGGACACAACAATCGAAAGCTATGAAACATAGCCTACAGAGAATGTTTCTGTGTTTGTATGAAGCTAAATTAACCGATTTCTATAATTAATTATAATTTCATCATTGGAAAGTGTAGTTTCTCTGGATGGACATAATGCTATAATGTTATTACAGTAACTTATGAGTGAATTGAGCACAGGTAAGATTAAAATAGCTTCTTATGCACAGAAAACTTGATAGGTTATTCTGTATATTCATTTCCTGTATTTCTTATAATAATGTTTATGAACATATTCACTTTTATCTCAGAGAATTAACGAACAACGAGAGTGTATTGATTTAGTATGCAGTAATAGTACGTTAGCTTAGCAATCCATTATTTTATAATTAAAATTTTAACTATGCTCAATTGAATCGTGTTAAAATACATAAAATACATATGCAATAAATGCAATGCAAAAAAATTGGGTAATGAGCCAAGCAGATTATGTTGCGCTGTTGTAAAAGTTGTTTTTCCTGAGATTCAAGAGCTCCCACAACAAATTAAAAACTTTCTAATTCGAGTATATCCGTTATCAACACACTTTTTCATAATATAATATAATATAATATAATATAAACATAATAATAAATCTGTAGCCAAAATTTTTCTGTTAATTTTCGCTTTTCCAAAAATAATTGGTAATAACAATTAAGAAACATGTTAAAGGAATTGTCATTGCACCAAATGAGTGGTCTCTGGATCAAAATGACCGCATTTTAATATTTTAAATACAATTTAAATTAAGTAACATATTAAACGATTTATGCTTCTATCAAACACGAATGTTCCCTGGATCAAATGTCCTATTTTAATTATGTAATTACTTTATATTTTATTTCTAACGGGTGCAGCGGAGCGCACGGGTACGGCTAGTCTAGGAATAAAACTTTTTCATTGAGCACGCTTCAAAACCCGATGGACACTCGATTTTGAAAGTCCTGTCTCACGAGCTCCTTGCCGAACAGATTTTCTAGGAGATTGCTGAAACCTTTCGATGACTTCTCTTTCTCTTGTGGGGCTGGTGGAGTTCGTGGTCTTCTGGATTGTTGTTATGACATTCTGAACAGTTCCTTCATCTTCAAACTTATCTCGCAAACCAGCAATTGTGAGTCGCGTTGGTGCATCTCGTTGAAACTCCTTTCTAAACCGTCTTTGCACTTCAATTATCTTCTCAGTCTTCCAGTAGCACTTTAGAATGAATTTTCTTTCCTCAAAGTTTAGCCTGACTTCAGCCATTATTTTAAGCGGTCACACGTGAAAAAAATTTTAAAAAGTGAGTTAGTTATGAGCTATTAAAGAGTGTATACATTTTTTTGACACCCTCTGTATATTCCTAAGGGAAAATGGGTTATAATAAAATTATAATACTTTCTGGTTATGCTACAAGGAAGCGATAAAAAAAATAAGGAATAACTTACAGAAATCCTGTCTAAAAATTGATACTGTCAGAATTCTCTATATCCTGTAACTTCTGTTGCAGATATCAAAACACAAAAATTACAGCCCTAACAACAATCTAGCCGGAACGTGAAGGATAAGCTTACGGAAAAGAGTAACAAGAATATTATCTGCCAACAGGGAACAAATAACAGCGATACAAGCCTGAATGTAAATGTGGAATAAACACAAAACTACGTGTTCTATCGCTTAACTAGGTGCTTAATATTTCTGAAGCGAAGAAGTTTGAGTCACATGACCTATCCATTTTCATTTTTAATATTTTTTTACTGACGTAACAAAGAGAATTCAAGAAAGGAATTGTTTGGAATACTTAAACTGGACAATAATTTCGTGCTTTATTTTCAAATAAAGATAAATAAATAGAGAAGAAAGATACGCAAATCAGGTTTAAATGGTATACGATGGAACAAGGCTATAGAAGGTACCATAAAAATTAACATACTGTACACAACATAACTGTTAAAAATTATTATAACTCGCTCCTGAATTATGGAAAATAACAAAATGAAAAAAAGGATGAGCTCTAAAACAATGAAAACTGAAATGTATTGTCAGCCAGAATATAAGAAAGAAATGAGTTAGGAATTCTGTTATTCGAGAAAAGATACATATAAACGATAATATAAATGACAACACAATTAGGATGGTGTGGCCACGTACAAAGAATGGAAAATGGCAAATTACAGGAAAGTCTTTTACGACGATATCTAAATTACGACGCTTTATCAACATCTTAGGTTATTTAGCGTCTGAATGAGATGAAGGTGATAATGCCGGTGAAATGAGTCCGGGGTCCAACACCGATAGTTACCCAGCATTTGCTCATATTGGGCTGAGAGAAAACCTCAGAAAAAACCTCAACCAGGTAACTTTCCCCCATCGGGAATCGAACCCGGGCCACCTGGTTTCGCGGCCAGACGCGCTAACCGTTACTCCACAGGTGTGGACCAAATGTTAATATTAAATTGATGTCATAAGATTGAACAATTTTACATTATTTATTGTATTTAATAACCGACTTATCTAAAAATCAAAACATGGATTGTAAATTCGTCATTAAGGTTTACAGACTGTACAGTATTATAATCAGTCTTCTAGATCAGTGGGTAATTCCTGTACTACACGCATAAACACACATGGGCATCAAATCACGAACAGGCACGTCATTTTACTGCAGGACTCAATTCTGAACTGACCATATCCTGCCTGTTTCTACGTAAACGTTCAACCGTAACCAAGCTCATGAAAATTGCGTCACTGATCTTTATATTAACACTAGTGGCTTGTGCAGCAAATGCTGCAAACTAAGTTCATTAGACGTTCAAATAAACATTTTTCAGATTTATTTTCAATGAAGAATACCAGACATTCTGAAAGTTATTTGCTTCCATAATAATGAAAGATACTCTCTCTCTCGAGCCAATACTGAAGAGAACCACGCATATAAATATCTACACCACACCGCCATTAAATATATGAAAAAGATCCAACCCCACTTGATTAATAACTATACAAATATTTGATTTTTAATAATATTATCTTACGTAAGTTTTATAGCTTTCAGTAACATATACTATATATACTGTATATAAATAAAAATCTAATTTCAGTTATTCTCTACATCTACTTATATAACCCCAAAACGTTTCACTTTCATATCATCAATATAGCATTAATATGTATAATTAATGAAAAATAGCCACATCATGGGATTAACTATAATAATATTTCATCAAACCACCTCAAGTTTTGTAATTTTTAATATCCAATACACAGCTGTACCCAGAAAATTACACACCACAGAATCGAACCTGTAAATTATTTTTAGTAAGTTAAGTTTTTAATAACCAATTTAATTTGAGCTCTAAATATGTCAGCATTCTTGCAGATCATGGCCTTCGTGTAATATTGTTTACTGTAGTGTGTGTTTTGTTTTATTCTGAAATGCAATTAGTTCCCAAAACTGACGACAGATGGATTTTGGAAAATAGGAAAGTGATGTAGGAAAATTGACATTTCACTGAAAACTACTATTTTTCTGAAAAGTTCCAAGCTTCAAAATGAGGGGTCATTTATTAAAATCCGTTCAGCCGTTTTCCCGTAATTTCCATTACCAGTTCAAATTAAGGTACAGACGACAATATTATAAGCTCTCTACACAGCTCTTTCATAAAGTAGATCCGCCCAGCTTTGTCCTTTTGCATCTATGACAGAGTCAGGAAAATGTAAACAAACCTGGCTAGAACACTGTACTTCTGCTGAACATGTAGATGTCAACGTCGATATCGGCTATTCCTAAAGCGTACCCACCACTTTTACAGGGAAAACCGACAGACATTTAAAAATTGATGTTAAAGCAGGTATTGGAAAAGGGATTTTCCCACAGGGAAATAAAAAATCGTGTTGTAACCGCTGGGTTGCACCATTAACGAAATGTTATATATGATAGAGCGGACATCACTTTAATGTAATCATTGTAATTTACGCCTTATGAGATACAGGCTCTATTCAGGTGTGACGAAACAGGCAACGGCAGAAATGACAGCATGAAAAATGGCAAGGAAAACCACAGTATTCTAGGAAAATGTTTCGCAAAGGTGTTTCATCGACTACAAATTTCGCTAACATCTATAGTGAGGATCACGTAAGAGTATTTTCTAAAGGACTAATTCGGCCGTCTCTTCAGTGTTGCCAACAAATACTAGATATCACCAAAAAGGGTATAGTTACAATGCCATGTACTATAATCTATACTAATAATAAATCTGTAGCCGAAATTTTTCTGGTAATTTTCGATTTTCCAAAAATAATTGGTCCTAACATATACAATTAACCACCCTGAAACCGAAAATCGCATTTTTGACATTTTTGTTTCTATGTCTGTCTCTATGTTTGTTACCTTTTCACGCGATAATGGCTGAACCGATTTATATGAAAATTGGAATATAAATTAAGTTCGTTGTAACTTAGATTTTAGGCTATATGGCATTCAAAATACATTATTTAAAAGGGGGGTTATAAGGGGACCTGAATTAAATAAATCGAAATATCTAGCTTATTATTGATTTTTGTGAAAAATGTTACATAACAAAAGTTTCTTTAAAAATGATTTCCGATAAGTTTTATTCTTCACAAAATTTTGATAGGACTTATATTTAATGAGATAAATGAGTTTTAAAATTAAAATAACGCCATCTAAGATGGTGCAATGAATTAAGAACAAATGACTTCTTGTATAAGGGGCCTTGGACAACAACAATCGAAACAGGGGCCTTGGACATCAACAATCGAAAGCTATTAAACACAGCCTACAGAGAATGTTTCTGTGTTTGTATGAAGTAATATCAGAAGCTAAATTAACCGATTTCTATAATTAATTATTATTTCACCATTGGAAAGTGTAGTTTCTCTAGAGGACATAATGCTATAATGTTATTACAGTAACGTCTGAGTAAATCGAGGACAAGTAAGATTAAAATAGCTTCTTATGCACAGAAAATTTGATAGGCTATTTTGTACATTCGTTTTCGGTATTTCTTAAAATAATATTTATGTACACTCATTTTAATCTCAGAGAATTAACGAACAACGAGAGTGTACTGATTTAGTATGTAGTAATAGTACGTTAGCTTAGCAATCCATTATTTTATAATTCAAATTTTAACTATGCTCAATTCAATCGTGTTAAAATACATAAAATATATATGCCAGAAATGCAATGCAAAAAAAAAAATTGGGTACTGAGCGAAGCACATTATCTTGCGCTGTTGTAAAAGTTGTTCCCTGGATCAAACGTCCTATTTTAATTATGTAATTACTTTATATTTATTTCTAACAGGTGCAGCGGAGCGCACGGGTACGGCTAGTAATAATAATAATAATAATAATAATAATAATAATAATAATACATATGGGAAATGCCTGTTATTATTCGGTTGAGAAGCTTTTGTCATCTAGTCTGCTGTCAAAAAATCTGAAAGTTAGAATTTAAAAAACAGTTATATTACCGGTTGTTCTGTATGGTTGTGCAACTTGGACTCTCACTTTGAGAGAGGAACAGAGCTTAAGGGTGTTTGAGAAATAGGTTCTTAGGAAAATATTTGGGGCTAAGAGGGATGAAGTTACAGGAGAATGGAGAAAGTTACACAACACAGAACTGCACGCATTGTATTCTTCACCTGACATAATTAGGAACATTAAATCTAGACGTTTGAGATGGGCAGGACATGTAGCACGTATGGACGAATCCAGAAATGCATATAGAGTGTTAGTTGGGAGGCCGGAGGGAAAAAGACCTTTAGGGAGGCCGAGACGTAGATGGGAAGATAATATTAAAATGGATTTGAGGGAGGTGGGATATGATGATAGAGACTGGATTAATCTTGTTCAGGACAGGGACCAACGGCGGGCTTATGTGAGGGCAGCAATGAACCTCCGGGTTCCTTAAAAGCCAGTAAGTAAGTAAATAAGTAAGTATTATCGGTTTGTTATAATCCATCCTTGTCATCCGAAGCTTCTGTTGAGACTTGAAAGCAATGTGAAAATAACGCTCAATGGGTTGCTAGCTCAGAGAGGTGCAATTGGTGGGGTTCCCACCTATGCAGCATTTCCTCTGCATATGACATTTCAGTTATACCGCTGATACTCGGTCCCCAGAGCCTCGTTCGTTCGAAACGGGTTGCACCACGTGAAGGTGAGGATGGGATTTGGGTAGGAGAGGTTGTAGATTGAATGCACATCACTATCTTTTAGCAACCCAAGTAAAATCTGTTTGAATAATAAAATAATAGCAAGAGTAAATACTTTCACTTACCTTGGCTATACACTATCACTTTATAATGACGTAGATATTACTGACTATTACACTTTTACTACGTCACACTACTTTTGACCAATAAAACGGTACGAAAGAACGTCTTTCAACCAATAATGGCTGCTTATCGCAGAATTTTTTTCGCGTCCCTAGCATTTGTTTAATTTTGTCACGTCCCTAGCATTTGTTTAATTGTATCGCGTCCCTAGCATTTGTTTATTTTTATCACTACCCTAGCATTTGTTTATTTTTATCACTACCCTAGCATTTGTTTCTTTGCTTGCCAACATTTCAAACTGCACTGGTCTGGACGTCAAAAAACAGAAAATTACAAACCACTCCAGTCGATGCACAGCACTTTCAAATATGACTCGCATTGGCATTCAAGAACAAGAATTAATACAGATCACTGGTCATGTATGAAGAGCACCATTCGGAAATCCTGAATGAGTTGAGGAATACACCATGTACACCAACGAGTTCACTTCTTTTACGCACATGTCCAATATAACATCAACTGAACCACCAACCACTAAAACATTCAAATTTGAAAATTGTACTTTCAATAATTGTTTCTTTTAAAATTATTCATGTTTATTTTTTATTTCATCATCGTTAATTAAAACGTTTCTTGTTTATTTAATCATCCCTAATTAAAAATTTTCTAACACTTGTTTATATTACATTTAGGTTATGTTTTTTTATAGCTTCTGCTATATGATATTATGGATAGTCACTTATCAGAGACTGTTTAATACTAAGATTTATTAAAAATCATCTGTCAAGTGACGTTGATTACTGGGATCCGGATAATTGAAGTGGAATGCAAATGTTTTAATAAAAGTGAAACTGAATCAGCAAAGCCTTCTTCACTAGTAACCGTCCACAGAGTTCAATGAAGATTCCATAGTTGGCACAACTGATAATAAGAAAACATAATCATAAAACATTACTGCCATCTAGCGTAATGTTGAGATGGTACAATAATACATTTGAAGACAGTTGTATTTTCGTAAGCCAATTAATATTTTATTGTATTGGAGTACTTTGTTACTTCTAATCTTTATATACTTTCTTCTAATCGTGTAATAGTCAATTAAATCCCACTCGAGTTTTGATTTTCTCTAGATAAATCAAAACCTGTAGTGAGATTACTGTTGAAAAAATATGTAAATATAATAAAACAATAGGGATCATTAATAAAATCATGAAACCTTCACTAGTACAAAGACACACAAGAATAGGCTTATATAAAACCTTAGCACAACCAGTATTAAGCTATGGTAGTGAAGCGTGGACTGTGAAGAATAAAGGTGTCAGTAGAATAACAGCAAGTGAGATGAGGTTCATGAGAGCAACAGCTGGATATACTCGCTGGAATCATAAAAAAAATGAGGACATAATGCAAGAACTTCAAATAGAACCCATTATTCAGTTCATCAGCAAATATCAACTTCAGTGGAAGGGTCATCTCGAACGAATGGATCGATGCAGAATTCCAAAAACACTGTTTCATTACCATCCACATGGCAAAAGATCTCTAGGTCGTCCGAAGAAGAGATGGACTGAAAATTCTAGTTTGAGACCGTAACAGGCCACTCGGTCTAATACTTGTTAGGAAGACGACGACGACGATTATCGGTTTGTGTTTGTCTGAAATATTCGACATGCTATCGGAGGTGAGTTAAGTGGGCCACCCTGTATAAGGATAAACACCCTGTATGTACGCATACTGCTATTCCAGACAAGACTGAATCAATGGGAAGAATCGAACTCAGCGTTAGATGGGACTCATCCCCGATTGGTGTTCAATTTGCGCAAGATGTAATTTCTGTGATCAACTGATTGCTGTAGTCTTTATCACTTAAAACGTGTGCGTGGTAAAACATGTGGACATGCCAGCCATATCACCAGATCGATGTAATTAAGTGTCTGCTTCGTGAAATGTTTACTCAAGGTACATTACCGATTCTGATTGCCAGGCTCCCATATCTTTCCAATATTATACTGTACTGTACTAGTCCACGTATCTCTCTCTACATAGTAGATACAATCTGGACAGAAAACGGCAAAGTGATATCCTGACCTGAAATATTTTATTTAGAGGGTATTCAGCACTGAAATATTTATTTATTAACTTATTTACTTATTTATTTCTATATTTGCTTCTTTATCTATTAATTTAATTAATAATTCATTTAGTCATTTATTTATTTTTCTATTTATTTATTCATTTGATTATATATTTATTTATTCACTTATTTATTCATTCATTTCCATATTTCTTTCATTATCTTTTTATTTATTTATTTATTCATTCATTTAATTATTTACTTACTTATTTATTCACTTATTTAAGTTATTTCTATATTTCTTTATTCAATTATTTTCATATTTTTCTTTATATTTTTATTTATTCATTCATCCATTCATTTAATTATTTACTTATTTATTTATTCATTTATTTCTATATTTCTTTCTATTTATTTATTCATTTAATTATTGACTTATTTATTCACTTATTTCTATATTATTTTCTTTATATTTATTTATTCATTTAATTAATTATTTATTTATTCACTTATTTCCATATTTCTTTCTTTATCTTTTTATTTATTCGTGCATTTAATTATTTACTCATTTATTTATTCACTTAAGTTATTTCTATATCTCTTTCCATTTATTTATTCATTTAATTATTTACTTATTTATTCACTTATTTCTATATTTCTGTTTATTTATGGGTTTAATTAAATATTAATTTGACTTATTTATTTATTTATTTATTTCCATATTTCTTTCTTTAATTTTTTTATTTATTCATTCACTTAATTATTTACTTATTTATTTATTCACTTATTTTATTAAGTTATTTCTATATTTCTATCTTTGTCTTTTTATTTACTTATTTATTTCTATATTTATTTCTCCTTTTTATTTATTTATTGATTTAATTAATTGATTAATCATTCTCTTATTTATTCATTTACATTCATATTTCTTTCATATTTTAATTCATTTATTCATTTAATTATATATTTTTTCTTTATCTTTTTATGTATTCATTTATTTATTCACTTATTAATTTATTAATTTATTCATTTATTTCTGTATTTATTTCTTTATATTTTTATTTAATTACTTGTTTATTTACTTATTTAATCAATTTATCTATTTATTCACTTACCGGTATTAATTAATTTATTCATTCATTCATTCATTTCTGTATTTCTTTCTTTATATTTTTATTTATTTATAAAGTCATTCATTGTTTATCCATTTAATTATTTATTCACTTATAAATTTATTTATTCATTTACATTTCTTTCTTTATCTTTTTATGTATTATATTCATTTAACTAATTATACATTTATTTCTATATTTCTTTATTTACATTTGTTTATTGCTGGACAATTCCACAACAAGAACTCTTGGTAAACAACAGATTTGTTTTCTAGTACAAACTAATAGCACAGTATCTTCATAATACCATCTAATAATATCAACTGAACTGATACGTTTCTGGCACTATCCCAGAAACGGATGAACCGAATTATTATTATTATTATTATTATTATTATTATTATTATTATTATTATTAAACCTGACATTTCTCTTTGGCCTATTACTAGAAGACGGTGACGTCCACAGCAATATTATATTATACTAGTGGCTTGTACAGCAAATGCTGCAAACTAAGTTCATTACAAGTTTAAATTATTTTTTTTCAAAATTATTTCCATTGAAGAATACCAGAAATTTTGGAAGTTATTTGCTTCATTAATAATGAAACATATCCCTCTGAATGGTTTTCTTTGTGCTAAATATTTTTATTGAACCTATACATCTTCAGTTCTTGAGTTTCATTAAATATATGGAAAAGACCTATACCACCTGATTAATAACTATAAAAATATTTCATTTTTAATAACAATATTATCTTAATTAAAATTTTGTATAGACTACTATATAGCCGTCACTCATTAAATATTATAGAAATGAAGATTAACTTCAGATATTCTCTACGCCTACTTATATAACCCCAAAAGCTTTCAATTTCATATCATCAATAAAGCATCAATCTGTATAATAAGTTACAAATACTCACATCATGGCATTCACTATAATAATATTTCATTTTTAGTGGTAATAATGTCATCAAACATTCTTAAATTTTGTAGTTTTTAACATCCAATACACAGACAGCTGTACTCAGAAAATTACACACCAGAGAATGTGACCTGTAAATTTTTTTAGTAAATCTTTAAGTTTTTAATAAGCAATATTACAGACTGAAAAAGTTACACAAATGAAGATCGACATATTGGTATTATGATGTCAGAGAATCTGAGCCATCTGAACTCTAAATATGTCGTAGCCTTCGTGTGTTATTGTTTATTGAAGTGTGTTTTGTGTTTTGTTTTATTCTCTAAAAGCCATTATTTCTGAAAACTGACGACAGGTGGATTTTGGAAAATAGGAAAATGATCTAGGAAAACTGAAATTTCACTGAAAACTACTATTTTTCTGAAAAATTTTGCGTTCCAAGCTTCAAAATGACGGGTCATTTATTAAAATCCGTTCAGCCGTTTCCCCGTAATTTCCATTACCAGTTCAAATTATATATATAGATTATAGATATTATAAAAATAGCTTTTGTGCGAGATCGTGCGTATCTGCTTGTTTTCCGCACAGAACCAATACGCGGTAAGTGTGAAATACCACATTCAGTATTCCCAACGTAACACACATAACAATTTCCCTCTTCTTACCGCTTAAGCGCGACATTCATTTTACTGCTTTAGGCTTTGAACATATTATTTTTAGAGACGTTTAACATAGTAATAATTATAAATTGGAAACTTACCACTTCAATTTCACCTAAATTGCAATGTTAATTATTGTTTTTAAATATTTGCAAAAATTAAGTAAAGTCTACTACTCCACGAAACTTATTGCATTCCTGATAGAAGTAACATTAAGGAAGCCGTGAAAAAATCAACGAGATTCCAGATGCCGATGTTATTACTGCAATATGTTATATAAATAATATTGTTAAAATATTAAAATGAAAAAAAAAATCATTACATAACCTTACCGTTTGTTTTAAGTTCGCATTTATAGATTTGGGGGAAAAAAAGACAGACGTATATCACGGCCTGCTGGAGTATAGTAAACACAGAAAACATTTTACAGCAACAATGTGGAAGAAAGATATTTTGGTGTTCCGAAGTTGGCGTCATTAAACAGAAACCAACATGGAGATTTCATTGCAACTAATTAGAAATTCGTCTTTCAGGTATGTAATAAACGATCTTCGCACAACTACGTTTCGCTTTTTCAATCTTTTCCTCGAACATGAAAACGTCAACATACCGCTCTTGTAACGCATATTACTATTACTTCTTAATCCTAGCCCAAAACCAGTCGTGCATCTCCGGAGTTGGTTCCCATTGCCTCTTGGTGGTATGTGAGAAGTTTCTCGAATATCGCACTACACGACAGACGAAGAGCAGGATGCATGCCAGGTGGATACTGCCACATCAGGTGCATTCAGTGCATAGCTCTTTGCCTCCCAGGTATTCTGCGGCCTGCCAGACGCTCTCTCTCGTCTCTTCTCTTCTCTCAAATCTCCCTCTCCCCCTCAAGCCATAAAATGTTACAGAGTTTCTTATGTCTGCTTGCAGTTACTCTTATTGCTGGCCACATGTCTGCAAGGTTTCTGCCCTAGTGAACTGCTCAAAGCCTTAGAGATGAAAGAGCGAATTTTAACATCTCGATCTGTACGCATTTAGTTACTTCGTCACGTCTATTAATTAACATGTATAATTAGACTGGCTCCAAAAATTATTAGCACACCTCATTTTGTAAAAGTTGGAGATTTATCCTTCGAAGAGGTGGAAAAATTCAAATATCTTGGAGCAACAGTAACAAATATAAATGACACTCGGGAGGAAATTAAACACAGAATAAATATGGGAAATGCCTGTTATTATTCGGTTGAGAAGCTTTTATCATCCAGTCTGCTGTCAAAAAATCTGAAAGTTAGAATTTATAAAACAGTTATATTACCGTTTGTTCTGTAAGGTTGTGAAACTTGCACTCTCACTTTGAGAGAGGAACAGAGATTGAGAATAAGGTTCTTAGGAAAATATTTGGGGCTAAGAGGGATGAAGTTACATAATTAGGAACATTAAATCCAGACGTTTGAGATGGGCAGGGCATGTAGCACGTATGGGGAATCCAGAAATGCATATAGAGTGTTAGTTGGGAGGCCAGAGGGGAAAAGATCTTTGGGGAAGCCGAGACGTAGATGGGAGGATAATATTAAAATGGATTTGAGGGAGGTGGGATATGATGGTAGAGACTGGATTAATCTTGCTCAGGATAGGGACCAATGGCGGGCTTATGTGAGGGCGGCAATGAACCTCCGGGTTCCTTAAAAGCCAGTAAGTAAGTAAGTAAGTAAGTAAGGTAGTAAGCAAGTACTGGGTTCAATTTAAGATAATTGAAAATATAGTTTATTTACTGTATATGGACAAAGATAAGATAGTTAAACGATTTCAATTACGAAATTATTCAATTACACCATAAACAACCTTTCTAGAAATTAAAATATAGTATTAGAATCACCAAAAAAATTATTGGCACGTGGCGCCATCTGTCATTTAAATTGCATTAAACACAAGGTCATGTTTCTGTAACTTCACTAAGGTCTACATTACACTATCAAATTTCTGTGTCATAGAATATGATACAATTTTTGATAAAATATAAGATTTTGACTATATTACACCATGTCAAACTTTGATCATATCTTTCATCACAGTTCTAATAATGGATACACAATAGTTCTGTGCTTGTTGTAACTGTAAAATATGCACTAATTGTTATTGCATTAATACTAAAGAAGAAATCGAAGAAAAAATGTATTTCATCGGCTTAGAGTGTAAACCTGCTAACCAACGGAAAGGAAATTTACAGGGGAAACAAAAAACTGAGTTTGAATTAACTCTGAAACTTTAGGACCAAAACCAAAGCTAAGTTTAAGAGTTAATTTATAGCTACATAGTTTTTTGTGTCCCCTGTAAAATTTCCTTTTTGTTAGTTAGCAGCTTTGCACTCTAAGCCGAAGATTTGGGTTAGAGATTGGGGTAGAGAGAAAAAATACAACTAGATACTGTGAAGTTCAAAAATACATAGGCCTTATCAAGAAATAAAATACAAATTAACCCATGAGGCAGATGAACAAAAGAAGTTGCTAATATCAATTTTAATGAACACAGAGGAGTGTTGAACCCTGTTCCACAGCATCAATACGTATTTTGAATATCAAACCAAAAATTCAAAATAAGAAAATTGAACTCACACATTTGAAAAAGGACACAAAGCAGCTATCCCTTTCATGGCTCTGCAAGACAAGTTAGTACTCAGCGACCCACTTGGTATAGACTAAATACATGTTTGTTTGAAATACTGTCACAATCCAACATTATTTTATAGTTGATACCATAATGTTCTTTTTTCAACATAGATTTACGGTATTTAAATTTTTTTGTCCCTATAATCTGGAGTTGTAACCAACACATTTTTTGAATAGTGATTGAAAAGTTAGTTTGACAAGGTTCTATGTGCACTTACACCTTTGTAACTTTCCTGAAGCGTCAAATTTCAAGTGACAAGGTTCTAACTGCATTTTCGCTACCTCAGATTCTACGATTTAAAAAGAAATTTTTTGAAGAGAACTCATTAAAACTACTTTCCATTGATATCTAAGAAGGTATATAAAATTATTAAGAAAAATATTCATAAATAAAAAAGTTATAGTATAATGAAACTTTAAACTCAATTTTCTCAGAATAATGGTTTTTGCAGTTAGAACCTTGTCAAACCAGGCTAGCGATTTCTCCACGAAAAATAAATGATTTCAGCGACCTCTTACGACTTCTTTGTGAACTATAAATCTAGAAAGTCTCCGATAAGTATTTGCGTATATGGGGCCCTTAATGGCATGATGCTCGCTTTCAACTGTTTCAGTTCGGTTGCTCTGGCAACGTCTATTTCGAAATGTAATAAATGAGAGTAGGCTATTCAAGCTTAATTTCAAGCAGAGGCATAAAAAAGCATGAC
Organism: Periplaneta americana; assembly: GCA_025594305.2. Lineage (NCBI taxonomy): Eukaryota > Metazoa > Arthropoda > Insecta > Blattodea > Blattidae > Periplaneta > Periplaneta americana. The sequence continues at coordinate 10,216,630 of JAJSOF020000023.1, forward strand.
ACATCAAAATTTCCACCTCAATTGTGATTAAACAATTGTATTCTTTCATTGCGCCTTGCAAAAATGTTTCCTGAAAATGTCTGGGGGTTTGTCTACCCCTGGTTTCAAGTACTCTTCTCCATCACAACCATGACCGGTTCCCGCCTCTCTTAGCCGGTGTTCCATGGACCGGGACCGAAGATTAATATTAAGGCAGAATTCCACTGCAAATTACAAAATAAACTTTTTCTTTTTTGTGAAGTTGTCGCTGATCGACAGTTTATGGATGAGGGACTGTCGCCAAGAACACTAAATACGCTTGAATAAACCCACACCATACTGAACTAAGAAAATGCTGTTCAAATTTCAATCCCGGCAGTAGACGAACAGATAGATGTATGGATAAAAATAGAGACAGATAGATCATCATCATCATCATCATCGTCATCATATACATAATCACAACCTATTACGAGTATATCATCTATTCTATTCATCATCTGATTGGAGGAATTAATGATAAACAGTTTTCAGGACATGGGAGGTGTGATAGGAGGAGAAAAAATAAAGTACATAATATGTGCTGATGATATGTATTTATTCACACTGCAAATGGGTAAATACCCGGTAGCAGTGGTAACTAATTACACTCAATAATTATAATAATAATAAAATACAGTCATGATATTAATAATAAAGTAATAATAGCAATATATAATAATATTAACAACGAGCATCCTAAATTAAATGAATCACTTAATATAACATAATTCATTAAAGTAAATCTAATTTATATCTTAATCCTAAGTTGGAACTTAAAACCACGAGTATATATGATATATGTTCATACTTGCTACCTTTCAGCACTACACTCATTTCGCTATCAATTCACTCACTGCACTGGAACTAAGACACATTTCACTGATTCTATCCTGATTTCACTAACACTTCAAAAACATTTCTGTGTTCAAATACTTTGCACTACCACTGTAAACTATAGAACTTCACTGACACAACACACTTCACTGACACAACACACTTCACTGACACAAACACACTTCACTGACACAACACACTTCAATGACACAACACACTTCACTGACACAAACACACTTCACTGACACAACACACTTCACTGACACAACACACTTCACTGACACAAACACACTTCACTGACACAACACACTTCACTGACACAAACACACTTCACTGACACAACACACTTCATCAGTGATACAACACTTCAAATAACAGAACATCAATTACATCCTTATTATTCCGTAGAATTGTACTTACGAGGCGCATCCAGAAAGTAAGTTTCCCTATTTATTTTTAAAAGAACACACACTTTCAGGAAAATATTTATTGGCAACAGATACAGCAATGTTTCAGCCATTTTTCAACATAGCCACCATCAGAATTGAGACACCTGTCGTATCGTGGGATCAACTTTTGTATCCCTCTGTCGTAGAACTCTGCCGCCTGTGAATGGAACCAGCGTGTGACAGACGTCTTCAGCTCTTCTTCGTTGCCAAAACGCTCACCGGAGGACAGGAATTTCTTGAGGTGCAAGAAAACGTGAAAATCGCTGGGAGCAAGATCAGGACAGTAGGGTGGATAATCAAACAACTCCCAGCCAAATTCCGTCAAAACAGCTGCTGTGCGCCGAGCCGTATGTGGACGAGCATTGTCATGGAGGAGCACAACACCTGCAGTAAGCATTCCACGCCTCTTGTTTTGAATGGCACGTCGCAATTTTCGCAGTGTTTCACAGTAACGGTCAGCGTTCAGTGTTTCACCTCTTGGAAGGAATTCAATGAGCATAATGCCCTTCCTGTCCCAGAACACCGTGCACATCACTTTCCGTACCGACAGCGTCTGTTTGAATTTCGTCCTGACCGGAGATCCACTATGCCGCCAATGCATTGAATGCTGCTTGGTTTCCGGGGTGAAGTGAGAAATCCAAGTCTCATCGCCCGTGACGATCCTGTCGAGGAACTCGTCGCCGTCATCGTGATACCGTTGCAGAAATGTCAGTGCTGCTTCTAAACGTTGCATTTTGTGTTCGGGTGTCAGGTTTTTCGGCACCCACCTGGCACACACTTTTTTGAACAGCAGGTGCTTAGTGACAATCTCATGCAACAAGGATCGCGATATCTGCGGAAAATGGCTGCTCAGCTCCGTAATCGTGACGCGACGGTTCTCCATGATGCACTGCCACACCAGCTCAACACGATCATCATTGATGAGGGACGGTCGCCCACTGCGCTCTTCATCATGGACACTTTGACGACCTTCGGAAAACTGCCTACACCAGCGACGCACCATCTGCTTACTCATGATGTTCGGGCCATAGACCTGACAAGCTGCCGATGAATTTCAATTGGCGCAATGCTTTGTGCATTAAAGAACTTTATCACCGACCGAACCTCGCAGGCGGCGGGAGAAGGAATAAGAGCTTCCATTTCGGACCACTGCTGCCACGCTACTGGCACCAGGCGGGACTGTCCGGCTGGCATATGATTGATACGTCATAGATCTGTTACGCATGCGCAAATGACATGGCTAATTACGTTTACTTTCAAGGGGAAAAAATCGGGAACTTACTTTCTGGATGCGCCTCGTACTATATTAACCTCAAATCGCTAGCCTAGACCCCATTACAAGCAATTTACGACGATTACTATAACTCACACCCGTTCACTATAAATCTATTTTTCTGCCACTATAACTCTCAGAATTTACTTATAAGCTCACAGCACTTTCACTACAACACTGCACACCCAATATAAATCACTGGAGATTCACTATGTTTCTCTGCTTACTCACTATACTTGTAAAACAACAAAATAGTCTGCATAATGTATTACCGTCTATTAGCAAAGTCCTTAAGCCTATTTTTAAATACTTTACATGTTATTTTAAGTGATCATGCTTCATTTAATTTGGGATGCTCCTTCTTGTTGTTGTTGTTGTTGTTATTATTATTATTATTATTATTATTATTATTACTATTATTACTATTTATCATTAGTATTTATCATTATTATTAATTATTGTTTTTTATTAGTTGTGTTTATTATTAATTGTCACTATTGAGTGTAATTAGTTACCAATGCCACCGCGTGTATATATACAGGGTGTTTAAAAAATACGGGGCATAATTTCAGGTATGTATTTCCCACATGTAGACAATCAAAATAGTTCATTACAACATGTGAGTAGTTTAATATCAAATACGGACATCTGTTGTCTCCATAGTTTTGATCTAGAGGCACTTTTTTGTTTCCCAGTGTTCTTTGTAGTATTTTATAACAATTTATTTTTATAAGTGTAGTGTTAGAATTTGTATATAGTTTCACCATAACTGAAAAAAGCATGAAAAAATGTATAAGAATCCACATTATCTAAATTTCATCTGAAGTTCAGATGTCCGCCTTTGATATTAAGCTACTCATGTGTCCGGAAATGCTTCATTTCCGAGTTATGGCCTTCACAACATTGAAATTCACCGGAACGTTTTTCTTTCCGCAGGTCGTTGTCATTACAGAAGATGTTCAAAATGTCCACCTCCTGCTTGAATACAGACCTCACATCGATGTCTCATTGACCTGCGAACACGATCCCAAACTCCGGGAGTATTGCGTATGTCCTCAGAACATGCCACAATTCGATTCCGAAGGGATTCCAAATCAGGCACCGGAGACGAATAAACCAATGATTTTAAATGGCCCCACAAGTAGAAATCGAGAGGGTTCAGATCAAGTGAGCGTGGAGGCCAAGTAATTGGGCCACCTCTACCTATCCATCGATCTGCCAGCTCTTGATTTGAATACATGTCGCACAGTCTAACGCCTACACAACACATGAATGTAACCTTTGCCTCGGAATGAACTGTCAGAGTGCCCTCTTAATGTCTCCTTTGACGGCAACGACCTGCGGAAAGAAAAACGTTCCGGTGAATTTCAATGTTGTGAAGGCCATAACTCGGAAATGAAGCATTTCCGAACACATGTTGTAATGAACTATTTTGATTGTCTACATGTGGGAAATACATACCTGAAATTATGCCCCGTATTTTTTAAACACTCTGTGTATATATATATATATATATATATATATATATATATATATATATATATATATATATATATACACACACACACACCCATTTGCAGTGTGAATAAATACATACACATACAAGTTTCTTCGAGTTTAGGTCATCCATTGCAGCACACATCATCACAAAACTGGAATATCGACGGACCATACGGTAGTCTACATGTGCTAATCGCCACGTAGAAACACATTGTATTTATTTATTGTGTCCCTCAGGTAGGAAGGAGAAAGCATTACACAGCTGCCAGCCGCTTCGCAAATAACGGGTGGATCTGATGCAATTTCTAACACGACTCTCACAAGCTGCTCCGAAACTCTTTGAACAATCATGTTTCAGGAGGTGAAATTGCTGAAGTAGGACTTAAACGCCTCTAAGACGGAAAGCTTAATCATAAACAACTTCTATGTTTTTTTTTAATTGGGTTATTTTACGACGCTGTATCAACATCTAGGTTATTTAGCGTCTGAATGATATGAAGGTGATAATACCGGTGAAATGAGTCCGGGGTCCAGCACCGAAAGTTACCCAGCATTTGCTCGTATTGGGTTGAGGGAAAACCCCGGAAAAAACCTCAACCAGGTATCTTGCCCGACCGGGATTCCAACCCGGGCCACCTGATTTCGCAGCCAGACGCGCACACCGTTACTCCACAGGTGTGGACACTTCTATGTTCTTATCAGAGTTCATGTTGAGCCTAATTTCTAAACATTAGATCGACTCCTCTTTGGTGTCGTCAACACCACCCGCACAAGATAACGTAAGACATAACACTGACACATGACGGGATTTGAACCAGCGACCGTAACTTACACGCTTCAGAGACGAAGAAGGTTACAACTTCAGTCAACTTAGTTGTTTTCCGATTAAAGGCCCATTCACAATGAAAATTAAACATAACCGTAACATAAACACAAAAGTTTGCGCCCAGGCTACCAAACGGGATCATTCACAATGATTCACATAAGCATTGACATAAACATTACTACAAGACGTTAACATGAAAGTTTGCAAACTCCAAACTTTCATGCTTATGCTTACGTGATTTGCAAACAGAACACAATCGTGGAGCGCTGAAGTATACGACAGAATATGAGGAAATGGCGTCGTTGTTATGTTTCCATGGTTACCAAGTATGTTTGCTGTTATGTTTATGTTCCCATCGTGAATGATCTTGATTTTACCGTAACGTTTATATTCTTAAGTTAATGCTTACGTTATGTTTAATTTTCATTGTGAATGAGCCTTAAGTCTGTTGTCGTATGACGCCAAATCTCTTGTTCAGAAGTGTACACACTTACTGAAATCCGCCGTTCCGTAATACTGCACTTAGTGTAAACGCCACAGGACTATCTTTCTAAATACAACCTTATTCCTGCCTTTAGGTAAGAAAAGATTGCGAAATCAGACGTTTGCCTTTCGCGTGTGCCCCTAACTTGCATGTTCTTTCCTATTTATATTTTTATGATTACTGACATGTTTATGGGAAGTGGATAATATTTTATTGCAAGTAGCTGACGAAATTCGGTGAGTGAAATCGGAAATAGATTTAGTTTCCTAATTAGTCCATTTCGATCTGCTGAATGGATTATGAGTTCAAGTAATCTTGAGCAGTTAGAATGTCAAGGTCGACCAGTTTCACATCTACATAATATTTAAGCAGAAGTGAACGATCATCCAACAATAGTCCACACCTATGGAGTAACGGTTAGCGCGTCTAGCTGGTGGCCCGGGTTCAATTCCCGGTAGGGGCAAGTTACCTGGTTGAGATTTTTTCCGGGGTTTTCCCTCAACCCAATATTGAGCAAATGCTGGGTAACTTTCGGTATTGGACCCCGGACTCATATCACCGGCATTATCACCTTCATCTCATTCAGACGCTAAATAACCTAAGCTGTTGATAAAGCGTCGTAAAATAACCTACTAAAATAAAAAAAAATTCAACTAATACGGGGTCATCGTATGCTAAGGATGATAATCACCTCAGCCGTTATAGCTGGTAAAATAATGTAGTGTACTGTACAAGTATAGATCAAAATTGCCAAATACTATGCAACTTTCACGTTAAAGTTTTAGAAAATATCACAAAAAATTGCTTTTATGCATTCAAAATGGAAGTTAGTAGATAATAACATTTGGCTTTACAATAATTATTATTATTATTTACTGCAGTTTTCTGTAATAATTGCACTTCAGAAGTGTACAGGGCATAAGATTAGGCCTATACTGGGTCTGGTAGCTAGTTTTGACTAGAGTCCCTAGATAATGATTACTGAATATGAGTTGAGACAATGAACATACTCTTTCTGACGGGTTGGATTCAACCATGACTTACATTAACATACAATTAATAAATTTAAGTACACACAAATGTAGTACACATATGTACCAAAATAAAAATAAACTGGATCAATGAAATACTAAATTATTCGTCATGATGTGTAATGCCTTAGAGTCCCTTTGTAACGAGAGTTGAGACGTTTATTCCATCAATTAAAATACAATAATTTCAGCACACTGTTCGTAAAGTGACTATAAGCTTTAGAATTACCGGTATCAAAATGACACATGATACGGCTTGGACAATGAAATTTATTGGCGGGTTATAAAAAAACACACTTCAAGTGATGCACTCGATATCTCATGGTTTGTTGCAATATAATTCGGAAATTGTTCATGTACCAATGCACCAATGGAGTGTAAGGACTTATTGTGTTTTAACCAATCAAAGCCAATAAATTATTAACTGCAAATTTTCTCGAAACAATTTTGTCGCACCTGATGTTCACATGTTAAATACTACGTTCGTTGTTTTCTTAACAATACAGTAGGCCATGATATAGAGTGATGGCCATGCTAGCAAACGTGAGTATTGAATATATATTAATTTATAAAATAATATTTTTCTGTATGTTATTAAATATTTATTAATATATTCCCGAAATAGTCTTATTCAAATATCACAAGAGTTCTTATCTTGTCTATGATTCAGAAGATGAAAGTATTAAGTTGAAATAAAATGTTATAACCTCAAATATTTGTTTCATTTTGCTGTTTCATTAATCATAATTTCTACAGCGATTGTCAAATGTTTAAGCATCCATTTCATATTGCAGGAAGGCAATGCTATGTCATCCAAAGACATACATTGTTAGCAATTTTAATGTCTTATCCAACAGTAATATAATTATATTATCTTCTTTTTATTACTTATTTATTTTTTATTATTCGCGAAATAGTCTTATTAAAATGATAAATGATAAGATAAGAACTTTGTCATACTAACTACGATAATTATAATAATCTTTTTAAGGCATTCTTTTTTTTTTCTGTGTCACTGATTTCGCATGCGCTAGACATGTCAACATTCAGCACAATCAACATTCCCGGAGCGCTGTGAACGTTGTAAGTGTAAACGTATCGCTTCAGACGACACGTAGACGGGACAACTTAAGCAAACAGAGCTATCAAAAATTAGCCGAAAGCTCGTAAGTTTTAGAGCTTTATGACAAATGAATCGGCTTTAATTCCGAATAACCAAGTTCACGTGCATAAAAAACGTGCACCGTCAGCAAATCCTTGATCTATAGTCAAGGAATTTTGCAAATAGTCTACGTAACGTACAAAAAAAATAAAAGCAAATCATGTACAAGACCAACCCACAAATGGTGGGCTCTGATTGGCTGGAGATTGCGGGCTCGTCGGGGGTCAATATAAGGCAAAGCTCCCACTACTCGTTTCTCCATTTCCACGTCACAGGTATACGTCAACAGGTGATAGGAGGCCGTCGTAACTACTTTCAATTGTGTGTTCAACGTACGTCAAATGTTTCGTCAGGCGGAACGATATATTATGACAATTTAAAAATTACACGGTCGATAAGAAATAAAATAAAATATTACCCTCAATTTCATTAAAGACTGCTTTTTTAATCTTCATAATTATTTGAATAACACATATTTTATTATCCTTAAATTAGGAAAATCAAAGCAGAGTTGCATCTAAACTAACCAGTGTTGAAGTGCCCGCCTTTAATTGACCATGAGTGTACTCCTACTGCATCGTGTCGCCTCTAAGGTAAGCGTGCTCATTTTATTTCTTCTTTTGTTTTGTTTAATGATGAGGCAGTATTTCTGCACACAGTCGAAGTGGTTCGACCGGTCGGGAATGGAAAAATACCGGAATGCAGTTCGAACTATGGGCTGCGATTGGATATGCAGGAACTATTTTGAGAAGTTATTTTTTATGCATGAGGCTAGCACCGAAATACATTCCGTAGAAGGAAAAGACACGAATCTTTCTAAATAAGAAAGCAAAGCTTTTCGGATATGTTTCCATTCGTGTTTTAGAAAGTAGAGAAAAATAGGAGATAACAAAAACTTGAATGATAACTGTCCAAACTGGTGGAACTGACGTAAAGTGTATCACATAAACACTTTTATACTTCTTATTCGACAAACGTAAAGTGAAAAAAGCGAACGCTGACAAAAAGTTCTATGTCATTTTAATCCATATATCATATTTGAGTCCATTATTTTCTTAAAATAAAAACAAGCTGCAAAAAAAAAAAAAAAACTAACAGTAGAATCTTGATCTCGAAAAGTTTGACGTAAATACGTCTCGATTCTTATTTAAAGTTGCTTGTACACGGTCAAATTTTTCTTCCAATCCAGACCGCTACCCCAATCTACTTGCCTTCTCATTTTCAAAATGTATCCAGGTCTCATCACAACAATCACAATTTACTCATTACACTCTGCCACAAGACATCTTTATATTCTTCATCCTACACAGTTTCAGTTGCTAGAAATTGGAACTCGCTTCCGAGTGATGTCAGGGATTGTTGGACAATAACTTCGTTTAGGTCAAAATTACATAAATTCTTACTCAACAGAATAATTACTGATTAATATTTGTTACTTGTAATGAAATTAACATCTGTCCATTCTTATTATCACCATTAATTTCTCTAAATAGAATGCAAAACCTCTAATGACAAAATCTCATTACATTAATATTATTCTCATTCTATCAATATATTTTAGATTTATATTTTGCTCCCTATAATATCTGCAATGCCTGGGAAGAGTGGCATAAGTCAGTTTCCACAAACCTTTTTTGATAATTTATTGACAACTTACGGAACATCTGCTCGCTTGGGAAAAGAGACTTAAGTATTTCTCCCATTACAATAATTCATACAGAAGAAAATCAAATCGACATAAACCAGTATGAAGACAGTTTTTTCCTTCTCCTGTAAAATTAACATTTTTGACTTGTGCCACGTTTCCCGGGCACTCTAGATATAGTTCCAGTAAACTTTTGTTATATTAATTCTCATCATTTTAACCAACTAGCTATCTCAATTCGAATTCTTTACATATTTGCATATAAAAATAAACTAAAATTGCACTTTTTCAATTCAGATTCCTTTCAATTATAAGCCCTTTTCACTGCGATAGTTTTGTAAATATATATATATATATATATATATATATATATATATATATATATATTTCTTTTCCTTCCTTTCCCGTTTTTGTTCTCTTGATCACCAGATAAATTTATTAATATACCCCTTTTATTGTGGATTTTATTTAATTTTCGTATTTGTTTTCTTGTTTTATTGTTATTTTATTACATTCCATTTTGTTATATTCTTCCTTACGTTTTTAATCTTAACTATTTGTACTAAATGAGTTGCTTTCATTATATTCCAATGTATTTTACTTTCTTTTTTGTATTAAGTATGGTATTATTTTCATGTTGTTTAGTGTCGATTTTGTTATGCTATTATTATCATTATTATTATTATTATTATTATTATTATTATTATTATTTTCTAATATGTTAGTATTCTGTTCTTTAACTTTTGTTAAATTTTCACTGCTTGCATACTTTGTGACCTGGTAGAGTGTAAGAGAAGGCCCTATGGGCTTAATTATGCCAGTATATTTTATTTTATTGGGTTATTTTACGACGATCTATCAACATCTCAGGTTATTTAGCGTCTGAATGAGATGAAGGTGATAATGCCGGTGAAATGAGTCCGGGGTCCAGCACCGAAAGTTACTCAGCATTTAATCGTATTGGGTTGAGGGAAAACCCCGGAAAAAACCTCAACCAGGTAACTTGCCCCAACCGGGATTCGAACCCGGGCCACCTGGTTTCGCGGCCAGACGCGCTGACCGTTACTCCACAGGTGTGGACTATGCCAGTATAAATAATAATAATAATAATAATAATAATAATAATTATTATTATTATTATTATTATTATTATTATTATTATTATTATTATTATAAACTGAACTGAGTTATATTAGCTTATAAATTATTACTTTTTCGTGTAGGCTTCATCTCAAATTAAATACAGGGACATAATTTTATTTTTACTAACATTTCTAATATTAACCTGGCTATACCTTTGGATCAACGATTGAGACCCAGAAACACCGTTTGCTACCCCCTTCTACGACTGGAGTTCGATGATACTGACATAATATACAAACAAATCACTGTACTAGGTATAGGAGGGAAGAAAAGTAGTTCATCCATTTACGTAAACTAGGAAATATAACGCTTTTGAGTTTGATAATTTCCATTAGGTTTTTGTTTAATCAAAATACAGTACAGTATTAACAATGAGTGTTTTTACTCACGAACTGAGCTGTCCATGCGGACGTATTCATTATCCAGTGTATATTATACTGTCTACAGCACATTAGCGTACACTATAGAGAATGAAGTTAAATTGAAAAATAATCATAATATGGATATTTAAACATATTTTTTAAATTGGTGGCCGTTCATTTCGATACAGGCTTCAGTTCTAATGTGCATATTATCGCACTATAGACTATTGTACCTAATTCCAATTACCAGGTTCGTACTTCGTATCAGTAACTCATGTTGAAATAATTCTATACCTACTCTATAAAAGAGTACCTTACGTACTGTAAATTCAATCTTCACTTTTGCCCGACCCTCACAGATAAAATTACTCAGACATGCTATCTACTGTCTGTCTAAGTTGTTATGTCGCAGGGTCGTAGAAAGGGAGTAAATCATGTGACAGTTAATTATTTATGGAGGCCCTTTTATTTAAGTTATATTAAGCAATTGTATGGGTATAATATTACGTAGACGTCCAATTCCTAACAGAAATTAATGTTCTCAGAAAAGAGCTAAGACAGCCCAGCCACTATCATTTGCAGAGAGGCGAATAGAAGCAGGTGGGGGAAACCGGGGTGCGACATAGGCAAGTGGACGACAGTACCTGTGCGAAAATGATGCAATATTGAAAGCTCTTTCGTCACTGGAAAACGCGAACATATTTTTGGAACGTACTGTTTACTATGACCGTAAGGCTACTATGACTGTATGTGCGGTCTTGGATCTGTGTGGAGGACGGTTGAACTTCAATAGTAGAAGGGGTGGGAGTGAAGTACATTAAAAACTCAGGTACAATTAAAATTGAAGTAAAAATAAAAAGATGTCCCTGTAGATACTAATCGTTAAAATTTAACTGAAGAATAATGCTGGAGAATCTTTAGCTTATTGTAAATATTCATAATTTAAATATGTATGTCATTACTGTATTGATTAAGGCTGGTTGAGTGGTAGAGAAGACTTCATTGGCCTTAACTCTGTCAGCGAAAATAAAACATTCTACAAACATAAAATATTCTGCAAATCTAGTCTTTCAGGTGAAGCTCCCTGTAAAGCAGATTTGAATAATTTCGAGGGAAAAATTGTTCCGGGGCCGGGTATCGATCCCGGGACCTCTGGTTGAACGTACCAGCGCTCTACCAACTAAGCTACCCGGGAACTCCACCCGACACAGTCTCAACTTTTCCCTTTATATCCACACAACTCGCGTGGGCTGACGAAACGCCAGAGACCCACATCGAGTGCACACAATCTCTGTGTGACTTGGAATTGTGGTTTTCTGTTAACGTACACAGTGACGTGTATTTTATGCAAATCTAGTCTTTCAGGTGAAGCTTCCTGTAAAGCAGATTTGAATAATTTCAAATTATTATTCAAATTATTCAATAAAATATTCTACTTTACAAGAAATCTTGTCGAAGATGACTAATATTGAAAAAAGACTTGCCGAAGACTGTTTGAAATTACTAAATATTTGACAAGATTTTAAAACACGTGCTTCATGTTCATTGCAATTTATGGAGGTCTGCCTACCAAATATACAATATAAATATGTAAATGCTTTATAGAATAAGTATTATTAACTGCATGGTACCCTAGAACGAAGAATATTTTATGATTGTATATTATTTGAAACAAAACATTTACCATTAGTATTAGCCTAGGTTATAGGTAAGACTCTCCTTAATTAAAAAAAAAAATGCATTGGTACTCGTTAGAAATATGTGCCTTGCAATTTTCTCATACGCACTATTTTTCTTCAATCTGTTGTGGTATTCCACGGCGTACATGGGTTCAATTCATATAATTGAAATAACTCACAAACAACTTCTCTCGGACGCCATGTATTTTTGTAGTTCTTGGACCTTAATATTTTCGATTCACATAGGTCAAAAATTGTCATGTCTTTGTTCAATTAGAACATGTTCTAATTTACTTTGAAGACGATCAAAGGCTTTTAAAGTCAAAACTTGTGAAGTATTGGCAAGTCTTGTGAAGCGTTGAATTTGACGAAAAATCGTGTACAGAGTGTTTCAGAAATACTTCGACAAACCTTGGGGGCATTTTCCTCATACCAAAACAATGAAGAAGTTCATATAAACATATGTCCGAAAATCCTTAGTTTTTTAGTTATTAATGAAGGAACATAATGAAACATCTGTTAGATATTGTTAGCTTGGTAGCAAGTGTTGCAACTTTAATCAATTCAGAAACTCATAACAATGAAAGTGGAAGCAAGAGGAGAACATTTCGAACATTTGTTGTGAATTTCTGAATTGATTAAAGTTGCAACACTTGCTGCCAAGCTAGCAATATCTAACAGATGTTTCATTATGTTCTTTCATTAATAACTAAAAAACGAAGATGAAAGAGTACGATGAAAGAGTAATGGAACAGAGAAAAATTCTCTCCGGCACCGGGATTTGAACCCGGGTTTTCAGTTCTACGTGCTGATGCTTTATCCACTAAGCCACACCGGATACCCATCCCGGTGTCGGACAGAATCGTCTCAGTTTAAGTTCCAACTCTTGGGTTCCTTCTAGTGGCCGCCCTCTGCACTACGTCATAGATGTCTATGAACGTAGGGCTGAAGTCCACACTGAGACGAATCTGTCCGACACCGGGATGGGTATCCGGTGTGGCTTAGTGGATAAAGCATCAGCACGTAGAGCTGAAAACCCGGGTTCAAATCCCGGTGCCGGAGAGAATTTTTCTCTGTTCCATTACTCTTTCATCGTATGATGACGCAGAATATCTGCATGGAAATATCCTATGTACTTCGGTACATTAAAAAAATAATAATAAATAATATATAAAAAAACTAAGGATTTTCGGACTTGTTTGTATGAAGTTTCTTTTCTTGTTTTGGTGTGAGAAACATGCCCCAAAGTTTGTCAAAGTAGTTCTGAAACATTCTGTATACAATCAGCTTAACATTATAGAAGATTCTCACTTTTTTAAAGGAGTCTTTTGACATACGTACATATTTCCTGTATTAAATAATCATTATAACCATTTCACGTATTAGACCTAGGAATCTGCTACGGTCTATCCGGCGATTCTTCGGCTTCTGGGAGTACCCTATAGCATAAGATCAGTTGTGGCAAGAGGTTGGAAGGCATCCTGGCAACATGTTCTGTTCAGTTCAATCCGGCATCGGACCTGGAATCCGGTATGGCTTAATGGATGAAGCGTCAGCACGTAGAGTTGGAAACCATGGTTCGAGTCCCGGTGCCGGAGAGAATTTTTCTCAGTTCTATCCATTTTTCACCACATGGTAATGCAGAATTCGTGCACGGAAATATCATATGTTCTTCGGTACATCATAGTAATACGACTATTTTTAATTTCAACAATTTTTTTAAAAAGAATCACTTTGGAATAGACTTTGCAATACACAGCATTTTGGAAATAAACAAAGTGTTCCTGTAACGATGTAACCTGCAACATAGGCTAAAGGATACAAATTAAATAAAATAAAAATTAAAACCCGTAATGCAATATGCATAATGATCTTTAATTTATTCCATAGGGTAAAGGTTCGTAATATTGTGATACTAATAATATTGTGATAGTTCTTTTTGAGAATTTTTTTACAATTTTACTGAGTGAGAGAAGGACCGGTTTTATGCAAAAACTTGTCCACGAACATTCCCTTAATATAGCGTTTCTCAAACTATGGTCCGCGGACCACCTGTGGTCCTCGAGTTCTGTCCTTGTGGTCCTTCAAAAGAGACAGAAAAAAATAATAAAATTCAAACGAATTGCGTATCACACTATAGCTGAAAATCTCTGAGTTTGGAAATGACACATGGCAATCGCCTTTCATTTTTTCTCCCAGTACTAATATTTTATGAAATTTCTTACCCTACTCGTCTACCCAGCTGCCACTCTACTCTCAGCAACAAAAGAGGGATTTAAACCACTATAAACGTGGCGCTTCTCGCCATCTTTTTCCTGCATATCTGGCGCCGCGCCTGTAACCCAGCCAGGGGCCACCCAAATTCATAACAGAGGACCAAAGTACCGAACCTTTTCGTGTATTGATGACTTTGTTAATAGTTTTGCCGACACCCAGTCTGCACATTGAAATGGGCACGTACTGTACGTAGTTCACCAATAACAGAACGTGTTGAAAATCGGGCATGTTTCTGCATTAATTTTTTTATTTGTTTTTCCAGATGACGATATAATAAATTTTAGACTCCGCCTTTTTTAAAATCCAACAGGTTTATTTTTTACATTTGCGTGTTTCGTCTCTAAGTGCCGTTCCAATTTCTCGGGTTTCATAAACTCGTTTGAAAGCACTTCGTAACAAACAACGCACCGAGGTTTTGGTTCACTTTCATTGCCACACCAAGTAAATCCAAGTTCCAAATAACTCTTGTCATATTTTATAAGTATACTGGTATTAAAATATGCTACAAAAATGATAAATTTGCTTTCGAAGGGACCAAGAGTAAGGTGGTCCACGGAACTATTCTGACTTAAAAAAGTGGACCCCACTTCAAAAAAAGTTTGAGAAACGCTGCCTTAATACGTTGACGCAAAAAACCGATCTTCCTCTCGCTCAGTAAAATTGTAAAACATTTCCAAAAAGAACTACCATAATATTATTAGTATCATAATTTTACCAACCTTTACCCTATACAATCACACGATCACCAAGCTCAGTAAAAACGTCGGTGACCACCCTCTATATCCAGACTCCCTAAAACAAGTGTACGATGTTTCTAGTGACGAAAGAGTAATTTGAAGCAGAGAGGTATAGTTGCCGAAGACTTGTATGAAGTTGTGTCAGAGTCCACGGAATTGGTGGCATTTTGGATACGAGTCCGTAGAATCGCGACTGGTTTACCTGAAATTCGCTTGACAGTTGGCAAAGACATGGACAATAAAAAAAACAAGTAATGGGTCCATACGGATTCCAAACCACACCCAACTCAACCTTGGGAACAAGTACCGCTTGATAATCTTCTACCGTATAGGTGTACGGTTAAACAAGTTAAAAATATCCATCATCCCTCTTTAGACTTCTCTTAAACTCCGGCATGGTTTATGCAGCGACGAGATACTATTACTGTATTAAAAGCACTCCATGGGTTACAATAAACTCCTTTGAAGTATATGAGGACTTCTCTTTAGTAAAAAAATGAACTCGTTGTTTTGTGCGAGATCGTTCGTATTTGCTTGGTTTCCGCACAAAACCAATCCGCGGAAAGTCTAAAATTCCACATTCAGTATTCCCAACCTAACACACATAACAATTTCCCTATTCTTACCGCTTAAGCGTCATATTCATTTTACTGCTTTAGGCTTTTAACATATTATTTTTACAGACGTTCAATCTAGTAATAATTATAAATTGGAAACTTGCCACTGCAATTTCACCTAAATTGCACTCTTAATTATTGTTTTTAAATATTTGCAAAAATTAAGTAAACTCTACAACACCACAAAAGTTACTGCATTTGTAATGCAAGTAACATTAAGGAAGCCGTGAAAAAATCAACAAGATTCCAGACTCATCATAGACTGGGGGAAAAAAGACAGACGTATATCATGGCCTGCTGGAGTATAGTAAACACAGAAAACATTTTATAGGAACAATGTTGAAGATAGATATATTTGTTTTAGAAATTTGCCGTCATTGAACAGAAACCAAAATGGAGATTTCATTGCAACTAATTAGAAATTCCTCTTTCAGGTATGTAATAAACGATCTTCGCACAAAATAATGTACCATACATGAGCGGTATGTTTTCTTTCAATTCTCGGAAATTAAAAAAGCTCAACTACGCTTCGCTTTTTCAAACTTTTCCTCGAACATGAAAACTTCAACATACGCTCTTGTAACGCATATTACTATTTTTTATATGGTGTAAGCATTTCCATGACAACATCAGTGTAATTTCTGTTCCACAAAATCTTTTAACGTCTTCTATTACTGTAAGTTGAATACAGATGTTACAATTAAAAAAAAATAGTGCTATTTTTCAGAATTGTTGATAGCGGATCCAATAGACAAGTTCTTCTTCCTATGGGACAACAGAAGTGATTTAGGGAATTATAGACCTATTAATATCTTACCAGTTGTTTCTAAGCTATTTGAAACCTTAATAAAAACAAATTTATAACTATTTTCAAGATTATGCATTATTTTCTAAATCTCAGTATGATTTTCTAAAGTCTTGTAGTACTTTCTTAAACGTAGTTTTGAATATCTTGAACATGGTGACACAGTTTTAAGTAGATTGTTTGACATGACGAAAGATTTTGATATAGTAGGCCTATCACACACAATACTTCTGCAAAAGTTGAAGTTTTATGGATTTAATAATTCGTCCTTTTACTTACTAAACTCGTATCTTACTAATACATTTCAGTCAGTGTATATCAATGAACGTAATAAGTCTGAGTACAAATTAATTAAGCATGGTGTTCCACAAGGGTCAGTACTAGGTCCCTTATTAATTATTTATATTAATAACCTTCCTGCTAATATTCAAGATGAATGTTTTCAACCCTACTTGTATGCGTATGATCTAGTTAATATTAATCTCAGTAATGAAGAACTTTATAATATAAAACTGGATCATTTGACTAACGTTGTAATAGACCGGTACAATGCAAATTCTTTTTTTGTCAACCTCGATAAAGTCAATGATATTAAATTTAATCTTAGATGTAATGCAAATTCTAATGATACAGCTAAGTTTCTTGGTATTTATCTTGAACCCGGCATGGGTTGAACTTCACATATTAATCATGTTCCAAGAAAAGTAAGTAGTGGTTTATAAGAGTATATTTTGAGAACACTAAGCAATAGCGTGGCAGCTGAAACAATAATCACGGTAAATTATGGATTTATTCACAGCAACCTAAATTATGGAATCTTGTTGTGGGGCAACCATTTTTCAACTAAAAGACTTCTACTTTTGCAGAAGAAAGCTGTTAGGATTATTTATGTGGAGCTGGTGTTAGAGAACACTGTCGACCGCTCTTTGTTGAATAAGGTATTCTTACTGTACCGTCCACGTTTGTCTTGGCATGTCTCCTACATGTAAGGAATAATATTGAACATTACAAATCGTGCATTGATATTCATAATTACTATACTCGTAATAATAATAATAATAATAATAATAATAATAATAATAATAATAATAATAATAATGGCTTATTTAACCTGGCAGAGTTAGGGCTATACGGCCTTCTCTAACACTCAACCAGGACTAAAACTGCGTTACAAAAAACACTACATACATACAGTAATGGAGGAAAAAAATGGTCAATATTTCCAAAATTTTAGTGCTGTAAGCTATACCTAACCCCTTAAAATCTATTTCAGTATGTAATTTAAATACCATTATATGTATACACAAATATTATGTAATATTACTCAGGCTTGAATGTTCTTCGATAACAAAACGGTCTTTGTCTACACGGTGAACTGCAAAATCATGCGATGATATACAACTAATATTTTCACCGATATCTCTAGATAAGTCACTAAATGTTAAGCTCGCAGGTAGTAAATTTATGAGATAGACAAGAATGTCCGTTATCGTCCATATTATTCAACTTCCATACTGAAAACTTCATAAGATTAGTGGGGATACAACATAACGCGCTGATACTACTTCAGGAACTGGAACAATACTTGCATATTATGTAGGCCTAATTCTTGCGAGCTTAGAAAATTAAATATAAAATTACATACATACATAGGCCCTACATACGTCAGAACACTTTACTGAAACTTAACGTAAAGATTAATTTTTTGGAAACTACTATCTGGTTACTGGAACTTTGTTAAAAGAAATACCTACAAACATACCTTCACTCGCAAAAGACGAAAGAATCACGTTATATTTACAGTATACGGAATTTTCAAAAGACGCTATCCTATTATTACGTTTTACGATTTTTGCAAACTAAGATCCTTCCTTAGGTTGTGCATATTACCGTGTGCAAGTTATTTTACTGAACTATTGAAAAGGTTAAGTAATTAATAGTATATTACGATCAAGATACGAAAGTGCTTTTTACAAAATCGAGGAAGAGTTTGAAAAATAAGCAGAAAGAGTTTTTTTTTTATTTCCGACATTTTGTAATGCACTCCACAAACTTGTATTGTACAACGTTTTTTGTACGATCATATTTTTAAAATTACAAATACAATATATTTTGCATTCAAAATTTAGAGCAGTATTATTCCATAACCTTCACAAAACTGCACTGTAATGACAACTAAGTAACAATAAGTGCGCTGTAATGGATTTATTTCAGTACAGTTTTATATTATGAAGAAAGGTTTTCCTAGCAACAAGTTTCTGTGTGGGAATTCTAACTTCCAAGGCTAACAACAATAGCTGTAACTACTGCAAAAAAACACAGTCGTGCAAAAATGAAATTATTTAATATGCAAACTATTAGAAAATAGTATATAACGTTAGATACAAGGTTGGGAAGTGCTTTTTACAAAATGAGGAAAAGTTTGAAAAACCTAAATGAATGAATGAATCAATCAATCATTGTATCATCTAATGAATTAATAAATGAATTAATGAATCAATTAATGAAAGAATGAATGAACCAATCAGTGAATCAATTAACGAATCGGTGGATGAATGAATCAATGAGTCGATATATGGATGATTGATTGTAGTGATAGAGAAGAATTATCAATTAAATAGTAGACCTACATGATGATAATCGCCTCCTTCCAAGGGCTCTTAGAATTCCTACATGGCTCTATGTGGTCTGACTTAGCCGTTCACTCATAAAGAGTGAAAAACAACTCGAATATTCGTTAAACCAGAGGTCTCCAAAAAGCGTATCGTCATTCGTGCTCTCGATGCTGCCCGCCGAACACAGTGTGCTGTAAGGCTAGAGAAGGGGAAGAGACTCGTACCTCAACAAATGGGAGCGATCAGTGGGGGATCGCGGCAACGGTCTGCTTAAGTTTACAAATAATAACATCAAAAGAACAAGAAATATCATACGTTTGTATATTATTTTGACATACTATGAAGCTGGAGCCCCGTCTGTTGCTATTGACACAAGCCATTGCAAATTCAACCTCTTCTGTTCTATGGTGCCTTTCAGTGCCTGGAAAAGATCTTCTCTAGTTGTATTTTGTAATTGCATCTAGAAGACATTCAGACACAGTAAAATGTTCATTAACTCCTCGGATGAAAATGGCTAGGTGAGCTTTGTCATTTCTATCTGTGCTTTCGTCCAATGCAAGTCAGTAAGCTACAAACTGGTTAATTGTGGTTTCGACTTCAGATTCAATTACATTTGCAATCTTGAAATTCCTTCTCTGAAATGTAATTGGAAACATTTTAATTTTCTTAAACTTTGACTTTGTTCTGGACACAGTATTTTAGTAACGTCCTGTATGCACGATTTTACAAATGATTCTTCTGTAAAGGACTTCATTGATTTTCAAATATTCCAAGCTAAAACATAGTTAGCAAAAAGCCTTTTTTTTTTTTTTTGTTTAAGACTGAGGACACGTGTGTGATTTGTGTTTGTATTTTCTTGTTTTATGTTTATGAAAATATTTGTAGGCCTACGCACTTCACCTAAAATTAAACGAAAAACTATATGTTTGTCATGCGGAACTGAGTGTAAACGTTTTGTAATATACTGATTATGTATAACCAACAGTTATACAAATAACCCCAAAATAAATTATTTTTACATGTCCAACATCCCTGTAATTGTATGATGTTCTTTGTGAAGAGTCGAGTAGTGTCGTCACATGTTGAATTTTAACACACTCTTAAGAATTTTCGAACAAATTAAGCATTTCACATTCTCCCCACTAACTCAAAAAAAATTCTCTTCCTATTCATCCTTGAATGTACTACGTCCATGATTAGAAGACATTGTGAAAAGGTGGAACACGCCGACCAACACAATGATAATGGCAGTCCGCCACTGCTCTTCGTTTGCGCATAAACATTGAGTACAGTACAGGTGGGGATGGGTGAGGCGCAGCGCGATCATTACGTACTGGCTTCGGTTCCGTTCAGGGGCTTACTCGCGAGTACGCTTTTGGAGACGTCTGACCGATCACTGAGACATTCCGCGAGACGGAAGAGCTTTGCATACTGACTACAGCGCCAGGCGTTCAAAAGTAATATATAATTTCTATTTTTCATAACCGGTTGTGCACGACTATGTTTCGGAGCCATTCTTTTGATACGGTAACTAAATATAAATTGTACGTGGGTCAATAGGTACTGATTGAAAATGAAAGTTAAATCGCCAGATATTTATAGAATCAAATATTTCAGAAATAAAGAAGGAGTTAACGGAAATCATTTTTGTACCTCAAAGAACTGATCGATAAGACATATGTATGATAACAATTTGTTTAATCTATAAGTGACAGGTGTTGTATTGTGTTACAATATCTGAGACTTGATCTTCGAATTACGTTAAGCTTACATCATATTGCATCAGGTAGTGATTACGAGGGGCAATGTCAATGCTACAATATCTGCCTCCCACAACTGCAGCGACTTCCTTATCACGACAGAGCTTCAAGTATCATTTGTCTACCAAGGACAAATATTATGGACTAATGACAAAAAACAATATTTTGCTATGTTTGTGTCATGTCATTCTAATATTTCATTACCCGCACACAACTAAGATAGTGAGTTACATTTAAATTTTAGGTCAATATAATAATAATAATAATAATAATAATAATAATAATAATAATAATAATAATAATAATGGTTTATTTTAACTGGCAGAGTTAAGGCCATTCGGTCTTCTCTTCCACTCAACCAGTATGATAGAAAATTACTACAATGCTATGAATATAACATAATACAATACAATACAATTCAAAGCAATACAATACTACAATACAAGACAATATAATACATAATTAATATAATACAATGACAATTCTTTTCATCTTCACAACACCAATAAAATAATTATGTAATAATAATAATAATAATAATAATAATAATAATAATAATAATAATATTGGTTTATTTTAACTGGCAGAGTTAAGGCCATTCGGCCTTCTCTTCCACTCAACCAGTATGATAGAAAATTACTACAATGCTATGAATATAACATAATACAATACAATACAATTCAAAGCAATACAATATTACAATACAAGACAATATAATACATAATTAATATAATACAATGACAATTCTTTTCATCTTCACAACACCAATAAAATAATTATGTAATAATAATAATAATAATAATAATAATAATAATAATAATAATAATAATAATAATAATAATATTGGTTTATTTTAACTGGCAGAGTTAAGGCCATTCGGCCTTCTCTTCCACTCAACCAGTATGATAGAAAATTACTACAATGCTATGAATATAACATAATTAATACAGTACAATACCATACAAATCAAAGCAATATAATACCACAATACAAGACAATATAATACATAATTAATATAATACAATGACAATTCTTTTTATCTTCACAACACCAATAAAATAATTGTGTAATAAAATTACCACAATGCTATGAATATAACATAATTGATACAATACAATACAATACAATACAATTCAAAGCAATACAATACTACAATAGAAGACTATATTACAATGACCTTTTTTATCTTCACAACAATAAAATGATTATGTAATAATAATAATAATAATAATAATAATAATAATAATAATAATAATAATAATGGTTTATTTTAACTGGCAGAGTTAAGCCATTCGGCCTTCTCTTGCACTCAACCAGTATGATAGAAAATTACTACAATGCTATGAATATAACATAATTAATACAATACAATTCAAAGCAATACAATACTACAATACAAGACAATATAATACATAATTAATATAATACAATGACAATTCTTTTCGTCTTCACAACACCAATAAAATAATTATGTAATAATAATAATAATAATAATAATAATAATAATAATAATAATGGTTTATTTTAACTGGCAGAGTTAAGCCATTCGGTCTTCTCTTCCACTCAACCAGTATGATAGAAAATTACTACAATGCTATGAATATAACATAATTAATACAATACAATTCAAAGCAATACAATACTACAATACAAGACAATATAATACATAATTAATATAATACAATGACAATTCTTTTCATCTTCACAACACCAATAAAATAATTATGTAATAATTTTTTTATTTTATTTTATTTTATTATTTTATTATTAATATTTGTGTGCTGAACAACAGCCAGAGGCCAATTATAGTTCAGCACAATACACAAACAGAAGATAATAATAATAATAATAATAATAATAATAATAATAATAATAATAATAATAATAATAATGGTTTATTTTAACTGGCAGAGTTAAGGCCATTCGGCCTTCTCAACCAGTATGATAGAAAATTACTACAATGCTATGAATATAACATAATTAATATAATACAATGTCATTTTTTTATCTTCACAATACCAATAAAATAACTATGTAATAATAATAATAATAATAATAATAATAATAATAATAATAGTAATGATAGTCATACCTAAATTAAATTAAATTAAATTAAATTATTAAACTCGATCACAATTTTAACTTCAATTTGACTACGCCCGTAAGAAATCGTTTAGCCTTTTCTTGAAAGTGGTTATTGTCTGGCAGCCCCTAATCTTCTCAGGTAGAGAATTCCATTCACGGGGGACTGAGACAGTAAAAGAGGATGAATAGTGGGATGTTCTATGGGCAGGAATTGCTAGGATTTGGCTCTCCTGTGACCTGGTGTTTAGATTGTGATTGGAGGATAAGTAGTTAAACCGGGAACGAAGATGATTTGGAATAGAAGTGTGGAGAACTCGAAACAGTCACGAGTCATTCGAAAATTAGTGGCAACACCTTGATTAAGGGGAGAGGATGGTATTTTTTTGGTGAAAAGTGAGTAAATTAAAAAAAAAAATCTTTAAAATAGTCTGTGATATATGTGGAACGCATAGCAATATGATTTTGTGGGTATTTGTGCCCTTATCGGATGTTGAGTAACCATTTTTAAACTTCCTTCGTTATGGATTTTTAAATCACTCGCCCACTTTTATTGTTGTTTCCGGTAAATTAAATTTTAAAAAATGTTTTTTTTTTCTTTAAAATACCCTTTGATACGTGTGAAATGCATTTCATAACATTTTGTGGGTATTTGTGCCCTTATCGGATGTTCAGACGTCATTTTTAAACTTCCTGCGCTATGGATTTTTAAATCACACGCCCGCTTTTATCGGTTTCCAGTAACTTCATTTTTTTGCTACATTGCCAGACAAAAGTGGATATAATTTCTGAACTATTACAGATACACGCATGAAATTTAGAACACACATTCTTTTGACTATTAGGAAACTTTTCTCTGTAACAGAATTTTGTTAATTGGTTTAATTAAAAAAATACGTCCGTTTGTTTGCAAGAAAGGAAATCAGAAAATTGTTATTAAATTTTAATTGTTTATCTTACAAACGTAGGAACTAATATCAAAATTCTGTTACAGACAGTTTGTAGAACATACTTTCGCAAATACATTGCAAAAAAACTGTTTGAATCTATCTTTAAAAACGGTTTAGATATATTGGTTTTAGCATAATCCTGCATTGGGTATATATTTTTTTTGGGCCCCCAAATAATTTTTTCTTTCAAAATATTTTTATTTGGTTGAGTTGCCACAGCTATGAGCTCTCTGCATACAAAAAATTAATATTTTACACCAAACAGGAAAAAAGTTAAAAAAATACCATCCTCTCCCCTTAAGATCAAAAACTTATTTATTCATAATTTACAGTTCTTAAAAGTACTCTCCTCCAATATCAAGTACAGCCCCCACGCCTCTGGTAGGCGACGGATGTCATCCACAGCGTCACTTTGTTCTAAGCTCTATAGCTGTTATAATGGCATGTCTATTTAAAAAGTGTACCCCTCACAGTGGTTTTTTTCATCGTAGAAAAAAAAGTTGTAGTTGCAGGAGAATACAGAGGATACTCCGGAATTTCCCAGTTCCACATGTTGAGTAAATTAACCCCTTGGGCAGTCACGTGACAGCGAGCACCATCGTGAAGCACAATGGGGTGGGTATTCAACATAATTTGAGTGCTTGTATTTGCTCCACATTTCCTTAGGGTGTAGTAAATAAAAGTCCTAGTATTACCATAACTGCATACGAAGTATAAATCAGATTATTACCTTATAATTTACTGGTAATATACAGGGTGATTCACGAGGATTTACCGTCCTTCACGGAGTTTATTTCTGAAGACATTCTGAGCAAAAGAAAAGTCATATAAACATACCGATAGTTAATGTTCTCAATATTTTCAGAGTTACACTAATTTAAAGTTGTTTGTAAAATACGTTTTTTCTTTAGTTTTAAAATGTTGTAAAAATGTGTGGTAAAAGGTTCATATTAATTGGTATAAAAATGTAGAAGTTAAAAATTTCACAGATCCATAGCCTTGCAAAGTGGATAAGTATGAAGCATTCTACTATATCAGTGATGGTATAGCTCTCTAGTTCGCACAAGGATCTTAGGATCTTGTTAACAAACATACGCAATAAATGAAGGGTTCAGAGCCACAGTGGGCCAAACGCCATTTATTAAAACCGAGAAAGCAAGGGTTAAAGTTAAGTGAATACCATAGGTTAATGAAGATTGACATATCATTTAGTTTTAATGTGTATACTTTATATTACTTGCTATATGTTTCCATTGAATTATGGTAATAACTTCATTTTAACCCTTGTTTTCTACGGTTTTAGTAAATGGCGTTTGGCCCACTATGATTCTGAACCCTTCAAATATTTTATATAATTGACGTTTTGCTGTACTTAGCTAAGCAACGTATAGGTTTGAGAGAGCATAATGAAATTTATTTTTCACTATGTAAATGTCTCTTTTTGTGTGTGGGCCACTTCGTATATTCATGACAGTATGTACTTATGAATGAGATTATTTTTTCATATCAATGTGTCCCACACCCCAAGGAAATCGTTCTGTCTCCACCTATAAATTATCTTAGTCAGTACTAGAGAGAAACAGTTTTTATCAGTAAAATTATCATCAACATGTCCTCAAATCACAGTCTATAGGCCTTTGTTTAAAATGTTTTCGTGTAGTCTATTCTGTATTTATATTAAGAATCAAGAGTTACAAGGGACTAAAGAGATATCTTACGTCAGGGACAGTCGAGCACCAGAAATTACTCAGCACTTCAATCAAACAAGATGATAAAGCCTCTTACAGTAAAATTAATGACGTCAAGGAAACACCCACCAAACTTTGAGGTGTGTCTCGACTCCATTGGCTGATGCAAACTGCA
Organism: Periplaneta americana; assembly: GCA_025594305.2. NCBI lineage: Eukaryota > Metazoa > Arthropoda > Insecta > Blattodea > Blattidae > Periplaneta > Periplaneta americana. The sequence goes on from JAJSOF020000023.1 coordinate 10,242,745, forward strand.
ATCGCAAGTGTTCGCGGCCTTGGATCTCGGATCAAATTACGAGTGTAAAGTGCTGACACACGATACCTGGGACCTTGGCCATGATAATGTATACCAGCACGTGCATGGCGCAACGATCTTCATCGAGTGGACATCGGTGTTCTTGCACGGATGAAGGAGTATGTAAATCACAATAAAACCTTTGGCAAACACGCATTATTGATAACGAGCATTAGACGAGGAGTGCAAACAACTCAGGCATTGCTCAACACAACACTCGCGTGGTATAAAGAAATCGTATAATCACTTGTTCACGAGTTCAGGAATTTTGTCTCGAGGGACACAAATACAGGGGACAAATCGTTTATGTTATTTTTTCCTATTTTTATTATGATCTTCTTCTTCTTCACCAAGGTTTGAACCAAGTAATCAGTTCTGGCTCCATATTGCAAATATAACTTTCAGGTATAGCTCCCTGTGAAGTTGATTTGAATAATTTCAAGGAAAAAATTGTTCCGGGGCCGGGTATCAAACCCGAGACCTTTGCCTAACGCACCAAAGCTCTACCAACTGAGCTACCCAGGAACTCTACCAAACACCGACCCAATTTTTCTCTTTATATCCACAGATCTCAAAGTGGGCTAACAACCGTCAAGCAAACTGAGTGCACACAAATTCTGTGTGGCTTGAATTGTGGTTTTCAGTTGATGTGTATTATGCAAATCTAGCTTTCAAGTATAGCTCCCTGTGAAGATGATTTGAATAATTTCAAGGAAAAAATTGTTCCGGGGCCGGGTATCAAACCCGGGACATTTGCCTAACGCATCAAAGCTCTACCAACTGAGCTACCCAGGAACTCTACCAGACACCGACCCAAGTTTTCCCTCTATATCCACAGATATCAAAGTGGGCTAACAATCGTCAAGCAACCAGCACACAAACTCTGTGTGACTTGAATTGTGGTTTTCTGTTGAACTGTGACGTGTATTATGTAAATCTAGCTCAAGATGATTTGAATAATTTCAAGGGAAAAATTGTTCCGGAGGCGGGTATCAAACCCGGGATCTTTGGCTAAACGCACCAACGCTCTACCAACTGAGCTACCCAGGGACTCTACCAGGCACCGACCCAATTTTTCCCTTTATATCCACAGACCTCAAAGTGGGCTAACAACCGTCAAGCAATCAACATTGAGTGCACACAAAGTCTGTGTGACTTGAATTGTGGTTTTTTGTTAACGAACTGTGACGTGTATTTTGTAAATCTAGCTTACATGCATAGCTCCCTGTGAAGATGATTTGAATAATTACAAGGGAAAAATTGTTCTGGGGCCGGGTATCGAATCCGGGACCTTTAGCTAAACGCACCAACGCTCTACCAACTGAGCTACCCAGGAACTCTACCAGACACTGACCCAATTTTTCCCTTTATATCCACAGACCTCAAAGTGGGCTAACAACCGTCAAGCAACCAACAGTGAGTGCACACAAAGTCTGTGTGACTTGAATTGTGGTTTTCTGTTGACGAACTGTGACGTGTATTTTGTAAATCTAGCTTTCATGCATAGCTCCCTGTGAAGATGATTTGAATAATTTCAAGGGAAAAATTGTTCCGGGGCCGAGTATCAAACCCGGGACCTTTGGTTAAACGCACCAACGCCTCTACCAACTGAGCTACCCAGGAACTCTCCAGACACCGACCCAATTTTTCCCTTTATATCCACAGACCTCAAAGTGGGCCGACAACCGTCAAGCAACCAACAATGAATGCACACAAACTCTGTGTGACTTAAATTGTGGTTTTCTGTTGACGAACTGTGACGTGTATTATGCAGAAAATTACACACCGCAGAATGAGACCTGTAAATTATTTTTAGTAAGTCTTGAAATTTTTAATAACCCATTGAACTGAACTCTAAATATGTCAGCAAACCTACAGGTCATGGCCTTCGTGTAATAGCCTATTTATTGTAGTGTGTGTTTTGTTTTATTCTGAAATGCAATTAGCTCTCAAAACTGACGAAAAGTGGATTTTGGAAAATAGGAAAATTAATTAGGAAAACTAACGCTTCACTGAAAGTTACTATTTTTCTGAAAATCCTTGGATGCCAAACTTCAAAATGACGGGTCACTCATTAAAATCGATTCACCCGTTTTCCCGTAATTTCCATTACCAGTTCTAATTATATATATAGATGTCTTTTTTTTTAGTTACAATGGAGGAAAAAAATCAATTACAAACTGTGATATGCGATGAAATTTATGGCGGCGTACAACTACCCGTCGAGTTACCAAATTACCGAACATTATTTTTCCAGTTCCAGTTACAAACCTCACGTAAATTTCAACAAGGTGACTTGAAATGAGCTAGCCAATACTTCCTATTTGTTATCATCACGTTATCAAGACCGCTCCTACGCTTCGTAACTGAACGCATGGAACTTTTAACGTTTGACGACCCGGAAACTGATTTATAATGGCACGTACGACCCTCGAGGATCCTGAGCTTTCTCTGACAGTTCAGTTTTAATAGTAATATGCGTTACAAGAGCGGTATGTTGAAGTTTTCATGTTCGGGGAAAAGTTTGAAAAAGCGAAACGTAGTTGAGCTTTTTTAATTTCCGAGAATTGAAAGAAAACATATCGCTCGTGTATCGTACATTATTTTGTGCGAAGATAGTTTATTACATACCTGAAAGAGGAATTTCTAATTAGTTGCAATGAAATCTCCATGTTGGTTTCTGTTCAATGACGGCAAATTTGCAAAACAAAATATCAATCTTCAACATTGTTGCTTTAAAATGTTTTCTGTGTTTACTATACTCCAGCAGGCCGTGATATACGTCTGTCTTTATTTTCCCCCAGTCTATAAACGCGAACTTAAAACAAACGGTAAGGTTATGTAATGATTTATTTTTCATTTTAATATTTTAACAATATTTTTTCACGGCTTCCTTAATGTTACTTGCATCACGAATGCAGTAACTTTAGTGGAGTTGTATAGTTTACTTAATTTTTTTAAATATTTAAAAACAATAATTAACAGTGCAATTTAGGTGAAATTGCAGTGGTAAGTTTCCAATTTATAATTATTACTATATTGAACGCCTCTAAAAATAATATGTTAAAAGCCTAAAGCAGTAAAATCAATATGTCACTTAAGCGGTAAGAAGAGGGAAATTGTTATGTGTGTTAGGTTGGGAATACTGAATGTGGAATTTTAGACTTTCCGCGGATTGGTTTTGTGCGGAAACCAAGCAAATACGCACGATCTCGCACAATAGTAATATGCGTTACAAGAGCGGTATGTTGAAGTTTTCATGTTCGAGGAAAAGTTTGAAAAAGCGAAACGTAGTTGAGCTTTTTTAACTTCCGAGAATTGAAAGAAAACATGCCGCTCGTGTATCGTACATTATTTTGTGCGAAGATCGTTTATTACATACCTGAAAGAGGAATTTCTAATTAGTTGCTATGAAATCTCCATCTTGGTTTCTGTTCAATGACGGCAAATTTGCAAAAACAAAAATATCTATCTTCAACATTGTTGCTTTAAAATGTTTTCTGTGTTTACTATACTCCAGCAGGCCGTGATATACGTCTGTCTTTTTTTTCCCCCAGTCTATAAATGCGAACTTAAAACAAACGGTAAGGTTATGTAATGATTTATTTTTCATTTTAATATTTTAACAATATTATTTATATAACATATTGCAGTAATAACATCGGCAAATTTGTTGATTTTTTCAACGCTTCCTTAATGTTACTTGCATCACGAATGCAGTAACTTTAGTGGAGTTGTAGAGTTTATATAATTTTTGCAAATATTTAAAAACAATAATTAACAGTGCAATTTAGGTGAAATTGCAGTGGTAAGTTTCCAATTTATAATTATTACTATATTGAATGTCTCTAAAAATAATATGTTAAAAGCCTAAAGCAGTAAAATCAATATGTCACTTAAGCGGTAAGAAGAGGGAAATTGTTATGTGTGTTAGGTTGGGAATACTGAATGTGGAATTTTAGACTTTCCGCGGATTGGTTTTGTGCGGAAACCAAGCAAATACGCACGATCTCGCACAATAGTAATATGCGTTACAAGAGCGGTATGTTGAAGTTTTCATGTTCGAGGAAAAGTTTGAAAAAGCGAAACGTAGTTGAGCTTTTTTAACTTCCGAGAATTGAAAGAAAACATGCCGCTCGTGTATCGTACATTATTTTGTGCGAAGATCGTTTATTACATACCTGAAAGAGGAATTTCTAATTAGTTGCTATGAAATCTCCATCTTGGTTTCTGTTCAATGACGGCAAATTTGCAAAAACAAAAATATCTATCTTCAACATTGTTGCTTTAAAATGTTTTCTGTGTTTACTATACTCCAGCAGGCCGTGATATACGTCTGTCTTTCTTTTCCCCAGTCTATAAATGCGAACTTAAAACAAACGGTAAGATTATGTAATGATTTATTTTTCATTTTAATATTTTAACAATATTATTTATATAACATATTGCAGTAATAACATCGGCAAATTTGTTGATTTTTTCAACGCTTCCTTAATGTTACTTGCATCAGGAATGCAGTAACTTTAGTGGAGTTGTAGAGTTTACTTAATTTTTTTAAATATTTAAAAACAATAATTAACAGTGCAATTTAGGTGAAATTGCAGTGGTAAGTTTCCAATTTATAATTATTACTATATTGAACGTCTCTAAAAATAATATGTTAAAAGCCTAAAGCAGTAAAATCAATATGTCACTTAAGCGGTAAGAAGAGGGGAAATTGTTATGTGTGTTAGGTTGGGAATACTGAATGTGGATTTTTAGACTTTAAGCGGATTGGCTTTGTGCGGAAACCAAGCAAATACGCACGATCTCGCACAATAGTAATATGCGTTACAAGTGCAGTATGTTGAAGTTTTCATGTTCGAGGAAAAGATTCAGCCATAAACTTCGTTTTAAAAAAAAATCACAGCGACATTTTGTTAGTCTTGAATGCAAGTGAGCCATATGGAAAGCGGACACATATAGTACGCCTAAAAATTCTTAAGGACGTGAGACAAAACATTTACTTAACAATATTTGGATTTTTCAGTCGTAAAGTTCCTTTTTACAGAAATACTAAAAACTGACAGGAGATTTAAGGAAATCCCAGTGACTGCGTGAAAAGTTTATACTATAATTCTTAATTACCGTACTCACTTACTTACTGGCTATTAAGGAACCCGCAGGTTCATTGCCGCCCTCACATAAGCCCGCCATCGGTCCCTATCCTGTGCAAGATTAATTCAGTCTGTACCATCATATCCCACCTCCCTCAAATCCATTTTAATATTACTCCCATCTATAATTCTAATTACAGTAATAACATACTGTATGTACTTTACATGATCTGAATTTCCATGACTACTGTATGAAAACTCAATAAATCAATCAATCAATCAATCAATCAAAGTATTTTACTAAGAACTTCAAATTAGTGTAGATCTCAAAATATTGAGATTAGGACATTTTTTGCTCAGAATATCTTCGGAAATAAGCTGCGTAAGTGACGATAAATCCTCGTCAATCATCCTGTGTATATACATGTAGAATATGTTTGAACATTGAATTCCCGTCATCTATACTAATAATAAATCTGTAGCCGAAATTTTTCTGGTAATTTTCGATTTTCCAAAAATAATTGGTCCTAACATATATAATTAACCACCCTGAAACCAAAATTCGCTTTTTTTTTTTAATGTTTGTTTGTATGTCTGTCTGTCTGTCTGTATGTTTGTTACCTTTTCACGCGATAATGGCTGAACGGATTTCGTTGAAAATTGGAATATAAATTAAGTTCGTTGTAACTTAGATTATAGGCTATATGGCATTCAAAATACATTATTTAAAAGGGGGTTATAAGGGGGCCTGAATTAAATAAATCGAAATATCTCGCTTATTATTGATTTTTGTAAAAAATGTTATATAACAAAAGTTTCTTTAAAAATAATTTGCGATAAGTTTTATTCCCTGAAACATTTTGATAGGACTGATATTTAATGAGATAAATGAGTTTTAAAATTAAAATAACTACCATCTAAGGCCGTGTAATGAATTAAAAAACAAATGACTTCGTCTATAAGGGGCCTTGGACAGCAACAATCGAAAGCTATGAAAGATAGCCTACAGAGAATGTTTGTATGAAGTAATATCGGAAGCTAAATTAACCGATTTGTATAATTAATTATTAATTTCACCATTGGATAGTGTAGTTTCTCTAGATGGACATAATGCTATAATGTTATTACAGTAACTTATAATATAATATAATATAATATAATATAATATGTAATATTATATAATATAATTTAAGTTATTTGAAGGGTTCAGAACCATAGTGGGCCAAGCGCCATTACTGAATACGTAGAAAACAAGGGTTAAAATTAAGTTATTACCATATTTCAATGGAAACCTATAACAAGTAAAATAAAATATACACATTAAATCTAAATGATGTCAATCTTCATTAAACTATGGTTGCATGTAATAACAATTAAGAAACATGTTAAAGGAATTGTCGTTGCACCAAATGAGTGTCTCTGGACCAAAATGATCGCATTTTAATTATTTGGATGCAATTTATATTAAGTAACATATTAAACGATTTATCCTTCTATCAAACACGAATGTTCCCTGGATCAAATGTCCTATTTCAATTATGTAATTACTTTATATTTATTTCTAACGGGTGCAGCGGAGCGCACGGGTACGGCTAGTTTCTAAATAATTTCGTATTCATAATCGGTTATTTTTATCGATGCTTTATCAAATTATCGTTATCTAGTGTCGATGGAATTGCTGATAGTGAGATCAGGCCGCCGTGGAACGGTTTGGCCGAGCTATAAACGCACTGCATATATAGTAAGCATATGCAAATTTTAATAAAATATTTTTGAAAAAAAAAAAAAAGCGAAAAACTGAGATGTGTCAATTTTTCTCATAAATTAGTAGAAGGATTAGAATCGAATTTTTATAGAACCTACACGTATCATTTAATTTTACTAACTAAAATTACTTTTTATACGTTAGTCTAGGAATGAGGTATGATTTCGTCGTCGTCTTCTTCTTCTTTTTCTTCTTCTTCTTCTTCTTCTTCTTCTTTCTCTCAGTTTAACCTCTCCCTTTTAGGTTCATTTACACGACCCACGCCACCCGGGCCTTACAGGGCCGCGACCTGTCGGGAGAGGAATTAATCTCTGGATCACATACATACTTTTTTGACCACACAAGGACATGGAGGACCTCCCCGGATGAGGGATCAGCTCTATGCCGGGACCATCTCCGATACAACACAAACATTTAAGACAGTACACAGCATTCACTCACACATATGAAAGGATTAAGGGAAGGATCGCCGTCCATGGCCGGACTTTCAAGAGGTACAATCCCGGCATTTGTCTGGAAATAACTGAGGAAACCATGAAAAACCTCAGTGAGGGTTGCCGGCCCCTGGGATCGAACCCCGGACCTCCCAAATGCGAGGCCAACCCCCTACCACGCCGCTAGCCCGCTCGGTGAGGTATGATTTAATTTAAAAAAATTTGAAAAATTGGATACATTTTTTAAAAATACAAAAGAAAAATCATATCTCAATTTCAGAATAACCTAGTTACCAAAATTGAAAGACATCTGTAGGCTTTGTAAAACAAAATCAATAAAATCCTTCCACTAGTTTATGAGAAAAATTGCCACTTATTTCTCAGTGTTTTAAATTATTTTTCAGGATATTTTTTTTAAATTAATCATTCTACTAAAATTTTATACGTTCATTACATTATTAAAATTTAAATGAAATATACATTAGAGTCTTCCTAATCTGTCTTAAAAATTGCACATGGATAGCTTCAAAATTTGATGAGATACAAAGCAAAATGTGGGCTCCTATATTTTACACTTCCTGGTTGTCTTAAATTTGTCAAGCTATGGTACGGGTTACACAAATATTAATAGGGTAAATCCATCAATTAAACAGAGATCAGTCGAGAAGAAAACAGACATATCTGTCTCGTATTCAGCATTAGAAATGAACCCACAACCAACCAAAAGACACGTGACTGAATTATTACATACCTCTTACTTCGTCCTTGGAGGTTCAGTGGCTACTATAATGACAGTAGATGCGAGGTCGCAGGTTGAAACCCAGCTGGAGGCGTCCGGTATTTTAAGAACGATAAAATACTTAGCTTCTGTCCTTCCAAAAGGAAATAAAGCTTTGAGTTCCATGTTGTAGATATAAGGCACGTTAAAGAACCTCGTCCATATCTGAGGGCTCGAGGCAAAATTTTCCTACCACTTTTCACAACGAACCTGAAGGATCTGTTTTAGATGCCGAAGCGTATGCGATCTTGTCCCACCCGCAATCCATACCATCTTTAGAAATACAGCGTGTCTCTAAAAAATGTTAACACTTCTGGTAGTGATTTACATACTTATATACAGTAACTTCAAAATTTCTCCACTTGTTCATCATCATGTTCAACATATGTAAGGAACCTTTCCCATGTAGTAGCGTACGCAAAGCTTGGATGCACATTTCTTGTAGAACTGCAGCAATTTTATCAGTTATTCTCTCTTGCAGATCGTCAATATTACGTGGCTTGGTTGCACATACACGGTCTTTCAGCATATCCCATAACCAAAAATCGCAGGGAGTAAAATCCGGCGAACGTGATGGCCACTGCTTTGGTCCACCTCTTCCAATCTATCTTCGCTGCATATGATATGGCCGCATCCCAAGATCCTTCTTCAAGATTTTCCTTACAGTTGACCTGGATAGACCAGATTCTGTACTGTATCGTCTTGTTGATTCGCTTGGACTACGTAAGAAAGTCTCTTGTGCAGGAACTATGTTTTCAAGGAAACGGCCTGTATGTGGTCGACCGCTATTAGCTTTGTAATAATTGCCAGCAACTGAACCGGTTTCACGAAGTCGTCATATGTAGATAGTGAATCACTATTGAAACAGGCTTCATTTTTTTTTTTTTTTTTTTTTTTTGCGAACTGTGGGGGATTGGAACACGTCCATCCATGCTGCAATATTTCATCTTTGCTCCAAGCTGAATATTGTAGACATTTTTACAATAGAGATTGAAAACAAATTCATTGTAACCATGGCAATAGCATGATCTACCTTATTTTGAAGAAATGGAAATATGTTGCGCCTTAAGGTTCTGTGTATTTTCGAACAACCACTATTAATTCAAATGTTATTTTATATGCCGAAATCACAAAACTCGTGGTTTATTTTAAATCACTATGCTATAATGCAGACGCTCATGTAATGCTCGCTTATCGTATATGAACCCAGCTTGGTTATTACGTAAAGATCTCGCGTAACAAGGAATAACAATTCTTACACCTTACGTTTCCTTCTTTTACGCAATAGACTATTGACTTGTTCCTCGCAACTCAGAGGGTAGTATCTCCATGCATGTATTGCAGGATATCCGTATGATCCAAGGACATCTACCGGTTTTTCATCATAACCACTGTTATCATGGGTCTAAAGCAGTTACTCGACCTGCTGGTCAACAAGGGTTTTCCACCCACAGTTCTTGAGCTCTGTATGAGGAATTCCGTGTTAAATAACTCGTCCCTCCCCCACTGTTTTAAGACGCAAGTTGGGGGCTTTGCAAGTATCCGCCAATACGGAAAATTACACGTTTTATCAACCTGTCTACAGCAGATAGCAATAAACCATATGACTTGCATGGGCTCGACCATTCAGGAACTCGCGACTGTAGGAGTTCCCCACGATAAAGTTTCTTATCTCTGGAACTATATAACCCCCGAGAATCGGGGAGGGAGAGATCCAGTTTCAGTTTCCATCCCTCTACTATCTCTACTTATTTGCATAGGTTTGTAAACTATAAAATAACTGGACAAAGTCCATCGCGGCATTATCTAGTTGTGGCTCAAGCGGTGTAGTGGTAGCAGTCCTCTGTTCTGGCCCCGTACAGTCCAGCTAAGGTAAGGAGGAATTTCTATATATTTAATTGTACTAGTGCACCTTACCACCAAGTTAACCTTCATAGATTCGTCAACTGAGGCAGAAACAAGAGGAAGAAATTTACGAACAGTACTTTTTCTTCTACTTCTTCTTTCTTTCATTAGACCAGCGTTTCTCAAACTTTTTTGAAGTGGAGACCACTTTTTTAAATCGGAACAGTTCCGCGTGTTCCCTTTGAAAGCAAATTTATAATTTTTTTGTATATTTTAATACCAGAATACTTATATTTTAAAATAGAATTAAATTAAATTAATTTTATATTAGTATTAACTAATTAAGCTAATATTAATACAAGAAAATTCATTTTATTTATTTAATAAATCAAGGCTATTAGAGTTTCGATAATCTTTAACTTATTACTAAAAAAAAATAACTAATCCCTATTTCAGTTTGGTTGATAGGCTTTCCCCTCTACTCACACTCTTTACCATCCGTGAAGGGGAAGATGCTACTGTCCATCTTACTAACGTTCGACTAATTGACTTTGAACATAGTGAAATTTCTTATTATTGAAAACGTTTACCGGTAATCTAGATTTCGAAAATCTATACCAAGCGTTTATATTTCATTTCATTTCATTGTTGTTTATATCAACTGGCACATTAAAAAGCTACCGACAGCAGAAGATAAATGTTTTCTTCACTGCTAGTTGTTACTCTACAGCATACACAACGGGACAATCTGCATTGTGTCACTCCCCCCAGACTTCATAATACAAACTAACATCCCTTTATTTAATTAATTATTAGTTGAAAATTTTGTAAAAACAACACTAAAATATATTGAAACATATTGTAATTGTTAAACATCTGTGTCACTGTATTTTATATCCATTTATGTACTTTATTTAATATTTTATTTTCTTGTGTGTACAACTTGGGGGGTGCAGGTATAAGAGGTAACAGCTACCGGTCTGTTATACTGACGGACTCAGGGCAAGTAGAAGGGGAAAGAAATGCCTTCGCATCCTCTCAACTTGTATGAGATGTCGTTTAAATGTTGGTACTCATATTAATGAGTTGGATGAGCATGCCGATTCTTGCACAGTTGTTCTATATTTGGACATGTGCTGGTAAGCTTAAGTCGGAGATCATCATATATATCGAGTCGATTTCGGTAGCCTACTTTGTTTTTATTAGAGTTAGTGATGAAAAAACCCTTTCCTCACAGATACGTAGAAGCAAACTGAATTATAATCTCTAAAGCACCATTGTACAGTTCACTGTTTTCTCTTTTCACTTGTGATGAGGTCCAGAAATCAACCATACCTTCGTTTCGAATTTCATTGTAAGTCCAGTCTCAGTGGAGATTTCAATTAACTGTTCTCTTTCACTCAATGAAAGTTTGTTAGTTTCAATATCGCAATGAAAGTGATCACGAACCCATGAAAATTCGTCATATTTACTTGGAAAATGAGTTTCAAAGTGTGACCTCAGAATTGTATTATTGGTGTACGACGTACAGTACGTGACCATTTCAATGTGCAGACTGGGTATCGGCAAAACTATTAAGAAAGTCATAAATACATCAAAAGGTTCGGTCCTCTGTTAAGAATTCGGGTGGTCCCTGTCTGGGTTACAGGCGCGGCGCCAGATGTGCAGGGAAATAACACATTCATAGTGCTTTAAATCACTCTTTTGTTGTTGAGAGTAGAGTGAGAAATCAGTAGACGAATAGGGTAATAAATTTCATAAAATGTCAGTACTGCGAGAAAAAGTGAAAGGCGATTGCCATGTGTCATTTCCAAACTCTGAAATTTTCAGCTACAAAGTGATATGCAATTCGTTTGAATTTTATTTTTTCTTCTGCATTTTTTGAAGGACCACAAGGGCCAGACCTCGGGGACCATAGGTGGTCCGCGGACCATAGTTTGAGAAGCGCTGCATTAGACCATTCAGTCTGTCCCGGCCTCAATTCCATCTTTGTCTAGGTCGTCCAAGATCTCTTTTGTCCTATAGGTCTATAAGAGAACATAAATTTTGGCATCCTATATTTATCCATTCTTTCAAGATGGTTCTTCCAGTTATTTCTTACTGTTATATTTTGTCATTTATTGTAAATATGTTTAATTAGTTTCTTAAATCTTCATTTCTGATCTTATCAAGTTTTGTATTATCCTAATAATGACCTAAGACATTTCACTTCCGTAGCTTGAATATGTCTATGGTCTTTTTGTCTCATAGTCCTGCTTTCGCAACCGAAACGGCCATCATCTTATAAAATTTTGTCAACTAGCAGTTTATTTATTTCCTTGTTAAAAATTTACAATTTTTTACCTGACATTCGCCAACCAGGTAAGCAGCCCAAGCGGAAATCGAACCTACGCCCGAGTGCAACTTCGGATCAGGAGGCAAACGCGCTACCACCTAAGCTACGCCGGTGGCCTTTTTTTATTTTTAAACTGACTATATTACATTAAGCATTTGCAGAACAATCCGTATTGTAAATGTATGACGTAGTGTTAAAATTTACATTTACATTTAATATTACATTGTGAGCATACGCAATAACTTGGACAGGTTAGGCCGTTTGGCAGACACCAGGACCGACACCAATTTCCGAAATTCAATTATTTAAAAAAATAAACTAAGAAAAGTAGAAAGAAAAATTTGGGAGAAAGGGATTAGGTGCGTGGCCCAATTCTTTACGTTCCATCCCAATATTTTGTACAGGGACATCATTTTATCTTTACTTCAATTTTTATTGTACCTGAGTTTTTGAATGTACTTCACTCCCACCCCTTCTACTAAGGAAGTTCCAACTCCACACAGAACCAAGACCGCAGATAGTAAGCAGTACTGAGTTACTGAGTATAGTACGTTCCAGAAATATGTTCGCGCTTTCCAGTGACGAAAGAGCTTTCAATATTGAATCATATTTTCGCACAGGTACTGTCCGTTTGCCTACGTCGCATCCCGATTTCCCCCACCTGCTTCTGCTCGCCCGTCTGTAATAGCTGGGCTGTCTTAGCTCTTTTCTGAAAACATTAATTTCTCTTAGGAATTGGAAGTTTACGTAATATTATACAGCCGTTTAATTTAACTTAAATAAAAGGGCCTCGTTAAGTAATTAACTGTCACGTGATTTCCTCCCATTCTACAATCCTGCGGCATAACCACTTGGACGGACAGTAGATAGCATGTCTGAGTAATTTTATATTTTCGGGTCGGGCAGAAGTGAAGATTGAATTTACAGTACGTAGAGTAGGTACAGAATTATTTCAACATGAGTTACTAGTACGAAGGACGAAACTGGCAATTGGAATTAGATGCAGTAGTCTATAGTGCGATAATATGCACAAAAGAACTGAAGCCTGTATCGAAATGAACGGCCACCATTTTCAAAATTGTGTTTAAATATTCATATTATGATTATTTTTCAATTTAACTTCTTTCTCTATATTGTACGCTAATGTGCTGTAGACAGTATAATATACACTGCATAATGAATACGTTCGCGTGGATAACTCACTTCGTGAGTAAAAACACTTATTCTTAATACAGTACTGTACTTTGATTAAAGAAAAACCTAATGAAAATTATCAAACTCAAAATCGCGATATTTCCTAGTTTACGTAAATGGATGAACTACTTTTCTTCCTTCCTATACCTAGTAGAGTGATTTGTGTTTTACACCAGTATCATCGAACTCCAGTCTTGGAGGGGGGAGCAAGCGGTGTTTCCGGTTCTCTAAAGGTATAGACAGATTAATATTAAAAATGTTAGTAAAAATAAAATGATGTCCCTGTATTAGCGCACCACCGCGTCACATCCAACAAACAGAGAATACAGCGAGTCGGACAGCGTGGAAAACCATTTAGGCCTACACTTGTTTCCATGGCAACAAGAGTGACATTAGCTATATTACATGAAAATGAGACAGTTTTATTCATAGAGAGTTCCGTTTAAACGTATCACTTGAAAATATAATACAAGGTAAAACAAAAAAACAATTACGTGCTGTTTCAAGGTTCAATTACTGTACATACATTAACTGGGGAAACCAACAGGGTAAAGAAACATCTTTTATCAGCGAATTATGCATTTGCGCATTTTAAGCATTTCGATAAAAGACAACTTCCGTCTCTTTCCTGGTATTATGAAATAACATATCAAAATTTTACCTTACAATACGTCACACATAAATGACATAATGAATGACAGAATTATTCTAATGGAGTGACAGTGACGTAAGAAAACAGATAAAACGTACTTCCTTAACAAAAGGAAAAGAAAAGTGCCCTTGGAAAACAAATTACACATTTATATAATCAGGAAAGTCATAATGTTCACTTCTCACGTCTGATACGGTAATCGTTCGTAAAAACAATGTATAGATAAATGTGTATTAAAAGTCCATAAATAAAAATCTGTCACAGTGAAATACATTTTTAATTAAAGAGACAACCTTCACGATGATAACACATACTTTTTCATTATGCTTAATGAATTATTTTTCAATACTTCAGTTTCTTGATTATGCCATAAATGATATGACGGTTTACAGTTTTAGTATTATTTAAAAGACAGACGTATATTAAATTATTTAACTTGAACCTATGCAAGATGAACTTTCTTGTTCTGGAATCCACACAAAAGGCATTCTTCATAATCATAAGATTAAGGTATTTGAGATTATTTACTAGAGTTGTCGATCGACTAAAAATTTTGATCGATTAACTTGACACCTTTAATCGATTAGTTAAAGGGTTAATTGAATTATGATCGATTTTAAACAGTGTTTGTAAGTTTGAACAAAAAATTTAAGTACATAAATAAAATAAATAAATACATAAATAATAGTGCATTATGCAACGAGCCTATAAAGATAGTAATTAAGACGCGAGTATGTTTGTTTATAAAAGGAGCGCAAGCGAGTTTCATAATTTTAATACGAGCATCTTAATTACCATTGTAGGCAAGTTTCATACGACTTTTTATGCTCAACCATATTTCTAACTTGAAATTATTCAGAAGTATTCATTTTATTCGTATCTGACTGAAGATGGAAGTGAACTTGTGCATAACTCGTGAATTGTGAGATGTGCGCAGACGCGAAAGTATTGATTTTTTCCGAGGAACAAATGTCATTGACCTTGACATAATCTACAGAATAACATGAACTAATTTTGATATAACTGGAAATTGATTTAGAATTGAAAAACGAGATGACAAATTGAATTTATTTGAATATTATTTACAATTAACTCTAATTATTATAGTAACAGAACATAACCTGCTGCGACAGTATTGGATTTCCAGCCTCCGTGACGTTTCCCTCGTTGTCTTTCGATTGCATATCCGAGAATAATCGAAAACCTGAACTTTAATGAATAGGTGTACTTTAATGAGGTCCATTAAAAGAGTGCTACCAGGTGTATAATTACTACATTTCGGCATGGTCGAGCATAAATACATTTATATACGCTTTGAAGAACATACGTTTTTACAAATATTTTCAATAAAATTTGACTGATGTATCTCACAAATACCTTTTTGCACGATAGTGGAAGTTGATTTTACTGAATTCAAAGATGCCAACGTAGATAAGCATTTTGAAATATTACAAATAACTGCTCTAGGGTTGTAATTAAAATTACTCCTGACATCTACCGACACCTATGACAAACTTCTTGCTGCGAATCAGTCGCTGTTCATAGTCTAACGTACAGTACGTAGGTACTGTATATTAATGTTTTTAAAAACATTAGTTTCAAAATATACTATCCTGCAAAAAAATATTGTACAATACACGTTTGTGAAATGGATTACAAAATTTCAAATTGAAAAATGTAAAAAGAACTTCTCAACCTTGTATCGTAATATACTAATGAAGCAGCAACTGACACTGATGATTTATACAAGGAGTTTGAAGAAAAAAAAATTTTCCAGTTTACATTTAGTCACTATCTGTGTTTCAACTTTTTTAATTAATGTCTTCCTCAATTCTGAGGTTGCCATAACAAAGAATAATAGAAATAAGATTAAAATCGAATAAAACATGATAAGGAATAAGACATTTTGTGCGAGATCGTGCGTATTTGCTTGGTTTCCGCACAAAACCAATCCGCGGAAAGTCTAAAATTCCACATTCAGTATTCCCAACCTAACACACATAACAATTTCCTTCTTATTACCGCTTAAGTGACATATTGATTTTACTGCTTTAAGCTTTTAACATATTATTTTTAGAGACGTTCAATATAGTAGCAATTATAAATTGGAAACTTACCACTGCAATTTCATCTAAATTGCACTATTAATTATTGTTTTTAAATATTTGCAAAAATTAAGTAAACTCTACAACTCCACTAAAGTTACTGCATTCGTGATGCAAGTAACATTAAGGAAGCCGTGAAAAAATCAACAAGATTCCAGACTCATCATAGACTGGGGGGGGGGAAGACAGACGTATATCACGGCCTGCTGGAGTATAGTAAACACAGAAAACATTTTAAAGCAACAATGTTGAAGATAGATATTTTTGTTTTGCAAATTTGCCGTCATTGAACAGAAACCAAGATGGAGATTTCATAGCAACTAATTAGAAATTCCTCTTTCAGGTATGTAATAAACGATCTTCGCACAAAATAATGTACGATACACGAGCGGCATGTTTTCTTTCAATTCTCGGAAGTTAAAAAAGCTCAACTACGTTTCGCTTTTTCAAACTTTTCCTCGAACATGAAAACTTCAACATACCGCTCTTGTAACGCATATTACTATTGTACAAAATTTAGCATGGTAAGGCTAAAGGAATGACACTAGAAAGGTACCTTAGGGCGTGGAATAAAGATGATGTCGTAGGATGTAAAAGCGTTTGCAGAAAGAAAGGGATCATTTTTCAAATTTCTCACAACAGTACCGAATCAGAAGCAAGCACTTCTTTTTATCTCTCCTTACAAAACGTCATTATACTCCTGCACAAACAAATTCATTACTACGATAGGGTAATGCAATTAAAATTCTGACTGATAAACACAAAGAAACAAGTAACCTATATAAATGTCAATACAATACAGACTTCTCCATCAACTGACTGCACAGAAGTCGAAAACCTCTTTGCTTTTATCATAAACATGTACAACACTTCTTAAAGTACTTCCGTATATAAGCAAATACCGACGTCTTATTGTTTGATACGTTGTTAATAAAAGTATAACTGCATTAATTATCATTTATGATGCCGTTGCCCTAGGAGATTAAAATGTAACGTTCAAACAAAAGCACAGAGCTTTTCATATGCCAAAATATTCAATAATAAAACGCTAATTAACCCAGTTTTATCAATTTTTATCACAACGTGTTCTAAAGCAAAAAAGTGTGTTCCATAGCAGCTTCTATATCATAAATTCCAAAGCTCAAGCTCTGGTACCTCCGGTCAGAAAACGTCAGCAGTCTGTAGGTGGACTGCTCCACATGGATAAATGCCTTGTTTAAATACAAAGAAAATTTCAATGCAGTCTATCTTCCGTAACTAACGTTCGTGCATCTAGAAAGACGGATGATGCAGTACAGTTCTACTTCTACTGAAGAGAACAAGTAGAAAGTTTTAATGCACCAGTGGAAATTAACTCAAGGATCTAGATTTCTACTTTCAGATCCACATACTGAACTGTTTATTCCACAACATTAAATTATACTGCAAATTGCAATCGAAAGATACTTGCCATCTGGTTGTCATATCATCTTCATTCATGCATTAGCTATAACAATATTGCCTGTAGCAATATACAGAACTTTTACTCAAAGATGCCATCAAAATTGATATATTCTTAATGGAAGATGAATGTCTAGAATGAAATCTATATATATATAATTTGAACTGGTAATAGAAATTACGGGAAAACGGCTGAACGGATTTTAATGAATGAACCGTCATTTTGAAGCTTGGCATCCAAGGATTTTCAGAAAAATAGTAACTTTCAGCGAAGCGTTAGTTTTCCTACATAATTTTCCTATTTTCCAAAATCCACCTTTCGTCAGTTTTGAGAACTAATTGCATTTCAGAATAAAACAAAACACACACTACAATAAACAATAGGCTATTACACGAAGGCCATGACCTGCAGGATTGCTGACATATTTAGAGTTCAAATTCAATTGGTTATTAAAAACTTCAAGACTTACTAAAATTATTTACAGGTCTGATTCTGCGGTGTGTAATTTTCTGAGTACTGCTGTGTATTGGATATTAAAATCTACAAAACTTGAGATGGTTTGGTGACATTATTACCAATGGCGGTGTGGTGTAGATACTTATATGCGTCAGTCTTCAGTATTCGTTCGAGAGAGCGCAAAAATTAGTTCCTAAGGAAAGACGGTATTTCTTGCTGATAAAATAAGAGACCTACACTTATTTCTTATTTTCTTGAAGATATTGCGTCGTAAGTACTGGGCAATGCCAGTCAGCTGGACTTTAAAGACCGATACAGGATTCGTGAAGAGGAAATGGGTTTACGTGCCGAAATGAGAGGGGAAGTAAAGGAAAATTCCCAACAGCTCGTCCGTGATGTCAGGTCACGGCCGAAACTGTGATCACTTGCCTTCAGGGTTACTCGCTAACTCGAACCGCGACCCGGGCACAGACAAGCCTCTGCAAACGTCAGTGGTCAATTAGTGAATAAAGAGAATGAAGACCGCCGTGATTGGTGCTTTCCAGACACACCACAACGTGCAGACCAATAGGGAACGCCGCTTCTAATGACCATGTGTGAGGCTTACCTGCCAGACGCGACAATGCTTCCACTGAAGAAACGTGCCGCACAGATTTCGACAGACGAAATAAAGACGATTTTGAAAGTTAAGACTACGTAATAGTAATATGCGTTACAAGAGCGGTATGTTGAAGTTTTCATGTTCGAGGAAAAGTTTGAAAAAGCGAAACGTAGTTGAGCTTTTTTAATTTCCGAGAATTGAAAGAAAACATACCGCTCGTGTATCGTACATTATTTTGTGCCAAGATCGTTTATTACATACCTGAAAGAGGAATTTCTAATTAGTTGCAATGAAATCTCCATCTTGGTTTCTGTTCAATGACGGCAAATTTGCAAAACAAAAATATCTATCTTCAACATTGTTGCTTTAAAATGTTTTCTGTGTTTACTATACTCCAGCAGGCCGTGATATACGTCTGTCTTTCCCCCCCCCCCCAGTCTATATTTGGACTCAGACTAAACCCAGACAAATCACAAGCTATAATAATGGGCCACCAACGAGCATTAAACAAAATAGATCTAGCCACTGTATCAAATACAAAAATAAATAATACTACAATTACATATAGTAAGACAGTAAAAAATTTAGGGGTATATTTAGATTCAAATTTAAATTTTCAAAGTCAAGTGACCTACATATGTAAGAAAACTTTTTCCATAATTCATTCCCTCAGACACTTAACCAACGTTTTACCTCTCAGCCTTAAAAAGAACCTGATCCAAACTTTAGTGATGCCCACTTCGATTATTGCGATTCTTTATTCACGAATCTAAATACTGATCTTGCCCATAGACTACAGCGTGTTCACAATATCTGCGTTCGTTTCGTTTGTAACATTAGAAAATTCGATCATGTAACACCGTCACTAGAATTGTTGTCTTGGAGTCCACTTAAAGAAAGAAGATTCTTCAACTCTCTCTTATTACTATTTAAAATCATCCACACCTCCATACCCTCTTACCTAGCATCTCGTTTTGTTTACCTTTCACTACCTCGAACCCGGAACATGTACCTTCTCTCTATTCCTCTGCACAGAACATCCTTCTACTCATCATCTTTCAGCATATCTATTCCACGCCTCTGGAATTCTCTCCCTGACCACGTCAGAGACTGTCGGACAATATCAAAATTCAAATTTAAATTAAAAAATCACATTCTAGTTCATGGAATTGTTTGTTGAACACATGTCGGGTTGCGCAACTTCACCTTAACCCATGACATGTAGTAAATATTGTAACTATGCTGTTGTAAAATTGAAAATTGATATGTAATGTATTTATTATTATTATTATTATTATTATTATTATTATTATTATTATTGCTACTATTATTATTATTATTATTATTATTATTATTATTATTATTATTATTATTATTATTATGCCAGTTATCAATATCATCATTGCTATCTCTGTTTTCTTTCTTTTCGTTGTATTAGCTCGATGAGAGCTCTATAATGTACTTTTGACTCTGTTGACCCTCTATAGGGCTTTAACTTAATTTGTATCATTTTCATCAGTGTCTGTATTTCTTTTTGTATTTATATGTGCTATCTGGTAGGATGGAAGAGAAGGCCTTATGGCCTTAATCCTGTCAGATTAAATAAATTATTATTATTATTATTATTATTATTATTATTATTATTATTATTATTATTATTATTATTATTATAAATGCGAACTTAAAACATACGGCTTCCTTAATGTTACATGCATCACGAATGCAGTAACTTTAGTGGAGTTGTAGAGTTTACTTAATTTTTGCAAATATTTAAAAACAATAATTAACACTGCAATTTAGGTGAAATTGCAGTGGTAAGTTTCCAATTTATAATTATTACTATATTGAACGTATCTAAAAATAATATGTTAAAAGCCTAAAGCAGTAAAATCAATATGTCACTTAAGCGATAAGAAGAGGAAAATTGTTATGTGTGTTAGGTTGGGAATACTGAATGTGGAATTTTAGACTTTCCGCGGATTGGTTTTGTGCGGAAACCAAGCAAATACGCACGATCTCGCACAAACATTTTATTTACAAATGGCTTTTAAAGAACCCGGAGGCTTTCACATAAGCCCGCCATCGGTCCCTATCCTGAGCAAGATTAATCCAGTCCCTACCATCATATCCCACCTCCCTCAAATCCGTTTCAATATTATCTCTCATCTACGTCTCTGCATCTTTCAAATGTCTTTCTCCCTCAGGTCTTCCAACTAACATTCTACACGCATTTCTGGATTCGCCCGTACGTGCTACATGCCCTGCCCATCTAAAAAGAAATGTTATGTTTTATTTAACGACACTCGCAACTGCAGAGGTTATATCAGCGTCGCGATGTGCCGGAATTTTGTCCCGCAAGAGTTCTTTTACATGCCAGTAAATCTACTGACATGAGCCTGTCGCAGTTAAGCACATTTAAATCCCATCGACCTGGCCCAGGATCGAACCCGCAACCTCGGGCATTGGAAAGCTAACGCTATACCAACTGAACCAACCAGGCCGACTGTCCATCTCAATCGTCTGGATTTAATGTTCCTAATTATGTCAGGTGAAGAATACAATGCGTGCAGTTCTGTGTTGTGTAACTTCTTCCATTCTCCTGTAACTTCATCCCTCTTAGCTCCAAATATTTTACTAAGCACCTTATTCTCGAACACTCTAAACCTCAGTTTCTCTCTGAAAATGAGAGTCCAAGTTTCACAACCATACAGAACAACCGGCAATATAACTGTTCCCGAATAATAACTGCGTTTATACCTGGTAAGGTTTATCTTGTCTCAGTAGCAATAAAACCAAGTCCCTTCAAATCAGGGTGGAGATTGTAGGAGGGTTGTAAATTTTCAGGATTCCTTTCAAAACCTTGTTATTGTGCAGGCTACCGGAACTCAATTTCTTGAAAGACAAGCTCAGTGACGGAACTACACAGTACGAAGAAAGATATTTTGTTATTTTATTTTGCGCTACAGAATGTATCAACTAGTCCCTTCCGCCACTGGATGGATGGACGGCATCGCTCCATTCCCTCATTGCCATAACAATACAGACGAAGTAAGACATATCTCCTTTCTCTCTCTTTTCACAGTGAGACAAGATACATCACACAGACTCTAATTTCCTCCCGAGTGTCATTTATATTTGTTACTGACGCTCCACGATATTTGAATTTTTTCACCTCTTTAAAAATTAATTTCCAATTTTTGTATTTCCATTCATCATGAAACATCTTACTATACATCTTATTCTCAAACACCTTTAATCTCTGAATAATAATAATAATTTCAAGGCAAAAATTGTTCCGGGACCGGGTACCAATCCCGGAACGCTTCGCTTAGAGCACGAATGCTCTACCTACTGAGCTACCCCAGGAACCATACGCGACATCGTCACAATTCTTCCCTTTTTATATACACAACTCAAATGGGCTGACAAGACGCCATAACCCAACTCTGAATGCACACAATTCTTGTGGTAGCTCAGTCGGTAGAGCATTCGTGCGCCAAGCGAAGGGTCTCGGGATCGATACTCGGCTCTGGAACATTTTTTTCCCGTAAAATCATTCAAGCCTGCTTCACAGGAAGCTTCTACCTGAAAGCCAGATTTGCACCCTTAATCTCTGTTCCTCTATCAAAGTGAGAGCCCAAGTTTCACAACTATACAGAACAACCGGTAATATAACTGTTTCATAAATTCTAACTTTCAGATTTTTGGACAGCAGACTGGATGATAAAAGCTTCTCAACCGAATAATAACAGGCATTCCCCATATTCATTCTGCGTTTAATTTCCTCCCGAAAGTTATATTTGTTACTGTTGCTCCACGATATTTGAATTTTTTCTCCTCTTTAAAGGATTAATTTCCAATTTTTGTATTTCCATTCATCATGAAACATTTTTAAGAATTTTAAATAAAATGTGCACAATAGCTAATTTTGTACGAAGTTGTGAGAGTAGAATTCTATTTCAGGGTCAAATATAACATTTTCTGAACAAAACAATTTTGGGAACATATACCCTATGCTATTTTATCAAGTAATTTATTTTCTAGAAAGAAAAAAATAAACAGTACAAGATTTCCCATATATTTTACGCACCCCTTAACTAGACCGGCGAGTTAGGGAAGTAAGACAACACAGCAGTTTAATGTGTATTTCTACCAAACTTGATCAACGTGGGCCTATTCCTTAAAGACATTCTGCCTCTTGCTTTCATTGCAGAAGAAAAAATGGTAGAACTATAGGCCTAAACATTTGAAGTACTTTCGGGAGACAAGGTCATGGTTGCCTTATGAAAACAGATGCTGCTTCAGATGATTTCAGTACAATGTGCAGCAGTCTGTGTACCTTCTTGGCAATAGAAGTCGTTAACGACCGATAAGCTGTAAGAGCTGAGATTGTTGGTTTACTCTGTGTAAACTGTAGTATCAGAGAAAGGTCTCCTCTGTGTAGCCAACACGGGCAAAAATCCCCCGTTTACTTGGTATGAGAAGCACAAATAAACACAGATAAATGCGTTTGTAAGTCTAGTTCAAGAAGACAGTAGCAACAAAGAAATTTCTCTTCACAGGAACGTTTAAATTCATGCCTTCCTACAGTACCGACCTCTTATTACAAGAAGGCACAAATGCTATTAATGTTCTGATAACAGTTATGTAGGCCTATGTCATGCCATGAAGAAATGCCGATCACAGGTTGCTATGGTAACAGAAATTGGCTCAGAATTGCCCTACAGCTACTGAATATTAAAATAAATAAATGCCGATCATACGTTGCTATGGTAACAGAAATTGGCTCAGAATTGCCCTACAGCTACTGAATATTAAAATAAATAAATGCCGATCATACGTTGCTATGGTAACAGAAATTGGCTCAGAATTGCCAGAAATTGGCTCAGAATTGCCCTACAGCTACTGAATATTAAAATAAATACCGATCATACGTTGCTATGGTAACAGAAATTAGCTCACAATTGCCCTACAGCTACTACATTTTAAAATAAATTGATAGGGCCACCTGTACAGAAATCTGTGTGAATCAAACCTAAGATCAATGCTTTGTTTAGAGTACAGATATACCTACCTTCTCTTGTGATTAATGTATACATCTCTTTACTGAGCATTTCTTTCTCTGCTCGTCACTGTATCTCACATAATATCAAACTTGATAAAGACACTACACTGAAGGTTATGTACTCAAATACTGATTTTGAAAGTCTAGCTCGAAGATCAATCATATACTAATCACTTTTTCCAAATGTTCACTAGCATGCGTTATTACGGCATATTGCTGTCTTTGTTCAAACACGCATCACTGCAAACCCAGCATTCTCCAATCTTTCCTATTTTCTGCCTTCCTCTTAGTCTCCGCATATGATCCATGTATCTTACTGTCGTCTATCATCTGATATCTTCTTCTGCCCCGAACTCTTCTCCCGTTCATCATTCCTTCCAGTGCATCCTTCAGTAGGCAGTTTGTTCTCAACCAGTGACCCAACCAATTCCTTTTTCTCTTCCTGATCAGTTTCAGCCTTATTATTTCTTTAGCCACTTTTGCAACACAGCTTCATTTCTTATTCTGTCTGTCTCTTTCACACGCTCCATCCTTCTTCATATCCATAGTTCAAATGCTTGTAGTCTCTTCTCTTCACTTCACTGTAATGTCCATGTTTCTGCCCCATACAATGCCACACTCCACACAAAGCACTTGACTAGTCTTTTCCTTAGTTCTTTTTTCCAGAGGTTCGTAGAAAATGCTCCTTTTTCTATTAAAAGCTTCCTTTGTTATTGCTATCTTCCTTTTGAAGATCGTAACATTAAAAATTAATTTTAAATTAATATATACATAATACACAAGCATGTGGGATAAAAGAAGAGATTTCAAACAAAACAAAATAAGATAGTAAAAGTAGAAATAGATTTACATTTAATTATCCGAATATAACAATTGAAGAATTTTCACTAGATCGCGAAAAGAAACACTTTTAAAATCGTGGGCCTATAAGAGATGACAGTCTCATGTTCCCGTAAGACTATGATTTCTTGAAAATAACACAAAGCATGGCCAAAGAAAAGAGGTTCCAGGAATGAGATTCTTGAGAGATATGTGCACTCCGGACAGAAAGCAAAATGAAGATATCAGGAACCGATTTAACACAGTTGAACTGAAGTAGTATCGACCAAATTTAATGGAGCAAATAGTCCTGCTCAAATTGAGAGTTCATTACGTACTAAAACAAGTACGGTACTTAGGCCTAGCCGTGTTTCAGGACATAATAGATTGGAACTGTTATGTTATTCAAGACCATACTATATCGCCAGTCTTTACTGTAAAGAACGTCAGTGAAAAACAAACTCGATTTACAGCATTCTGAGAACACCGAACGTCCCAAATCATGAACTGTGTTATCTCTAACTCACAAGAACTTCGTTTTCCTGCAACAACAAAGAAAGTACGCTCACAATATATCCTAAGATTATTTTTAGCCTTGATTCTTCATTCAAATCTCTTCCTATAAGCAGATTTGCGTACATTTTAATTAGTTCTTCTACGAGCGAAATATCACACACGTCTCACAATCTACGCAGAAATCGACTGAATTAATTCCTATTTTTGATCTCGAAACAAAGGAAGTATTAGCCAACTATGACCTTAGTATCAAGATTATCTAGTTTACTACAATACTAAGTCCGGAAAAATATCACGAGCAAACAAATAAGTCTACTGCAAGATAATTTCGCTTTGCCTCCAACATGAAAATAAAAATGGCTTAGGTGACAAAAATTTCTTAAAACCAATTTCGTGGAAATAACTGTCAAGAAATTATTCACCTGTTGCATCTATATATATAATTTGAACTGGTAATGGAAATTACGGGAAAAAGGCTGAACGGATTTTAATAAATGACCCCTCATTTTGAAGCTTGGAACTCAAAGTTTTCAGAAAAATAGTAGTTTTCATTGAAATGTCAATTTTTCAACATAATATTCCTATCTTCCAAAATCCATCTGTCGTCAGTTTTGAGAACTAGCTAATTGCATTTCAGAATAAAACAAAACACACACTACAGTAAATAATATTACACGAAGGCCATGATCTGCAAGAATGCTGACATATTTAGAGCTCAAATTAAATTGGTTATTAAAAACTTAACTTACTAAAAATAATTTACAGGTTCGATTCTGTGGTGTATAATTTTCTGGGTATAGCTGTGTATTGGATATTAAAAACTACAAAACTTGAGGTGGTTTGATGACATTATTACCATTAGAAATGAAATATTATTGTAGTTAATGCCATGATGTGACTATTTTTCATTAATTGTACATATTAATGCTATATTGATGATATGAAAGTGAAACGTTTTGGGGTTATATAAGTAGATGTAAAGAATAACTTAAATTAGATTTTGATTTCTATATTTTACTGAGTGGCAGCTATTTACAGTAGTATATATAGTATATGTTACTGAAAGCTATAAAATTTACGTAAGATAATAATATTATTAAAAATCAAATAGTTTTATAATTATTAATCAAGTGGGGTTGGGTCTTTTTCATATATTTAATGGCGGTGTGGTGTAGATATTTATATGCGTGGTTCTCTTCAATATTGGCTCGAGAGAGATTATCTATCATTATTATGGAAGAAAATAACTTTCAGAATGTCTGGTATTTTTCATTGAAAATAAATCTGAAAAATGTTTATTTGAACGTCTAATGAACTTAGCTTGCAGCATTTGGTGCACAAGCCACTAGTGTTTGTTATAAAACTATAGAGCAGGAAAACTCCTTCAACTATTTCGGTGCCCTGGTAACTATAGTAACAACGATCTAACAAGTGAAGTAAGAAAACAAGCTATTACTTGTAAAGCATAAGGAATACCGGCTGCATAATATAATATAGTCCAACTGATTTTTCAGGTGAAATTTTTAGATTTAGATAAAATACTTTGACTGGGATGAACTAGACTATCGCCTTGATGTGTACCGAGTAACACAAGAAGCACATACTAAACATTTTTGAGTTCCCAAAGTAAACTTGAAGAATTACTTTATGAACAGCGTAAACTGATTCCTGATAACATTAGTAGATTTGGATTTAAAAACATTGAAAGTGTCTATTTATTTTGTAGTAATCCTGTATACGGTCTAACCGATATTTACGTGTATATTAAAAATATGATTAGCCCAATTGTAATGTAAGAGCTGCTACCGTTAAAAACTAAACAGATATTGAATGTGATAGATATTAAAACACTTAAAAAATAATTTGGAAAACAAGATTAGGCAGACTAAAAAAAAAATAAAATATCAGAAACTAATGCCAATACTAAGTATTAATTATTATAATTTCAGCTCTTAAATTGTTGTCCAAAAGAAACTTCTGGAAGTATAATTATGTAGGCTACTCACCCAGAGCAATACTGATATAACTAGACAGGTTAAACTTTTTACCATTCAAATTCGCCCAGATTTTCAGCTCGCAACACAATCGTTCCTTGTGACCTTCTGATTTTCATATGTTAAGCACTGAATGTATGAAGGTAGTGTTTACACGGAATGAATCTCAGCCTATTTACTCG
Organism: Periplaneta americana; assembly: GCA_025594305.2. Lineage (NCBI taxonomy): Eukaryota > Metazoa > Arthropoda > Insecta > Blattodea > Blattidae > Periplaneta > Periplaneta americana. The sequence goes on from JAJSOF020000023.1 coordinate 10,270,062, forward strand.
TGTTGAGCATGGTCTCAACATGCGACAAAAATCAGGTGACGTAACAAGACGTTTAATATATGAAGAGCTCCACTTAAAAATGAACAGTACCGTCTAGGTAGACGCGCAAACTCGAGAGACAAATCTGTGCTTTTCATAATTTGAAATTATTCAGACTTTACATTGCAGTGAAATAAGAAACTCTCCCAAATAACAGAGTTCTATCATTTCGGGACATTTCGAGTGCTTAATTTAATCAAAATGGATGGAGAAATAATTGAAATGGAGAAACTGCTCCCACAGGATTCTCCCGCTAGTAGCGATGAAGGGGTAAGTTAATTTGAAAATTGTGTTAGGGAACAGTATGTTAACTGTGTGAGTGTAATATTGAAGAAATATCGACAAAAATCTCCGCCTTTACCATCAAAGCATTACAGCTATTAGAGACAATATTCTTGATTGCATATGGCATATGGAAAGACATTAAGTTATTGTATTTACTATAGATATTTTATATTGATTTAGAGTTTGAAGCACAAGAGTCAAATTCTTTGTACTTAAATTTATTTCAATTTCAATTAAAGTCGACGGTTTTCAAGAAATGGAAGAAAAAATATTTTAGGCATACAGACATGCTCCAGATTTTAAAAAAGATTATCTAAAAATAAGGTTTACTGAATTATCCGTCTATCCATATGAGCTACAGATGTCTTCAAAGAAAAGAAAAACTTCAGGTAACGCAGCCAATATTGGACCCCTTAAGAGGGAATATACAGGTCTGAGGGGAAAAAAGTCATTTTTCAATTAATTTTTTATATAAAAATCGGACATTTATCTTTATGTCGGTGAAGGAATTTTTACGATATATAGGCCTACAATATTTTGCTAGATAAGATCATAAACGTGCAAACGTGCATAGATAAGGCATGTTTAACGCTCATTTCCCTAACTTGTATTTTTCAAAACCGTTTTTGTGATAACTCGTTAACTTTTTAAGATACCGCAGTAAAATTCTGCACGCAACTGTCTTTCATACTTGTGAACAAGACGAACTACAATTATTGCTGTAACATTTCTAGCTTACTTTTAAACATTTTACATAAAAACATTAAAAATTTAACTTCTCATAAGAAAAAAAAAACTTCTCTTGTAGGCGTTTCAAAGATTGTAATTCATATTGTCCACTTGACATTCAGCAATAAATATAAAAAGAATGACTCAGAAATATTCCTACATTATCACAAAAACGGCACAACAGTGTACAAAAACGGCTACTTTTTTGTTATGATAATTACTCATAATGGTGAAACTTTCGGTAAATCTGAAAATAGTCTATAATTGCAGAAGCAGTAAATACTGGGCATGTCAAATTGCAAGGTGAAAGAGTCATTAGTTGCTAAAAAAATATATATATATTGAATTTTTCTGCTCAAACTTGTATATCTCCCCTTAAGAACTGCAGTCTTTTAAAGACAAATTAAAAAAATGCTTTTTGATGCAAAACACATCTATTAGAAATCGAACCATTTACCTATAATAATCAGGTGTATGAAAATCCATTCTTTTGAAAGTCTGCGTCAATCCAGTTTAAGAATACATTATCCCAAATTTTGAGCATAATGGGAAAACAGAATTAACATTACAAGTATATGTAGCACTGGACAACATACATCTACCGTCTGTTTTGCTGGGTATTGGACATTGCCACAAGAAATCTAGGCTATGTATAAAAACAATTAAGAAATAACTTAATCTGTTGGCCAAGTTTAGAATTTAGCAGGCTTTGACTTTATAAAACAAGATAACATCATTTACGTTATGGTTGCTAAGTCAAAGCCTGAAGTTCTCTTGTTTTACAAATTGTCAAAGCCTGCTTATTTCTAAACATGGTCCACTGCTAAGTCATTTCTTTATTGTTTTATAATATGCGCTATTCCATCTCAAATCGACCGAAATATAGAGAAAATTGACCTTACAATTTCTAAATACAATGAATCTCTTTCCGTCCGTTGACAACTGTGATACAATGCTTTGTGCAAAGTTTGAGGCATCAGAACTTCATAGTGTTTAAATTTAAAATATTCAAATGTATCGTATTTTCATAAAATTAGCAACTTTAAACTGTTGTAGCTCCGAAACTTTTTCACCCAATGATCAAAATCATGGTTTATTTTGATGCTGAGAAATTAAAGTTTATTTTGACATGTACACAGTTTTTCTTACTTTTTATGGAAATGGAGAAATTTAGATTTTTCTTCATTAAGACGCCTTTGACCACGAAAAAAATATTTTTTAAATATATGGTTAGATTCCGCATTGAAAGTACAAATAAACACATATTTTTTACTGGTGCAACGTTAATAAGAAAGTATTGAATATATCAAATAAAGAAAATAAATAGTACGCGCGTGAACTAACCAGCTGACTGTGAGACGGGAGCTAGCCTAGACAAGCAACGCCAGGAGACAAACACGTGATGTTTCGTCTAGTAGCGCATAGCTGAGCTAGCTTTATCACAAGTTTTCATAAACACAGGAGTAAAATGATGCCCAACGCTCGCTTATCTTCAGCTCTCGGCCAGTGCGTGCGGTACTACGCCGTTCAAGTCCAGGCGTGTGAAAATAATTTATTTAATACCCTCGAAACTTATTGCCATACCAGTAAGCAAGCAATGCCCAATCCCTCTTAATAATGCAAGGTTTTTTCTCAATATTGTTTTACATTTTTATAAATTAGCAAAAAGCCTAAAAGTAAATAAAATCAGATTTCTGTCTCTCTGTGTACAATAAATAAGGATTACTTCTTAACATAACCTACCAAATGTCAGCTTCAAAATGAGCTCTCGTTCAATGTTCTGCAGTAAATGGTTCTAGAGTTCTGAGCGCTGAAAGAGGCTTGTTTTTTATAAAATACGCTAAATTTGTCGCTCAACAATACGAAAACCGTTTGACTTTCGATAGTATATTTTTGAAAATGCATTTTCCTCAGCACCTTGTATAAATAGGGAAAAAATTAGAGTATAAAAAATGCGAGGTTTTTTACTGATCGATTTCATATGTAATAGCCCATATGTTTCTTATGCCAATATTTAATCCCTATATCCTACACCAAGAAAAACACACAGTATATTCTGACCAAAAAATTAATTTAACAATAAAGATGATCCTAAACAAGAGTAGGCGAAAACAAAATACATCTCCATCCTCCCTACAAAAATAAGTAAAAGGAAGCAATGACACACCGGAAGTTAACGATCACGTGTATGTGGCCTTCAGGCGGGTGTAGGTGTGGCATTGTTGCAAAACTCTACTACTCCAGATCAATGTCAGGGTCGAGGTTACACATGATACGCACACGATCACGCAAGATTTAAATGAGACAATATTCTTCGCACTTCTCGCCAAATGCTGTTTCTAGCTCATCAATATTTAACACCAATCTGAAGTTGTGCAAGTCTTGCTCATTGGGATGTCTCCAATTTCAACAGAATTTCTATTATCTATTCAATTCTATAACAAACCCGATTTTCTATTAATTCGCGCTTAAGTCTCTGGTTTCTTCCCCAATACCCCATCAGCTAATCAAGTGCGGAAGAATCCGAATGCCTACTAGCTCTTGAATCTGGTAGAGAACGTGCTTTCGGTTGACTAAAATTGGACAGCGATTATGAAATAAATAGTATACACGGTACAGTTTTTTCTTGAACACAATACGGTCTTACCATTCGCATTAAATTCAAAATCCCAATAAAAACACCCTGTACCCATTTTTTTTTTATTGAACAACGAGTTGCGCATGTTGGTTACTGTTTTCTCCGATTTGGATTGGTAAAAAATTCATTTTCGTCACAGTGTGTAAAAGTATAGAACCCAAGAACGAATATTGGGGAAAGTGACTTTTGACCCACTTTGTATTTTATTGTTTAGTGAACTGTCCAAAGACAGATCTGAACTTCATAAGTGACAACAAGGCACCACTCATGAGGAAACTAAACTAAGAGATAATGGGGGTAGGGTGGCCAGTTCCTTTCCCCCTCCATTGCATAACATGCAATTCCTTCGTACCTGTCGTCTCGCTTCACTTACCATTCTTCCCACCACAATCTGAACACACGCTCTCGCCATGAAACAATACTAACAATACCATCCCATCGCACCTCCTCATACTCATCCTCTTTCACAATAGCCCTGCCAAGACTCTGGAATTCGCTACCTGCTGGCATCAGGGACTGTCGAAATAAAATTGAATTCAAACGCAAACTTACTAGGCACTTGGTCAGTAATTGAGACTCGTTCAGACATGGTTTCTTGTAAATAGTTCCCTTAATATATCACAAAATATTTCAATATCCGGTAATTTTATCACTATAGAATTTTGTTATTCTAGGTTTAATTTGTAATTCAGTAAATACAAAAATATTCTTTGTTCTTAACTTCTATGATAAAATGTCTAGTTTTCATTAATCAGGTATTCTGGTCATACTTTAATTTTTATTGTAATGGTAATTGTAAATTTAATATTAATTGTAATCTTATTGTTCATGTTATAGTTGTAATCCCCTGGTAGAGGGGCAGAGAAGGCCTGACGGCCTTATCTCTACCAGGTTAAATAAATAAATACTAATACTGATACTAACATACATAACTGTACCGACATTCCGTTATTCGGGAGTGAGAATTGACTAGGAAATGCGTATAAATTCTGGTATGCAATTCCCTGGTCCTTTACTTGTAGAGGTCAGCAGGAAATTAAGCCAGATTTTACTGCCACAAGAGAGGATCTTGAGACTTCAAGGGTGGCACACAGTCACACAGTGTACAGTGCAAACCCCGGGGCTCTTCGTGATCACAACACAAAGACGGCGGCACTACAGAACTCCGGTTAGCCTTTCATTTACGTAGTTGAAAATGGTGCATGCAACTATCCTTCATGGGCCTCTTCAAAACAATGCATTCGTTTTATTATTCGCACCAGTTACAGCTTCACGTCAACACATGTTTTGTTGCAGCCGCCTTCAGATTTCGTCATTGCCATCAATTTGCTTTCACTTAACCCTTAAATTCGCAAAGTATCCTATAGGATACAACAAGATTTAGGTTATATGCTATAATTTTAACAGAACAATAGAAAAAAAATTGGTAGCAAAATTAAAATTAAACAATACTATAATGTTGCACAATATATAAAACATGGACATTGCGATAGTTGTTTTCTTTACAGTCCGACACGGTTTAATAAACTAGTATGAGAAATGAAGTTTTGCCAATTTAAGAGTTAAGTTGGCTAACTGACGTGATTGGAAGGAGAAAGAATCTCTACGAGGAAGAGAAATAAAAAAGAAATTGTCGCACACAACAGTATTGTTTTCGTTTAATATAGAAGAACTGAAATTATTTTTATTATTTTTTTTTTTTTTTGCCTTCACATTGACGAGATTCACAGAAAAGATCAACAAGGATCTGTACCTTATTAGTGATAGGCAATAGTAATATGCGTTACAAGAGCGGTATGTTGAAGCTTTCATGTTCGAGGAAAAATTTGAAAAAGCGAAACGTGGTTGAACCTTTTTAATTTCCGAGAATTGAAAGAAAACATACCCCTCGTGTATCGTACATTATTTTGTGCGAAGATCGTTTATTACATACCTGAAAGAGGAATTTCTAATTAGTTGCAATGAAATCTCCATCTTGGTTTCTGTTCAATGACGGCAAATTTGCAAAACAAAAATATCTATCTTCAACATTGTTGCTTTAAAATATTTTCTGTGTTTACTATACTCCAGCAGGCCGTGATATACTGTACGTCTGTCTTCCCCCCCCCCCAGTCTATAATGAGTCTGGAATCTTGTTGATTTTTTCACGGCTTCCTTAATGTTACTTGCATCACGAATGCAGTGACTTTAGTGGAGTTGTAGAGTTTACTTGTTTTTGCTTCACACTGACGAGATTCACAGAAAAGATGAACACGGATCTGTACCTAATTAGTGATAGGCAAAATAATATGAAATTTCACATTCAAAACTATTTCTGCTTTACAGCAATCAGAGTTTAGAATAGTACCTTATGCAACGAGCGTATAATGGTAGTAATTAAGACGCGAGTATGTTTGTTTATGAAACGAGCGCAAGCGAGTTTCATAATTATCATACGAGCGTCTTAATTACCATTATAGGCAAGTTTCATACGACTGTTTATGCTCGACCATATTTCTAACTTGAAATTATTCATAAGTATTCATGATATTCTTATCTGACTGGGGAGCGGAACTGACCTTCTAAATTATGAGATGCGCGCAGACGCGAAAGTATTGATTTTTTCAGAGGAACGAATGTCATTGACCTTGATATAATCTAGAGAATAACATGAACATTAATCTTGATATAACCTGGAAATTGATTTAGAATTGAAAAACGAGATGACAAATTGAATTTATTTGAATATTATTTACAATTAACGCTAATTATTATAGTAACAGAACATAACCTTCTGCGACAGTATTGGATTTCCAGCCTCCGTGACGTTTCGCTAGTTGTCTTTCGATTGCATATCCGAGAATAATCGATACTTGCGGTTTTATAATGCTACAATGGTGATTTCCCATTGGCTGAACAACTGAACTATAATGAATAGGTGTACTTTAATGAGGTGCATTAAAGGGCTACTACCAGGTGTATAATTATACATTTCGGCATGGTCGAGCATAAAATACCATTGGGCACATAGACGTCTTCTTAGTGGGTATCCTCCCCCTCTTTGTGATACAACTAAAATAAGTTATCTGGAGTAGAAGTTAGCATGCCTAACAAAAATAAGTTATTTACGTAAGTAATGCCATTAACTTTAGATGATTATTCTTTGAGATATTTCAAACAAAAACGTTTAATACAATTTTGCTCGTTTTTACTTTCTTTCCGAGATAAAAATTGTTTTACAGTACATGAAATATTTCATAGCGTGTTGGGATAGTAATATGCGTTACAAGAGCGGTATAAGTTTTTATGTTCGAGGAAAAGTATGAAAAAGCGAAACGTAGTTGAGCTTTTTTAATTTCCGAGAATTGAAAGAAAACATACCGCTCGTGTATCGTACATTATTTTGTGCCAAGATCGTTTATTACATACCTGAAAGAGGAATTTCTAATTAGTTGCAATGAAATCTCCATCTTGGTTTCTGTTCAATGACGGCAAATTTGCAAAACAAAAATATATATCTTCAACATTGTTGCTTTAAAATGTTTTCTGTGTTTACTATACTCCAGCAGGCCGTGATATACGTCTGTCTTTTTTTTTCCCCCAGTCTATAAATGCGAACTTAAAACAAACGGCTTCCTTAATGTTACATTCATCACGAATGCAGTAACTTTAGTGGAGTTGTAGAGTTTACTTAATTTTTGCAAATATTTTGCGCTCGTTTCATAAAAAAACATACTCGCGTCTTAATTACTACCATTATAGGCTCGTTGCATAATGTACTATTGTTAAATCAATTATAAATACAGTGCGTATGTCTTGCAATTGGAGGAAATATGTCTGAATTGATTCTGATGTTTCAAAATTAATGTGCACAACTAGGCATGAAAGAATGCACTCCTGTTGTCTTAACAGAGCATCCTGTCACGTCTTTAAGGTTTCGTAATATTTAACATAGATTAAAACTCGTTCTGCATCACATTTATATGTATGCATGCACCTCTTATCACTGCAAGCTTACCGGGCAACAACACTTGTATCAGCGGGTTTATACTGTGAATACTGATAGAACTAATACCGCGTCACTAACACACTTCTAAAATATTTTTTCTTCTAAAGAAAGCTTCATAAATTTACCAGAATTCTAGAAAATTAAAAATGAGAATGCAACAGAAAAACGTAACAATTTTTCAACTTTTTTTAAATTGGTTATTTGACGACGCCGTAACAACCACTGATTTATTTGGCGTCGATGGAATTGGTAATAGCGAGTTGGTATTTGGCGTGATGAGGCCAAGGATTCGCCATAGATTTTACCTAACATTCGCCTTACGGTTGGAGAAAACCTTGGAGGATAAAAAAACAACCAGATAATCAGCCCACGCGGGAATGGAACCCACGCCCGAGAGCAACTCCGGTGGCCACGATTTTCAAATTAGTGTAGGAGAGAGTCGGGTAGTATCGGACATCGGGTAGTATCGGACAGTACGTTTCTTTCATCTACCACCATATGGTAGTACCTGAATGACATGGTTACGTTTCTCTATGCGACATCACAGAAACGTAACCATGTCAATCAGGTACTATCATCGTGTGGTATAGATGAAAGAAACTCACTGTCTGATATTACCCGATGTCCGATACTACCCGACTCTCCCCTAATTGAAGACCTGAAGTGACAAATATCCCAAGTCCATTGAAGTACCGGTAAATTGTTCAAGAGGGCAAAAAAACTACATAGGTTTGTAAAATACGAGTTTTGAAATAAATATACAGCCTTAGATTCGGACTTGGGATAATTGAAGACCTCCCTCGAATAAGGGTTTAACAAACAAATCTATAATACACATTGCAGGATAAAGGAAAATAATTTCAGGGGCATATTTCGTTAAGTCTATGTTTACTAGGAGAACCATTTTGTTTAATCAAGGATACAAGTTTATTAAGCTATAGAATGCGTTTATTTATTGTTATATGCTTAAAAATTACTTCTTTTTTTCACTGAAGACACATATTTCATGATGTTACACCCTTTTTCGAGGGAGGTCTTCAAATATTTTTTTCCTGTTAACGCTGTAAAACACCTTTTTGAAATCGATAAACCCCAAATGTGTCTTTATTAGACTTTCTTAATTTTTCTGTTCTGATTTTTAAAGTTCCCATCAGCACATAATCTCCCTTTGCAGAATCTATTATGTTCTTATAGACTATTTATTTGTTTTCATAAAATGTATAGGCCTATAATTTTTGTTTTAAACGCTTGTGTAAATTTTATATCCCGAACTGTAGGCCTAATTTTCGCAGTCCTATCTTCCTTTCTAAAAATCGGTATTACATAATAAAACAATAAATAATATCTCCTTATCAACATGCATTAGCGTATTTTACGTGTCTATGGCAACATAAAATCCCACGAGCTATATAAAAAAGACAGTAGACCAGCTGAATATCTTTGCACATGCGTAGAATCGCGTGATTTCGGTCAGCTGGGTTTGTTTTCCATGTTTCGTGAGCAATAGTTTAGAGTGTCTTCATCTTGAAATCGCACTTTGGAAACCCTTCACAAACAAAGTTTTACTTGGAGTCCAAAGTGTAACAAGTCAATAAATCCTTCATTTCGTACGCTCATAATGTCTTAAAAGTTGTTGTATAACAGCCCATTATTCTAAATCAAATAAATGGATCCCATCACCATTCGGAATGCCAATGTTTCCGGAGTACAACTGTCTCAAATAAAGGGATGCACAGATATTTCATAACGTTTAACTCCGACAAAAATTAGGTAGGTGTCCCTGATATGGCCATGCTAAGGTTTGAGAATTTTTCTAGCCGCCATTTAAAAAAAAATGTAAACCACTTTTTTCTTACTCGTTCTCAGTCTAATGGACTTTCTTAAAACAATTTCCTTTCCTCATAAAAATAGCTTTAATTGTCCAAAAAGTCCCAAATTCCAAAAGTCTACCTAGTGGCCATATCAGGAACATGTGCACATGATATGGCCACCCTTGTTCCATGTTCTACAAATCGTGATTGTTTTCAGTTTGATAGCGCAGTTGTGCTAAAATTAAATAATTTTGGCGTAAAATGACTGAACATGACACTTAATAGGCCTAATCTTTTTTATAATTCAAAAGTGTAGTCAAAACAGGTTTTCCATTAAAAATTAAGTTGTTTTTCTTAAAATACAAAATTTTTGCGTAATCCCAGCTATAAGGCATGTGAATTTGTCAGGTGAAAAAAAAAAAATAGAAGTGAAATGAACTTGATATGGCCATGATGCACTTGATATGGCCATATCAGAAGCAGGTAAGCTTTCACGAAAATCGTTTGATTATGAACAACTCGTAAAAGATACGCCATCAATGACAACACCAATCAACAGAACATTAAAAACTGAATGGAGTACGATGGTTTTCATGAAACAAGTCTTTGAAAAACATGCATAAAACAAAGGAGACTTACCAGAGAAAAATAAGAAGAGGTCACATGAAAACCGCAAAACAGGCAACTGACGCCATATTGCTCAACCTGACTGGATGGAAAACGATCAAGTGACATACCAGGATGCCCTTTCACTGGATGCTGCTGCAATTTAGCGGATTTTTTGGTTGACTAACTCACAATAGGGGGGTGGCCATATCAGGAACATGGCCATAACAGGAGCACCCACCTTATATACAAAGTGACAGCTTACACTCTAACAGATTTGTATTTCTATGTAATAAGGCCGCAATTTCACTTTATAAATAGTGTTAAGGGAAGGTTACAGGGAAACGCTGTGTTTTAACTCAAGACATATCCAATTGTTGGGTTTGAAGTGGAGACTCAAACAGAACAGTCATTTTATAAAGAAAAAAAAAACCACAGTGGTTCACTAGTGGAGTCGGAGCGTTTATGGACGAACAGGAAAGGGAGTTCTGGGCGAAATTGACGAGAGAAATGTTCTAGCCACAAAGTCCACAGAATTGGCGTACGCCGCCGCTCTTTTATGCTCTCTATATCGTCTCTTGTACTCCAAAGCGCTAGTCTTGGGCTTGTTTGATTCGTTTTCTCCATTTCTGCTTGTATCTACTTTTACATTTTCTCAGCGTTTGAATTTTGAGTCATTTTTAAGTTCACAAATTTTTACGACTATTATTTTAGATAACAGAGAGGGTTTGGAATTGAACGGGTTGCATCAGCTCCTTATCAATGCGGATGACGTGAATATGTTAGGAGAAAATCCACAAACGATTAGGGAAAACACGGGAATTTTACTGGAAGCAAGTAAAGAGATAGGTTTGGAAGTAAATCCCGAAAAGACAAAGTATATGATTATATCTCGTGACGGGAATATTGTACGAAATGGAAATATAAAAATTGGAAATTTATCTTTTGAAGAGGTGGAGAAGTTCAAATACCTGGGAGCAACAGTAACAAATATAAATGACACTCGGAGGACATTAAACACAGAATAAATATGGGAAAACACGTCGGTTGAGAAACTTTTATCAGTCCACACCTGTGGAGTAACGGCTAGCGCGTCTGGGCGCGAAACCAGGTGGCCCAGGTTCGATTCCCGGTCGGGGCAAGTTACCTCGTTGAGGTTTTTTCGGGGTTTTCCCTCAACCCAATATGAGCAAATGCTGGGTAACTTTCGTTGCTGGACCCCGGACTCATTTCACCGTCATTATCACCTTCATATCATTCAGGCGCTAAATAACCTGAGATGTTGATACAGCGTTGTAAAATAACCTACTAAAAAAACTCTTATCATCCAGTCTGTTGTCAAAAAATCTGAAAGTCAGAATTTATAAAACAGTTATATTACCGGTTGTTCTTTATGGTTGTGAAACTTGGACTCTCGCTTTGAGAGAAGAACAGAGATTAAAGGTGTTTGACAATAAGGTGCTTAGGAAAACATTTGGGGCTAAGAGGGATGAAGTTACAGGAGAATGGATAAATTTACACAACACAGAACTGCACACATTGTATTCTTCACCTGACATAATTAGGAACATTAAATCCATACGTTTGAGATGGGCAGGGCATGTAGCACGTATGGGCGAATCCAGAAATGCATATAGAGTGTAGTTGGAAGGCCGGAGGGAAAAAGACCTTTGGGGAGGCCGAGACGTAGATGGGAGGATAATATTAAAATGTATTTGAGGGAGGTGGGATATGATAATAGAGACTGGATTAATCTTGCTGAGGATAGGGACCAATGGCGGGCTTATGTGAGGGCGGCAATGAACCTCCGAGTTCCTTAAAAGCCAGTAATTAGTATTATTTTTTTTTAATCTAGGGTCCAACTTACCGCGGATAATTTCTTCGCGTTTATTTAGTCGATCTCGGTGCCCCCTATCAAGAGACACCTCAAACTTGCGAATCGGTTCAGATCTCACGGAGGTACGGGCATAAAATGGTCACCGGAGCGCAGTTTTCGAGTAATGTTTCGTCCTGTCTCGTCGGTCTTGAGATGCGGATGTTTACGGTTACGGGACTCCTTCGTCTACACAGAGGTGTACTTTCGTTTCGCTATGTTCATTTGTTGCAAAGTTATAGCCTAAGCGATTATAGTGTATCACTTTTTTTTTCTGACATCATTACCGAGAGGTTGGCGACCTACCGTGCAAAATACAAAGACGTTCCGATAGTTCTACGTAAAAAAAAAACGGTGTTGTGGTCGGGGTGCGTAAGTTATCAAAATAATGCCAAATGTCAGCATAACCGAACGCATAACGATGTAGACTGGTAGACCTACATGTGAAAGCCCGGTTCCATCGTCAGTTCTTCCAGTTGATTTTTACACGCAAGCTGTTTCAAAAGTAACAGATAATTGCAATTAAAATTGAATGCGGGGAGGTTTGGGACAAAAAATCTTAGACACGTATAACCTTATATTTAAAAAGATATATTTTTGTACAAACAAAATATTTTTGCGACTATTGTGCGAATGACGGCGCCATCGAAAACATTTTGAAATGGTACCGTGTAGTCTTTTTTTTTAATATCATCTGAAAGAGCATATTTTTTATGTAATATTTCATTTGTTTTGTACAAAATCACTATGGTTATGGTTACTATGGCAACAAATGCAATTAAAATTGAATGAGGCAGTTTGGGACAAAAAAGCTCAGACACGTCTAGTCTTATATTTAGAAAAAAATGTTTTTGTGGAAACAAAATATTTTTGCGACAATTGTTCTGCAAGTTATGACGTCATCGAGAGCATTTTGAAATGACATCGTATAGTTTTGTTTATATTATGTGAAAGAGTATATTTTTATGTAATATTTCATTTGTAACGGTTTTATTTGTACTGCACTAATCTATAATTGTTCAATTTCTCCATGAATACGATATACATGTAATACAGCCCATTATACTTTTGCGGGCCTAAAAAAATATATTTGTTTACTTATTTAATTTATACCACTCAGAAGGCCTTAATTAAGGATATGTTAATTTTAAATAAAATCTTTTATTTATAAGTATAATTTTAAAAGTCATCTTCTAAGATTTTATTTTATAATTGATAATCAGTGGTGATTAATTATTACATTTTATTTTTATAACATTACTCATATTTAATTAATTATATTTTTATTTGCTATTAATTTCGGGATCCTCGTGGTCATCCTTAATTAAGGCCGGACGACTTATTTCTTTCTCTATATATTTACTTAATTGGCAACAACAATTGGCTTTAAAACAACTCCAGAAGGAATTTCGGTTTCAGCAGATCCCAACATCATTTCCAACATTACAGAAAATTGTTTATTAAATTCAGAGACTGGTAACTTAACACAGAAATAACAGCATCATGCATGGCCTCCCTCAACAAATAATTTTTATTCTACGTATTCTTTTTTTTTTCTAGTATACACAGTTTCTAGATACCAAAACAAAACACGCCAAACAAGACTTACAAACACAAAGCGAATTTCTAACTTAAAACTCTTATCAAAAAGCTTTAATTTATTTAAATACGGACTAGCACGCCACAAATAATGTATGAATCTTTGGCGAAATTTCATATTTAAACCTAGAGCCAGAGGCCCTCGGCAGCAAGCCTGCAGCCCTCGCTATAAACATCTTCATTTCGCCCTTGATACATAAATTACTATTTTGCCAATATTTTGTTAGTTTCTGTATTATGAAAGCAGTTTTATTGATTAATTCAACATAAAACGAGATGTTAACAGAAAATGATCGGAGTGAGACAAGTGGCCAACAGGCTTAGAGGTCACATATTCTGTTCTTCTCAGTCCCAAACCCCATTGCAAGAACGCGTTTTCAGGTACGTTTTAAGTCTTTCTCCCCCCAATTCTCCACTGACACCGACAAAAACTATACAGAAAAAAGGCCTATTGATGGGTAAAACACGACAAAGAATTACAAATTTATATAATTTTACGTAATCTGCAGCATAGGCGAGAAATATGACAATACCATTTCAGATGTTGATCAATAATGCTTCCCTGACGCTTCACAACTAGATGTGTTTGAGTTTGCTCTTCAAACCCTACTATTTGTTACAGTTTTCGTTAAAATATTAGTTTACCATTATGCCTTCACCTTTTGAATGGATCGAACTTTCCAGACCGTCCACAAATTGATAGGAAAAATGCAGTAGATTATTAAAAAAATTATAGGAAATCGACAACCACTAACCCAACCAAATTTAGAGCATGCATTTGTTTCTCCAGATCGGCCTACGTAGCACAGGAAAGGATCTCCAAAACAACACAACGTCACATCCGCTGACAGTTTTCAACACCCACCAAGTCTCCAAAAACGGTTATTTACCAGTTGCTGTAGACAATCTTGACATGGCTTGTCTTTTTCATGTAAGTAAACCAGATATTGTGGGGTTTGCTTATGTAATTCCGATCTCACGTTTAATTTATAAGTACTAAGCTCAAAATGTGATATAAATTACTAATGAAACAATTATCCCTTTTAACGATTAACCATACTTAAAACTACAGTGGAGTCCCTCCGTTGGAAACTTCTGTTATGGAAACTTTCAATACATTACTGATAAGGCGATAACTTAGTTTATACTCGACGTTGACATCAAAAGATACAGTAGAGAATAAAAAAGAAATTTATTTAAACTTATACATGAAAATATTACAAACTTAAATAAGAATTATTTAGCATCACGTCGACCTGGTTGGCGAGTTGGTATAGCGCTGGCCTTCTATGCCCAAGGTTGTGGGTTCGATCCCGGGCCAGGTCGATGGCATTTAAGTGTGCTTAAATGCGACAGGGTCATGTCAGTAGAACTCCTGCGGGACAAAATTCCGGCACATCCGGCGACGCTGATATAACCTCTGCAGTTGCGAGCGTCGTTAAATAAAAAACATAACATTTAACATTTTAGCATCATACATACAAATACAGAGTGTTAAGAAAAAAAGTATCCAATATATTAGGAGGTGATAGTATGCATCAAAACAAGATAGAAATGTCTAATAAACATGAGTCCTACAACACATACTTTCTGAGATCTGAACACTTGTTCATAGGAGGTGCTCAATGTGATGTCCATTCATGGCAATGCATTCTTCTGCCCTACAATACAGCAGACTACCAGATAACCATACCGTAGTTGACACTCCCTGGCATGGAACAATGATACTTCGCAAGGAATACTGAAAACAAAAGTCAGGTTGCGGATATGAGCGGGGTTCAGCAGAGAAGGTGTTGTGAATTTTCGTAATCAGCATGTGTGGGCTGATGAAAATCCCCATGCAGTTGAAGAAACAAGTCATCAGCACCGATTCTCAATCAACTTACGGGCAGGCGTTCTTGGTGATAGATTAATAGGGCCATACGTGGTACCACAGAGATTAACTGGGGATCGTTATCAGGACTTCCTTATTAACGTATTAAAACAAATTTGAAAAGGTGCGTCATTCCTTACGCTGAAAGGCAGAGGAATGCATTGCCATGAATGGACTTCACATTGAGCACCTCCTATGAACAAGTGTTCAGATCTCAGAAAGCATGTGTTGTAGGACCCATGTGTATTAGACATTATTTTCTTGTTTTTATGCATACTAGCTCCTCCTAAAATATTGGATACTTTCTTTAACACCCTGTATAATGAGAATATTTTTAGTAACACATACAGATATAAGAGTAAATAATTACAGTGGTAACTCCTCTAAATAAAATAATTGTTCTAACATTAACGACAAAAATATTTTTAATTCATTTAGACTGATACCCTTTCATAATGCATTTACTAAGACAAAAAATTTAAGTTGAAACTTGTAGTTAATCTGCCACGAGGTCCCTCCAACGCTTAGAGACAAGTATGTACTCTTTCTACCAATCACAGAGTTCATCGTCTAGATAGGGGCGGGCACAGAAGACCAATAATGTAATAGACAGTTCGTATAAAATGACCTTTGATTGGCTAATAGTTTTTACCTCCATTTATAAATAACGAAGGGACTCCACTGTATACTAAAAAACAGAGAAAGATCGTGACTGTAGGGTTGTACACGATGTGAGACAAATGAACCAATCAGCTCATTCCGAGTAACGGGTTTCCATGGTTACCACTGAGTTAGCCACTCAGGTGGCAATATCAACAGCAAGACCAATCATAGTCGCATTATTTCTGGCAACTCAATTCGCATTGGTAGACTCCTACAATGCACAATCTTTCTCCGTTTCCACTCATTGCTGTCAACTTTGAATGAAGAAAATTCTCACAGTGGTAAGTAAAATGTCCTACTTCCAACAAAATTTCCTGTGCCACATTAAATATAATTAATGACCTACAATTATGTGATTCAAGACAAAATATTCCTACAGCCAATAACTGTAAAAATAGGAGATTCAATTATCGCCAATGACAGGTAATGTGTTAATACTGAAGTGTAGAGGAATGTTTCACACGATATTAAATGCTTCATGACAATTACGTTAGAAGGTTTCCAACACAATGTATATGAACGAGAGACTATTGAATTATAAGTGAATGTTATGGGACAAAAATCCAACCAAATTTCGTGTTACACAGCCCGATCGGTATTGCAAGTTATCTAATGTACCACCAATTATTATTGTTAATACACATATTACTCTCCAAAGATAGAGCGCGCAATGATTTATCAGTTTAAATTAAATGTTTAATCACAATATGCATAACACATATGGTT
Organism: Periplaneta americana; assembly: GCA_025594305.2. Classification (NCBI taxonomy): domain Eukaryota; kingdom Metazoa; phylum Arthropoda; class Insecta; order Blattodea; family Blattidae; genus Periplaneta; species Periplaneta americana. The sequence continues at coordinate 10,286,892 of JAJSOF020000023.1, forward strand.
TTTGATTTAACATAATTCATAGGAATACAGGGTGTTTCAAAAGTGATGGTCAATAATTTACATGAAAAGTAGAAACTGAAAGAAGAAAAAAAACTCTAACAAACATTGATCCGCAAATTAACCGTTCACGCGATATTCCCTTAGGAAGAATAGTGCCTGTACCATGGCCTCCTAGGTCACCGGATTTAAATTGGATTAGATTTCCGTGTTTGGGGTCATGTAAGAAGCCTGATTTACACTTCTGGGATCAACACACTTCAGGAATTGCGGTTTTGGAATGAACGTGCATTTCAGCTAATAAGGAATGATCCAAGACTGCCTGACAAGATCCGCAGCTCACTACAAAGAAGAGCACAACGTTGCGTTCAGATGCATGGACAGCATTTTGAATACCTGCTCTAGGTAGAATTCAGTTAGGAATGTCTCCTTTTAGCCAGCGAGGTATCTCAACAGAAAATGTGCATTATCTCTACTACGGGTAATTTGCGAACCAATGTGTATTGGAGCTTTTTTGCTAGAGTTAGTTTGTACTTTTCATCTGTAAATTATTGACAATCACTTTTGAAACACTCTGTATAATGAACATTAAACTGAAAATCATTGACAACACATTCCTTCTGCTACTCGATCTGTTTACACCAACAGCTTGTATTTATTAGATTCAAACGTAACAGGATTGCCAACATATTATCACTGACCAGCTGAACAGAATTCAGCTACAGAAGTGTGATGACAAAAATTCTATCGACCACTACTCTAGGACAGAGTGGAGAAGAAAAGATCTGCAACGAGAAATTCCAAATTATAGACTTTGAACAGAATAGTCTATGGCGACTTTGTCTCCGACTAAATTCTAAACCGCCTGTATAAAAAGAGGATTTTAAACTTCAATAATAATAATAATAATAATAATAATAATAATAATAATAATAATAATAATAATAATAATGTTATAAAACTGGTAAATTCTGTAAATAAAGGATATTTACAGTATGTGTTTAAAATTCTCTGATTGGTAACACTTATAACCAGTTTTTCCCATCATTCCCAGAGGAACACAGCTAGCAACATTCCGGACCAATGCGGCAAACTGACGAACTTCCATGATAATACACTTTGCGTCATAAGAGTCAAACCCCATTGTTCAGGACTGTCAAGTTACAGTGAGAAACTCGTCAATCAATTTGTGCATACAACAATGATTAGACATTAGCTCTCCTACTACAGAGATGCAATCACGATGGAGTCGAGCTTTCATTGGACTGTGATTTATGTTTGTAACACTGTATTGGTGCGCATGCAGTTAATAAATAAAGTAAAAGGAAGAAAAAAAGGAGTCTAAAATTTCCCACAATTTTAATAATTTAACTATTATCTTCCCTTTCTCTCATTAGACAGGATATGTGATTTGCTCGATTTTATAAAGCATAAATATTTACATCTAATCTCGGTGCATATCAGACGTTTGAGATGGGCAGGGCATGTAGCACGTATGGGCGAATCCAGAAATGCATATAGAGTGTTAGTTGGGAGGCCGGAGGGAAAAAGACTTTGGGAAGGCCGAGACGTAGATGGGAGGATAATATTAAAATGGATTTGAGGGAGGTGGGATATGATGATAGAGAGTGGATTAATCTTGCTGAGGATAGGGACCAATGGCGGGCCTATGTGAGGGCGGCAATGAACCTCCGGGTTCCTTAAAAGCCAGTAAGTAAGTAAGTAAGTAAGTAAGTAAGTAAGTAAGTAAGTAAGTAAGTAAGTAAGTAAGTAAGTAAGTAATCTCGGTGCATATTCCTGGGGTTACAACTGTTCAATCTAATAAATACTAGCTGGACATCCATATGTATTGTATTGTATTTATTAACATTCCATGGTATTCATACATTGCTTACAGCTAGAATATGGAACAAGTCAAAAAACTTAATACTATTATAAAGTCTTAATTTATAGTCACAGTCTAGATGAAATATATAGGCTACAGACGAGATTTACAATATAGTCTTCTAGTACAACACAAAGTTTTAGTATCAATTTCATGAAGCGTTGTTGAATGTCATGAATTCACCTACAGAATAGAAGGCGTGAGAAATTAGGTACTTCTTTAATTTGGCCCTAAATAATCTTACGTTTTGAGTTTCATTTTTTATATCGATAGGGAGGCTATTAAAAATTTTTACTGCCATATAACGCACTCCTTTTTGATAGCACGATAGACTTGCCGATGGAGTATGAAAGTAATTTTTTGACGTGTATTTATGCTATGAACTGTTGAATTAATTACAAAGTTTTCACGATTACATACGAGGAAGATTATTAATGAAAAGATATACTGACAAGCCATAGGCATTATTTGTAGTTTTTTTTGAAAATTGTCCTACACGATTCCCTAGATTTGGTACCTACTATTATTCTAATTACTCTTTTTTGTAATAGAAATACACTGTTACTATCTGTGGAATTTTACCAGAATATTATTCCAAAACTCATTACCGAGTGGAAGTAGCTATGCAAAGTATATTGTTTTTAAGGTATTGATATTTACTATCTCTTGCACAGATCTAACAGCAAAACAAGCTGAATTTAGTTTGCGGGTAATTTCTTTAATATGATTTTTCTAATTTAACATATTATCGATTTTTAAGCCAAGAAATTTGGTTGTTGTTGTTTCTAATAGGGATCTAATGTTAATTATTGCGCTAGAAATTTGCGACGTTGAATTTGGATAGGATTTAAATTGAATTACGTTAGTTTTGTTACAATTTAATACTAATTTATTGACTGAGAACCAATCACATACAGTGTAAGTACAGACGAAGTGTGGGACAATTACACTGTCTCTCAGAACAATCTGTTCGGTGTAGTGAGATCTTGAACGATAAAAACGTGAAGAGAGCATGTGTGCCATACATCACGTAGCTCTGTTGTACGGAATCCAGTTCAAGACCTGTGTTCTGAACGTGCTGGCTCTCACATCATACAAGAAACAATCTAAGAAGCCCATGGCCAATAAGAGTGGCGCCACTTAATTTACATCGTGTGTGACTCACAACACGTAACAAGCCCGGGTATAACTCTGCCAATTAGAGGTTTTTAATCAAAGAACCGATAGAGCTCCATTTCTGTCTAATTTTGAGACATGGTCCACGTTACCTGCGGCGATTGTGTTATTGTCTTGTAAGCTAGGGCCATCAAACGTCGACGCGGTAAGCAGTTATGAAAACCAAAGTAGCTTACAAAAACGATCCTCAAAAGATCTCGTGGCGCTTAAAATAAGCATTTCCGTCCATTAATTCACTCTCTTAAAATGCCCAGTTTAGACTACTTTATCATCAGTATTATGCAGGGTGGAAGTAAAATAACCCTGCAGAATTTCAGAGCGAATAGCTCATGTTTTATGTAACAAAAAAAGGGTAATACCATACTGGAGGAAAGTTCATAGTGTTATCAGAAAAAAAAATGTTTCTTTCCAAATGTTTAACACCCTCTTATTCGGTAACTATCGCAAGTAGAATCATGATTTTTGTCCATACTTACTTACTTACTTACTTACTGGCTTTTAAGAAACCCGGAGGTTCATTGCCGCCCTCACATAAGCCCGCCATCCCTCCCTATCCTGAGCAAGATTAATCCAGTCTCTATCATCATATCCCACCTCCCTCAAATACATTTTAATATCTTTCCATCTACGTCTCGGCCTCCCTAAAGGTCTTTTTCCCTCCGGCCTCCCAACTAACACTCTATATGCATTTCTGGATTCGCCCATACGTGCTACATGCCCTGCCCATCTCAAACGTCTAGATTTAATGTTCCTAATTATGTCAGCTGAAGAATACAATGCGTGCAGTTCTGTGTCGTGTAACTTTCTCCATTCTCCTGTAACTTCATCCCTCTTAGCCCCAAATATTTTCCTAAGCACCTTATTCTCAAACACCCTTAACCTATGTTCCTCTCTCAAAGTGACAGTCCAGGTTTCACAACCATAAAGAACAACCGGTAATATAACTGTTTTATAAATTCTAACTTTCAGATTTTTTGACAGCAGACTGGATGATAAATGCTTCTCAACCGAATAATAACAGGCATTTCCTATATTTATTCTGTGTTTAATTTCCTCCCGAGTGTCATTTATATTTGTTACTGTTGCTCAAAGATATTTGAACTTCTCCACCTCTTCAAAAGATAAATTTCAAATTTTTATATTTCCATTTCGTACTATGTTCTGGTCACGAGACATAATCATATACTTTGTCTTTTCGGGATTTACTTCCAAACCTATCTCTTTACTTGCTTCCAGTAAAATTCCCGTGTTTTCCCTAATCGTTTGTGGATTTTCTCGTAACATATTCACGTCATCCGCATAGACAAGCAGCTGATGTAACCCGTTCAATTCCAAGCCCTCTCTGTTATCTTGGACTTTCCTAATGGCATACTCTAGAGCAAATACTCTAAATTTAAAGGCATATTGTACGAGTATTCTGAGATTAGTCAACAATTAAATACGCTATGTTTTCGTAACACAAGAAAATTGTTTGGGGTGTATTAAAGGAACCAGACTTTTCTCATTCTAAGTTTTGAGAGTGAAAAAGTGGTTAGGCCTACGCTAAGAATATATTTCTACCCACATGTTTTTAATGTATTGAATGGTCGGAAGGTCATGAAAAGAAACTGGCGTGGACAAGAAAGTGCACCTGCCAGTCGCTGGTATGTGTTTAGTCTACGCCGGGGTTCGCATATCGAGACACACGTGCACATTGTCATCCTGATATTTAATTTCAAAGCAAGGGCAATGTGAACTTTATGCTCGGGGGCCATTTCAGTATAAAATATGAAACTAACGTTCTTGTAAAGGAAAGAGTTGTCTTTTTCTGTTCTACAAAATAGGATGTAAGTCTTATGAATTGCAAAAACACTATTTCTAACGGATATTTAACGACGCTGTGTCAACTGAAACATTATCTAGAGTCGACGGGATTTATGATATTAGGGCGACCAGATTCACATCGACAAAAAAAGAATACAATAAATTAAATGAAAAACGAAGCTTTTATGGATATATAGATATTGATTTTGCTTGCTTTATGTTGCAAGAATTAACGTACAGACGAGAGCAATTCAATAGGTAGGTTATATGTATTAGCTAGTATTCAAACTTGATTATTGCTGCTATATTCACACAGATCATATTAACAGTTCTAAAAAAATTCACTTCTACTCAAAAGTTTGTAAAAATTACATATAATTATTTTCTATGAATGAAATGTTTGCTTTTTCGTAAAGAAAGCACAATTTTAAAAGTAGTCTACGTGAATAGAATTCGGGTTATACAAACCTTTAATTTCGTTTTAAAAAATCCTCTGTTTCGAATAAGCAATATCCATCTCTACAGGTCTTTAAAGTCCAAATAAACGAACGTATATTTTACATAAATAATTGAAAGGTTCAGAGCCATAGTGGGCCAAGCGCCATTTATTAAAAACGGAGAAAACAAGGGTTAAAGTTAAGTGAATACCATAGTTTAATGAAGATTGACATATCATTTAGTTTTAATGTGTATACTTTATTTTACTTGCTATATATTTCCATTGAATTATGCTAATAACGTCATTTTAACTCTTTGTTTTCTACGGTTTTAGTAAATGGCGCTTGGCCCACTATGGTTCTGAACCCTTCAATTGCTATATGTTTACTAAACTTGAGTTGCCGATGTTATAATTTCCATTAAATTATCCTTAAATAGCACCGACATTAAAATAATGACTGAAGTCACTGAATATATTCCAAAAAATCTGAATATTTACGACATACTGAAGCAAGTTGTAGTTCTCATGTTTTCTTCTGTGTTTTGTTGTGGATGTGTGCGAGTAACCGAAATGTTTTAGAACAATACAAATTGTTTTGCTTTGAACTTCTAGCCAAAGCTACTAATTCTTGTTATTCCTTATGAGAAGGCGGTTCAGGTAGCACAAGGTTGAAGCAAGCGTGCGTGAATTAGAAGCAAAAATACTCAACAATTTTTTTCACAGTTGTGATTTTCTATGTAAGTAGAAATATAACCTGCGATATGATCATTCTCTAGGCAAGATTGCTTCGAGTCAGACACCTTGCACGCTTTCTTTTTTCAAGTTTTAATTTAAAGTGTAAACCAAGACGTAACAAATTACAGGAAATGTTTTTCGACATGTATTTTTCGTTGAATTAATTCAAGGTAAGAAACGCCACGCAGTAGCAATTTATGGTAGAATATCATCACCTGGTGAGTTGTACTTGTGACATTACCATTAGACGGACATCTTGTAGGACATTTTATTCCACATAATTTATCACGGACAGAACAAATGACGGTAGAAGAGCGAAACTAAATGTTTTGCAGCAGTAAGAGACAATTAAATTAGTTTATAAGAGTAATGAAAGTGTCGGAAATATCAGAAAGGTGACATCTATCAAATTTTATTTACATCATAGACTTCTAGAAATAATCTTAAATTTATGCTAAATTGCTATGTATATGAATGCCATTAAACGTGTTAACTAATTCAATAAAATAAACGGTGTTATGGAAATGACAAACTTTCTTTGATACATTTACGGAATAACTAAAATAACACAAGAAACGCTGGATAACCCAAAACATGATATATAAATTATTAACAGGAAAGGAACGCATTCACAAATTAGGGTCAGTATTTTTAAATTTTGAAAAATCTTTTTACATTGTATATTTTTATGCACACTTGTCATCAACCTTATAGCTTTGTTTTGTAGAACAAAAATATGTTTAATTTCAGACGAGTTTTCCCAGAATATTAATTGATATTTCATTACATAATGATAGTACGCGATGTAGGGGAGAGTCGGATAGTATCGGACATCGGGTAATATCGGACAGTGAGTTTCTTTCATCTACCACACGATGATAGTTCCTGATTGACATGGTTACGTTTCTGTGATGTCGCATAGAGAAACGTAACCATGTCATTCAAGTACTACCATATGGTGGTAGATGAAAGAAACGTACTGTCCGATACTACCCGACTCTCCCCTATGTCACTTTAAGGGTGCTTATATCTGCAATGAAGGACAAAATCCAGTGCAGGGCTCAATTTAGGAATAATAATAACAATGATACCGGTTCAAAACAGCGTCTATGAAAAACGCAGAGGAAAAGCGTTTTCCACCTAATTCCCATATTTCTCAATATATTTTTATGATTATTTTTCCAATTTATTCTTAAATCTTATATCTATAAAAGTACCGGAATTAGTTTTGTAACATCAAATAGTTTAAATAATACGAAATATTAACTACTCAAAAAGTTACAAAATCCAGTGCTCATGAACAAAAATATATTTATCACATAGATACATAAACGATTCTGGTACATTTTCTAGATATAAGGTTTAAGAATAGTTAGGGAAAGGAATCATAACAATATATTGATAAATATGGAAATTAGGTGGTAAATGTACTGCATTTTTATAGTTGGCATTTTGAATATTTAACCACCGGTAATTATTTATTTTTAATACCTGAATACTGTTTCTTAAATTAGAGGTAATGCATATTTATCACACCAATTCTAAGTTTAACACACTTTCTGGTTTCTGAGGAAAAAAATATTTCTTTTTATCCTCAAAGGTGGACGTACTCCTTTAAAGGCAGTTGAGTTCATTTTATTATCACCTAGGAAACAGGAATCAGCGATGAAAAAAAAAACCATACATAAAGACTTGTAAAATTGTCATAAAAGAGACTAGAAGATTGCAAAGCCCCAAATAAATCGCTTTCTAGTACACATTAAATTCCAATTTTGAAATATAGAGACGGTCTTAATTTTCGACTGAAGTTGCATTTTACAATCATATTATTAACTATGAACTTAAACAGCTATGGTCTACATCATTACGTACCGGTAGAGGAGAAGGTGGAAATATGGGCTACCATTTTGTTTTCCTCATAATAATGGAAAATGGTGTGGCATATTGCTTGAAAATCTTTATTGACATACAGAGTAATTATTCATGTACAATTTATCCAGGCTTAAAGTTCAATAGCTGCAATAGATATTTGCATATAATTACTTTTTGAAAGTAAGACGAACTGGTGCTCTACAGGTACTAGGGTCTAAATAAGGGCTACCACAGAAATTTGAAAATAAAATTGGAAAAAACAAAGAAACATAAGTGGGAAACCTGTGTCACATCAATGACAGTATTCTGTAACAAATAACGCAAATCACGGTAATGAAAAAACGGGACGTGTTAATGTGCTGGTAATATGGGCTGCCTATCCCATATTTGATACATAGCGGTAACCCATATTGGCTGTGGTTAGGCAGGAGTGGAACAAAATCCTAAGGGAGACCAAGGCTAGACTACAAGGGCCGTAGTGCCAAAGAAGAAGAAGAAGAAGAAGAAGAAGAAGGTAGCCCATATTAGCAGCATCGACTCATGAAGGTTTGTAAGATTATGTCGGCAATTGTTGTCCTAAATAAATATTACTCTTATGCCATGTGATAGAGCTATTCTTCATCAGTGCAACACATCAAGCGTGATTTCTAAACACGAAATGTATTTCTTTCAATAATATTGAAACTGCATACCTGCAAAAACTTTGAAATTGATGAAAAACACACCACATCCACACCACAAAGGCAACTGGTTTGTGTCTTTGCGCACGCAGACTGATGGACACGAGATGTGCTTTTAGAGCTTTTCCGCTAGGTAACAACACCATATATAGTAAAAAACGAGGTAGCCCATATTACCACTCCTAGCCCATACTTCCACCTTCTCCTCTACCTATATGAAATGAACTGAAATACGGTATTATGTATTAATAGAATTATACGATAAATTTGCAAGAAAAATACGCCTTAACATAAGACACTTCACTAAAACCTACAAAACCATAGATGAAATTACTGTAACAAACGTAAGACTGTCAAACCAACCACAAATTTTGCCTACAAATCAATAATTCCTGACTCTGATGTGGAAGAAATTTCTGTCTGTGTCCTATTTTATGCCTAAACAAATATGAAAAGAGAGACACATAAACGCCGAATCTAGCAGCTATCTGTTCACAAACGTTTTCCTTTCAACCTCGTATCACACTGATATTTTTATTTATACACGTGTTCATCCCATGAATGTCAGTGATTGTCTGGAATCCTGCGCCTTCTAATAACTTAAAAGAAGTTCGTACAAATAAAAGTTACGACCACTATAATGGAAGTACCATAAAGTGGCTGATAAGTGCGGCGTTAAGATATGGATTTATTTATTTAAAAACATGTAGGTATTATGAATAAATAAAGGCTCTGGCAATTATTTCTCAGTATTCATAATATACTAAGCTGCGTTAAAAATAAAACGAACTTGAAAAGCACTCAGCACTGAATAAAAAGATATAATAACCTATACCACCTTTTAATATTGGATATAAATTTTCATTATGGAAGTTTCAAACAGGATATAAATAGGAATAAAGATGTCTATAAACGGGATATAAGCTCACAATCTTCATTATAGAAGTCTAAAAGCAAGATACAAGCTCAGAATTTCAATTATAGAAGTCTAAAAGCAGGATACATGCTCAAAATTTCCATTATTGAAGTCTAAAACCTGAATACAAGTTCAAAATTTCCATTATTGAAGTCTGCAAGCAAGATACAAGTCCAAAATCTCCATTATTGAAGTCTACAAGCAAGATACAAGCCCAAAATCTCCATAATAGAAATCTAAAAGCAGGATACACGCTCAAAATCTCCATTATATGTCTAAGATACAGGGTACAAGTTCAAATCTCCATTATAAAAGTCTACAAGCAGGATAGAAGCTCATTATCTCCATCATAGCAGTCTAAAAGCAGGATACAAGCTCAAAATCTCCATTATTTAAGTCTAAAACCTGGATACAAGCTCAAAATTTCCATTATTGAAGTCTACAAGCAAGACACAAGCCCAAAATCTCCATTATAGAAATCTAAAAGCAGGATACACGCTCAAAATCTCCATTATATGTCTAAGATACAGGGTACAAGTTCAAATCTCCATTATAAAAGTCTACAAGCAGGATAGAAGCTCATTATCTCCATCATAGCAGTCTAAAATCAGGATACAAGCTCAAAATCTCCATTATTTAAGTCTAAAACCTGGATACAAATTCAAAATTTCCATTATTGAAGTCTACAAGCAAGACACAAGCCCAAAATCTCTATAATAGAAATCTAAAAGCAGGATACACGCTCAAAATCTCCATTATATGTCTAAGATGCAGGGTACAAGTTCAAATCTCCATTATAAAAGTCTACAAGCAGGATAGAAGCTCATTATCTCCATCATAGCAGTCTAAAAGCAGGATACAAGCTCAAAATCTCCATTATTTAAGTCTAAAACCTGGATACAAGCTCAAAATTTCCATTATTGAAGTCTACAAGCAAGACACAAGCCCAAAATCTCCATAATAGAAATCTAAAAGCAGGATACACGCTCAAAATCTTCATTATATATCTAAGATGCAGGGTACAAGTTCAAATCTCCATTATAAAAGTCTACAAGCAGGATAGAAGCTCATTATCTCCATCATAGCAGTCTAAAATCAGGATACAAGCTCAAAATCTCCATTATTTAAGTCTAAAACCTGGATACAAGCTCAAAATTTCCATTATTGAAGTCTACAAGCAAGACACAAGCCCAAAATCTCTATAATAGAAATCTAAAAGCAGGATACACGCTCAAAATCTCCATTATATGTCTAAGATGCAGGGTACAAGTTCAAATCTCCATTATAAAAGTCTACAAGCAGGATAGAAGCTCATTATCTCCATCATAGCAGTCTAAAAGCAGGATACAAGCTCAAAATCTCATTTATTGAAGTCTAAAACCTGAATACAAGCTCAAAATTTCCATTATTGAAGTCTACAAGCAAGATACAAGCCCAAAATCTCCATAATAGAAATCTAAAAGCAGGATACACGCTCAAAGTCCCCATTATATGTCTAAGATGCAGGGTACAAGTTCAAATCTCCATTATAAAAGTCTACAAGCAGGATAGAAGCTCATTATCTCCATCATAGCAGTCTAAAAGCAGGATACAAGCTCAAAATCTCCATTATTTAAGTCTAAAACCTGGATACAAGCTCAAAATTTCCATTATTGAAGTCTACAAGCAAGACACAAGCCCAAAATCTCCATAATAGAAATCTAAAAGCAGGATACACGCTCAAAATCTCCATTATTTAAGTCTAAAACCTGGATACAAGCTCAAAATTTCCATTATTGAAGTCTACAAGCAAGACACAAGCCCAAAATCTCCATAATAGAAATCTAAAAGCAGGATACACGCTCAAAGTCCCCATTATATGTCTAAGATGCAGGGTACAAGTTCAAATCTCCATTATAAAAGTCTACAAGCAGGATAGAAGCTCATAATCTCCATCATAGCAGGATACAAGCTCAAAATCTCCATTGTTGAAGTCTACAAAAAGAGTATAAGGCCAAAATCTCCGTTATACAAGTCTAAAAGTAGGGTACAAGCTCATAATCTCTATTATAGAAGTCTGAAAGCAGGATACACGCTCAAAATTGTGTTGCTCATTATAGAAGTAGATTCTGAACTTGGATGTAAGTTCAAAATCTTCATTACACAAGCCTAGATGCAAGATATTAACTTGGAATCTTCATGTTCTAAGTCTAAAAGCAGGACACGACAGAAGTCTCAAAGCAAGGTTTTACATGAAATGTAAAATTATAAACATTAAAAATATAGAAAAATAGAAAGCAGATATTCTTAATGTTACTCCATATGTTCGTAATAACCTAAAAATTAATTTTATTACATCATCACGAAGTTTTAAGATATACTGAATGAAGATGATAGTTGATACTTAAAAATTATATTTGTTCAGGCACCGAGGAAATTCGAGGACAGATGAACTGAATGTAAAGTCTTATAATGCTGGGACATGTGAACAAAACGCACATTACTGCGGTGTTTAGAAATTGTGGGTTATGCACACGCCACCTTGCTTATACACCTCACAGGGCCTGAAAACGACAAATGTAAAACTGGAACCGGTTGCACGGGAAAAGGTCGTACAAATTGGAATAGCCCTACCGTCACAGAAAATATATGTCACACCTTGTTGCGTGTTTTACTATCGACATGCCTACTGCAGTGATGGGAATGTTATGTTTCATAATCGCCTTGTCAACACCTCGAGCTTTCAATTCATATCTCGATACATTCACTGAACAAGTTTCAAGTTTTTTTCGCTCCAAAACGTTTGATATTTTGCATTTCCGAAGAAGCAACATTTCATGTTTAATCTGATTTCCATGAACATTCATTGAAATATTAAAAATATTATTATATCGTGATTTATATGGTTTTATTCTTCAAAACCGGAAACTTCATGACTGTCAGACTTTAATTCAAAATGTCCGTCGATATTTGAACTACTTCCAGTTGCATTAATTTGTATATAAAATCCAAACTCCTATTCCATACATCAAAATTTATTGGTATGTAATATTATGGATATTTGCTGCTAATATTTTCTTTTTATATTTGTGCAATTCAATTCTGCAGTTTGACGTAGATACCAGAAATTTGCTCCGAAAATATATATGTCAAACACGTGAATATAGATGTATATTCAACTTATTTATTTTGCACTTTCTATACCCACACATGATGGACCGATACCAAACAAGTTGGTAGGTTTCAATATAGTATTAATTAGATGGAATAGGTCTATGTTTAACATTTTCTCATTTATATTATAGGTCTATTACTAACTTGAACTCTGAGTGTGTTTTCAGAAACGCATTCCAGAAATTCTTATTTCTATCATTTCCTCCGTTCATTGCCCAGGTCTCAGATCATCCGTTACGAGTGGAGAAATCAATTTGTAAAATAAAATATCAGCACTTTGTCTTTTCTTATATTACTTCTTAACGATCATTGAATGTTTTGAAATGATGGCAAGTCTTGAATTAAATCTTTTGTCATTTCTTTATTATGTATCTATAACAATTTTCAATCTTACTTGGTGTTTACCGCAGAAAACCAAAAACATTTCTATTATCTATAATTTCCAAATGACAACTTTGTAAAAATAAGATTTTCATAACAAACAAACTAATTAATTTTTCTCCACACATAGCCAGCTATTACTACTATTTTTGACGCACAAAATTTTCGTACTATATCTTTGAATAAATTCATTCAGGTTGTGTTGCTCTTTTTAATTCATTAGCAACCAAATTTTCATTATCATTATCAACAAATAAATTTATTTAACAACAAATTTCATCTTATGCCAATTTTATTTCATTATCACTAATGCCATTGTTATATCTTAGAGATCTAAGTACCAATGACAGATATGAGATATACAATATACTGTATGTATAAAAGACAAAACTACTGCAGAAAAAATTCACAAATACATTACATTGTATGTGCCAAATTTAGTCAAGGTCGATGGGCTCGTATGTAAGTACTGTATACACATGACTAGCGATTTATACGATTTAATTTATATTTTCTATGGTATGATACAGATTAGACCTGCTGAGGAGGCAATTCAACGTACAATTATGCTACTGTCAGGGGTTCATTGTACTATAATACAAATTCTGACATGGGTAGGAAATTTGCCTGTAGCCCTCTATCTAGAAAATGTTTATTTTAAGTGCTGCAAATACAGCCTAAACCGTAAGTAATGCTATTAATTTCAGAGAGTTATTTTTTTTTTTTATTATTTCAAACAAAAAAGTTTAATAGAGTTTTCCTCGTTTCTTTTGTTTCCTTTCCGAGATAAAAATTGTTTTACATGAAAGATTTTCACTTTTGAGAAAGCTATTGATTTAATTTCCAATATGCTCAGTCAATGTGAGAGAGCACTACATTGTGATATCTGATTGAAAGAATTTTAGTTTTTGTCTTTTAATTGTGCAGAAATTTGATCCTAACAAATGTAACTTTTCATTCTGCAAAGGAATTTTAAAAAGCTACATTTGTTCGGATCAAATTTCAGCACATTTAAAAGACAAAACTAAAATTCTTTCAATCATTTATCATGATAATACACTGATCTCTTAAATTGACTGAGCATATTGGGAATTAAATCAATGACTTTCCCATGCTATGAAATGTTCCATATAAAATATTTTTTATCTCGAAAAGGAAGCAAAAACGAGTAAAATTGTATTAATTATTTTGTTTGAAATATCTCAAAGAATAACCCTCTGAAATTAGTTACATTACTTACGGTTCACTTTACTTTCGAATAAAGCCATGTCACGGGCTTTAAAATGGACTATCCTCGACAGGATTTGAATCAGCGATCCTCCGGCTCGACGGCAATCTCAGACCAACAGAACGATTTATATTTTATAAACCGGGCTAGTGAAGTTGTGTAGCCTACTTGTATGATGTACAGATGTCAATCACTTTTAACTCTTTCAACATCAGCAATAACATTTCCTGAAGTCATTTCTGAGTTCGGAAGATCCTGACACGGCTGAATTCTAGGGAACGCAAGCTTTTTGTACGTGTTGTACATTGGATACGAAACTATTACGTCGGCGCGATTACACAGCGTTTTACTGCAAGTGTACTTAACTTGCTACGTCAGTATGTTATTCTAAAGATTTACTGGGTAAAAGGTAAAATACGTAATTAGTCAAACAGTGATACCGCTTACGGCTGAAACTTGTCTTGCATGAAATTCTTAAATTATTGCTAATAAAGCACAAAATAAATTTTTAAAGCTTAACATAAATATAAGGAAATACGAGGTTATTCTCTCACATATACCAGCAATACTTGTATGTGTAATTACTGGAGGACATTAGTATTTAAAATGTTGCTTTTTTCGAATGACAGACATCCACGTAAACAAAGTGTTATCAAACTTCAAATATATCATAATGCTCAATTTTTACAGGATACCAGTGCCGAAATGTTGAACTTAAGTACTGATATATTCATATAGACAACGAACGTTCGTTTTGGTTCTGAAACTTTAATCCCAGGTGCCTAAAATATGACTAATTCTTGCATAGCTTAGACTTTATAAAATTAAAAGGAGGTTAAATGTGTTAGGAAAATACTCCCAAATTAGAACAAGTAGCATTCATTCAAATCTTACTAAGATGAGCGTCACAAAGATGACACATACTTTCTCACTACAAGCTTAATGCCTTTCGCAACAACTCATTTCTGTTATCAAGTTTACAGTTTATTTTCTTAAGTGGGAAGTAACATTTTATTATATTTCAACATCATTTTACTCAGAATCTGTAGGTCCTCTGGAAATAAAAACTGGCACGTTTAATATACACTACCTGTACACTACTAAACAATTTGTTTTTGAAAACCTACTATATTTTAATTTACGAAAATTTGTAGAATATTTTGTTCAGCCACACATTTTACATGGTAACTCGAAGAAAGTATTTGGTATATTTTAATGAAGTTTCGCATGAATGTAATGTTCTTCCATGTGAAGAACATAAATTAAAATATTTAATAAATAATAATAATAATAATAATAATAATAATAATAATAATAATAATACATTTATTGAACACTTCTTAAAAATTCAAAATTATCAATTTATAATTAACTCACTACCGAAAAGCCAAAACTTGTGATGATAATGATGATGATGATGATGATGATGATAATAATAATAATAATAATAATAATAATAATAATAATAATAATAATAATAATAATAACGCATTTATTGAAATCTCTTAAAAATTTTAAAATTGTACAATTTATGAATAGCTCACTCCCGAAAAAGCCGAAACTTGTGATAACAATAATAATAATAATAATAATAATAATAATAATAATAATGCATTTATTCAATTCTCTTAACAAATTTAAACTTGTACAATTTATAAATAGCTCACTCCCGAAAAAGCCAAAACTTGTGATGATGATGATAATCCATTTATTGAATTCCCTTAAAAAATTTAAAATTATACAATTTATAAAATACCTCACTCACGAAAAAAAAAAATTATGCTCGGGAGTGTTTTCGGAAAGGCAAAAGTAAAACATAAACGTATTTAAAACCACATTAAGATAACATATAAATGAAAAAAACAGCGGTACATCACAGAAATGAATTAAGATTAACTGTAATATAAAAATGTAGGCAATATTCTTAAGAATCCACTTTTCTGGTAGAGAATAGTTTGCGAAAATTATTTATACACTTTCTTTTTAAAACCAAAATCATTAACTAACGTTCGTCGAGGTTAATTACTAGTAAGTTTATTTTATTACACAATACTGATCAATTCTTCTTCTTTGTTTTTTTTTTTTTAAATTTACTATAAAATTTGAAAAGAAATAACAAAAATATATATATTTTTAAACTGGCATGTTAGAAATCGTATTGTATGTTGTAGATAATGTTTATTAAAAATATCTCAAAGCAATAATTACATGAAAATTTAAATATCTAAGCGATTTATCACGCATTTTCAATTTTAACTTTCGTAGCTTTGTGTGAAATTTACTAAAACAATTTGCGTACAACGCGGGTTTCGAACAAAGGCGCTCTTCTGATTAAAATTTTGAAATACGGGGAACTGAATATTTAATTAACAGCAAGAGTGCAAGAAAAGACTTTGCGTTAGTCAGAGATATAAAATAATAATCCACAAACTGTTATATAAACGTTTCTCCTGTAACTCTTCTGTCAGATGAACATACTCCTACTTTACTGATAATAGGTGAAAAGCTGAAATGGGATGGATATCTTATCAGGGATGACAAAACATATTGAATCTTTGGTAACTAATCTTCACACGAACGTACAATGTATGACGCCCAGCACGTTAGTGTGAGATATGCTCCATGACAGGCACTAAATTATTATTATTATTATTATTATTATTATTATTATTATTATTGCTTACTTTAATTAGTATAATTTTCAATGATTATAAGCGATCAAATTTTCATCAAATTCAACGTTTCACAAGACTTTTTCAAGACTTGCCAATATTTCGAGATTTATCAAATCACTGACAATACCTTAACAGTATTTGATTGTCTTGAAAGTAAATAAAATATGTTTTAATTGATCAAAGACTTGTCAATTCTTGAATGAATTGAACAATGACCGAGAAAAGTTGTTTGAGAGTTAATTCAATTATATATATATTAAACCCAAGCCTGTACGTCTGGGTTCTGTGGAATGCCACAATAAAATAAATAAAAATGAGTATGAAAAAACTACAAGGCAGATGTCTCGGGTTAAGTGGCAGTACATGTATTTTTTAATGAAGAAGATTTTTCCCTATATCCTAGGCAAATACTAATCGTACATATTTTGTTTTAAAACAATATACAATCGTAATATTTTTCGTTTTTGGTACCGTACAATTAAGTGATACAATACTGTTTTATAGTTAGTTATTCCGCAAAAAATTTACGTTATTTATTTTGTAGGTCTATATAGGTTATAATGAATTTGAAGCACGTTTCAAAATCTTGTCAAATCTTTAGCAATATGAAACAATCTCTGACAAATATTTTTGAATACTGGTCGCATATAAGTAGCTTCATGTTAACTAAAATGCCGATATCCAATAACTCTGCTGTGAAATACTTATCAGCGAATTTTTATTGCTATGGTAACAAAGAAAAGAAAGACAATTGCTAGAGCTAAACTCATCACGTAGAAGAAACGTAGTCGCAAGTGCTCTAGTTCTGGTTTTTAATGCCTTGAGATCTCATATGCCCCGAGATCTCCTATATATAGACAATAGCTGAATCAGGAGAATTAATAAAAGGCAAAATAAAGGAATTTAGTTACCAATTGGCAGGCGTTCGAGGGGGCGTGGAAATAAAATAAAATACACAATTTTGTGGAGCAGCCATACTTTATAATAACTTTCAGTTATAATTTGTAATGTATTACTGATACTTTTGTGGAATATGGCCCTGGTCTTACTTCCCTCTTGAAGAAAGTCGTGTTAATAATTTAATTGTTCTGAAAGTCCATCAACCTCGGCGGTGTCTGAACCTTGGGTCAAACGACAACCATTGTACTTATGTTTGTGTCAATACAATGAAAGAGTTATTTAAGTACAGCGATGTAATTGGGCACAGAAACCTTGCAAATATGAGTAGTTGTTTGGTAAACCTGACCTGACCACAGAGTCAGCAAAATATACTGGAGTTATATAGGCTATATAGGCCTATAGGCTACCTTTGTTGTAACGGAACCAGCCAGGAAGCTGGAACATGTTTCTCGAAACTTCTAATACGTTTCCTTCGACAACAAACAAAACAAATCCAACACCGCACTGATTTAGTGGGTCTCTTCCATACCTTTTCATCCTTCATTCTTTTCTTTATTCTTTCCCTCAGCTTTCCCCTCTTTCTTTCTCTCGTGTTTGATTAGCGATGTTTGACTATGCCTAGCCAGCCCCTCCACTTACGTCAGCATTTCTCCTACTCTACCCCCACCATCGGGAGACGAGCCCCCAGGATGCCGGTAACTTATAAAAGTAGACTTTGCTACCTGATTCAAATCATTGAATAAAAACGTCACGTTCGATAACATTTAGCTCTATAATATAATTTCGAATACATTGACGATTTCAGCGATAGTGTATATTATTATACATTTTTATAAACTTTAATTTTCCCGCGTGATTGTCTTAGTGAGAGAAATTTCCGATTCGTTTTGAGCGCCCATTTTGAATGACGTGTAATACGAATTAGTTTGAAATTGTAAACAAACACAAAATAGTACCACGTGTCTTAAAAAAAAACTTTTGAGCTCAAATCTCTGAGAACTGTCACCAACGTGTTACGCGCTACAGTAGACTGACAGAAGTGCGAACTGAACTGCCTGTGGTTGTGCGAGAACTGATTCAGTGTTTTTGAACTTTGTCACAAAATCTGCAACAATGAAGTGGTTCGTGGGTCAGACCCGTACACCCGCATTGATGATTCCAAAATGTATGGTGAGTACGATAGAAGCTAAAATATTTTTGCTTACATTCCAATATACTTCAACTGATGGTATATTTTGCATGTCACATTTTTTTCCCCCACTTAACAGTAAATATTATTCTTAACGCATACATCGGGCACTGTCTACATGTCCTGAACATGAATAAAACGATCACTTCCGCATGTATCTCAAAAAGAATTTATTGTCCAACTTGCATGCATTAGATATGTCAAATTTATTATGCTTAATTTCGATGGGTCAGTTCAAAAGGTAAACAACTCAATATTTAAAGCTTTGAGAAAACTGAATATTAAAGCTTCATGTTGCTATGAAAAATTTAATTAACAGACTCAAATTTGAATGTTAAAAAATGTTTTATTTAACGACGCTCGCAACTGCAGAGGTTATATCAGCGTCGCCGGATGTGCCGGAATTTTGTCCCGCAGGAGTCCTTTTACATGCCAGAAAATCTACTGACATGAGCCTGTCGCATTTAAGCACACTTAAATGCCATCGACCTGGCTTGGGATCGAACCCGCAACCTTGGGCATAGAAGGCCAGCACTATACCAACTCGCCAACCAGGTCGACTCAAATTTGAAACTTATAGTATATATAAAACATAATTTACAGAATTTGAATTAATTTCAAAGATCCCTTGATTTTTCACAGCAACACAAAGCTTCAAAATTCAGGTTTCTCAAAACTTCAAATTTTGAATTGTTTCTCTTTTGAATTGGGTCGTCGAATTTTGTTGTGCTTAATGCATATATTCACTGAGCAGGGTAATTAATAAAAAATATAAGTACAAAACACACCACTCGAATAATTTAAGTTAAGCAATGTATTTTTTTTTTTTTTAAGTTTTCAACCCCATATCTGTTAAAGTCCATGGTGAAAACTCCAAAGTAAATTGTTATGAATATTATGTCATGACAGTCAATTCCACACGGAATAGATCACTTTTTAAAATATGTATTTCCACATTAAAGAATCCTTTATATTGTCACGATGTTTTCACGTCCACACACTACTAAATTACTAAGTTACTTTAATGTTATGAAAATGTAAGACTTACTATACTAATATTTTTATACAGAAATTATTATCCACTAACGCAAATTTAAATTCACTGCTAAGCGAAAAGAAGTTTGTAACAGATTTGTAAACGATTATGTCACCTCTGTCTGGAGGTGATAGCGGTGAACATAGGGACTACAAGGCACAATGTATGCACTGAAAGTAGTTCCTGGCGCAGCTCCTAGATAGCAGAAGCTTGCGCAGAGCATGTAGAATTGTAGAGAAACTTAGTAACCAGTAATACGTTGTGTTAGCTGACCACTGCTACTGACGATATATACATATTTTATTTATTTATTTATTCACAACAATACTTCACTCAAATGCATAAAATCTACTACTGGTAACACTTAATGTTACAACTGAGACTGTCCTTAATACCAGCGAGGTTCAACAACTAGTTACACGATCAATTTCATTTTAGATGATGTCGGAAGATAACGATGATGGTTCTTCATAATTTTTACTTCTAAAATGAACAGCTTTGTTATCAATTGTTTTCGTGGTCAATATTTGTCAAACTGAACTTCAAATTCCTCGGTACTATGGCGCTAGTGTTGAGTCTTGTACAGACATTTACATGTCCACCATTTTGTCATGTTTAGTAAACATGGCGTCGATATTAGCATCTACTCACAATACGAATTTTCGAATATCTCAATGTTTTTGCAATAAAATGTCTGAATATATCGCATTTTTGGAAACTAGTTCACAGTATAAGAGAAATGTGTTTCTGAACACACTTCCACCACTATGCCATGCTTAATAAACATGACATTATTACATCCGATATTAGCATGAACTAGTTCAACGAAATTACATATAAGTGGAGAACGCACTGTAGTTTTTAGAAACTTGGCAACTATGCAACATACACTCAGTACACAAAAAATATTTAGTACCTAGAACTGTTTAGACATTGTGCAAAAGAGAGCCTTTTTGGTTTTGTCTGAATCAAGTTCGATCCCAGATTTGCTTGACGTAAGGTTGTACGTTGTAAGTCTGTTGTTGGATTGTGTACCAATTTTGCATCGCCCACTGTTACAGGAAGTCAATTTTTCAGAAAAAAATTAATGCAAACCTACTCTTTTGACTCCTCATCTGTCAGATCATTATTTTAACACCAATCAGTGTGTACATCAAAAAGTGTGAGGATCATATACAAGACACGGAGACAAAATAAAGCGTCAGTATACTTATGGACTTGACTATCGCTTCAAACCGTAATGCTCGACTCGCACTGTTCTGCATTTACGAAGTAGCTCACGGCGCAAGGTTGTCTTCACTGCCGACTGTACCTTACACTTTTATTACCGAAGTGACCTTCCTTTACGATTAATGACCCATAACACACACGTTTTATGGTTCATCAACCGCAAACAAACCAAACTTATAGCAGATCAAGAAACTTTTTCTGTACCTAGACCTACATTTAATATCAATTTTTATTCGGAGAATCAAAGCTTTTCAAATTACACAATTGAGAGGAATATACAGTGTGTAACAAAAAGTATATCAAAACTTTAGGGAAATATTTCTCACATGTAGAGAATAAAAATATGTTATACAAACATGGGTCCGGAAACGCTTTATTTCCGTCTTAGAGCTCATTTGCTACAATTTTACGTACATATCGAGGGAAACTATGCTTTAAAAGAAGTGTTAAAATCAACCCGCCGTCGTATTGCATCCGGAAACGCTGGAGAATGCCTACTGTTTCAGTCTTCCATAATACATGCGCGAAGAGTCTCTACATGTTGCACCGGGGTTTCATGAAGAAGAGCTTTGAAATGCCCCCATAAGTAAAAGTCTAGTGAGTTTAAGTCCGGAGAGCGTGGAGGCCAAGGAGTTGGTCCACCTCTCCCTATCCACCTGTCACGGAACCTCTCATTTAGTAACCGACGTAGTAAAGCAATAAAGTAAGTCACACGACTTTTGTACGTACAGTTGCAAATCAACACCGGTGGTGAACCTAAGAATTACGTCACGATCCCAGCAACACTAATCGGACGTAAACACTACTACAGTCAGATTACAAGCTGTTTGTAAACAAGTTCTTGTTTGTAAACTGGGGGAGGACTAGTTATAGAAAATGAGCTCTACCATGGAAGAAAATATACATTAATCGACTATTTAACGACGTTGTATCAATTCTGTGGTTATTTAGTATGGAACTCATAAAGCCTCGGAAAAAGCCTGTAATCAGCCTAAATGGGATTAGAAGTCAAAGTCTCGGACCATGAGTCATGTTTGCTACCCCTAAACCACTCCAGTGACCGGTGGGATTTCCTATCATATAGTCAGCAAGATATGCATATGGAAAAGACATAAATGTCTACTTTACCAGGAAACGAACTCGGAACCATTTCAGTCACGACGGAGAAGTGAAATTATAAATACATGTTTGAAAATACTGATATCGGGTTTCAAGTCGCCCAAACATCTGCAGCAGGATTTATCTGCTACCCTTGTTGTCCCTCACGTCAACATTCAGATGAATCAATACTTGAGATAGGTCTTCCGTCCGGTCTTGTGTCTAAGAGTTCACGGCCAATGACATTCAAGGGCGTAGACTCTTTAAGATGGGAAATTTCCACCTGTTCAGACATCACGATCAACATCAAGAATGTATTATATGCTAAATTTCATTGCAATCTGTACACATTTCAACTACATAGTGGTACTTCTACCAGTTCCTTACTTACTTACTTATTGGCTTTTAAGGAACCCGGAGGTTCATTGCCGCCCTCACATAAGCCCGCCATCGGTCCCTATCCTGAGCAAGATTAATCCATTCTTTATCATCATATCCCACCTTCCCCAAATCCATTTTAATATTATCCTCCCATCTACGTCTCGGCTTTCCCTAGAGGTCTTTTTCCCTCCGGCCTTTCAACTAACACTCTATATGCATTTCTGGATTCGCCCATACGTGCTACATGCCCTGCCCATCTCAAACGTCTAGATTTAATGTTGAAGGTGAAGAATACAATGCGTGCAGCTCTGCGTTGTGTAACTTTCTCCATTCTCCTGTAACTTCATCCCTCTTAGCCCCAAATATTTTCCTAAGAACCTTATTCTCAAACACCCTTAATATCTGTTCCTCTCTCAAAGTGACAGTCCAAGTTTCACAGTCATACAGAACAACCGGTAATATAACTGTTTTATAAATTCTAACTTTCAGATTTTTTGACAGCAGACTAGAGGACAAAAACTTCTCAACCGAATAATAACAGGCATTTCCCATATTTATTCTGCGTTTAATTTCCTCCCGAGTGTCATTTATATTTGTTACTTTGCTCCAAGATATTTTAATTTTTTCACCTCTTCGAAGGATAAATCTCCAACTTTTATAGTTCCATTTCGTACAATATTCTGGTCACGAGACATAATCATACACTTTGTCTTTTCGGGATTTACTTCCAACCCTATCGCTTTACTTGCTTCCAGTAAAATTCCCGTATTTTCCCTAATCGTTTGTGGATTTTCTCCTAACATATTCACGTCATCCGCATAGACAATCAGCTGATGTAACTCGTTCAATTCCAAACCCTCTCTGTTATCCTGGACTTTCCTAATGGCATATTCTAGAGCGAAGTTAAAAAGTAAAGGTTAGTAGAAAATATTTAGCTTTATTTACTCTAAAGTGAACGAAAGTATTTTTCTAGGACAATTTTCTTTCGTTAATTTAAAATTCATATAGAAGTCTATTAGCTGGTACTGAAACGTCGCAATCAACAAGTAGTGCTAAACATATATTACTTAAATCATTGTGTGATAATGCATGATGACCTTCGACGTGAACTCGATACAATAGCAACAACACGCCAGACTGCTATGTGAAGTATGAACGAATCGCATATAAATGCGAGATATTTACATAACAGAAGCGTGTGAAGCATGGATTATCATGTTCGAGATTCACACGCGGGAAGAAGTGCATATCCCGTCTTGACCAGCCTAAACAATCCCGCCTGCTGTGCCGAGGAACTGGCTCCCACCAGTTCGAAACCTGACAACTGACCAAATCAAATGCAATTAAGTTACAGGCGACAACAGGAAAACGCTCCCCCCGCTGACATAATCTTCTAGTAAACAGATGAAGAGTGCCTAGGTAAATTAAAAATCTACCCTCGACATCCAAAACGGTCTGTTTGCTACTTTATTACATTGCAATTAAAAATAGAAATTCGTGCACGAAAGCTATATTTTCTAATTAAATAAACCAGATGACGGTATAACTTTTCATAGCCTCCCAAATTATACGAATAATACATACACTGAAGCCGGAGGGTCTATGGCGAGTCCTTGGCATCAACCCCTTTGATTAGATTACCCCCTTTGATTTGATTACCTGGTTGGATTTTTCCGAGGTTTTCCCCAAACCAAAAGCAAATGCCGGGTAATATTTTGGCGAATCCTCGGACCTCACCTCATCTCACTACATCTCGCCAAAATATTGTAAAAAATTGCACAAAATTGTAAAAATTGTAGAAAATAACTAAATTGTAAAACCATAAAAATTTGTAAAAATTGTAATTGTAATATTGTAAAATTTTTACTTGTTCCACACCTTAAAGCTTCATTGCTCATGTAAGATCTATGGAATAAAATAAATGAGTGAATGAATGAACACAAACAAACAAACAAACAAAGAAATCCTGGACAAACGAAAAAAAAACTAAATTAATTAATTAATTATTCGTAAAACCTGTGAAGTTAATAAAACCCACGCCATGTATAAAGAACGGAATATGGTATACAGGTTCAACCATAATAATGAAATTAATTTCAGAGGATTATTCTCTGAATTATTTCAAACAAAAAAGTTTAATATAATTTTCCTCGTTTTAGCTTCCTTTCTGAGATAAATATTATTTTATACGAAACATCTAATAGCGTGTTTTGGGAAAGTCATTAATTTAATTCACAATATGCTCAGTCAATTTAAGACTGCAGTGCATTATGATAATAAATTATTGAAAGAATTTTAGTTTTATCGTTTGAATATGCAGAAATTTGATCTGAATAATAATGTAACATTTTAAAATTCCTTTCCACAACGAGAAGTCAAATTTGTTCGGATCAAATTCCTGAACATTTAAAGGAAAAAAAAACTAAAATTCTGTCAATAATTTATTATCATAATACACTGCTCTCTTAAATTGACTCACAAATTGGGAATTAAATAAATGCTTTTTCTCAAAACACGCTATAAAATGTTTTCTATAAAACAATTTTTTTATCGAAAAGTAAGCAAAACGAGCAAAATTGTATTCAACTTTTTTGTTTGAAATATCTCAAAGAATAACTCCCTGAAATTAATGACATTTCTTACGGTTCACCCTATATATTTCCTAACATACATTCTAAGTGTGAGGCAGATAAATTTATATTCTTGACCAAACGTTCCACAAACCAAGAAGGCACAATTGTCCGTTATCTCGAGGAGGTCAATAACCACGAAATTAAACTTTTCCATAGACGAACTTGAAAAGGTTGTGTTAGAATAAAGAATAATATTAAAACTGAAGGTTGCTATGGAAATTATGCATGCAGTACGAAATGAAGATGGTGGAATTCTGATTTAGTATAAAAATATGGCATTAAATTATCCATGACATCGCTGTAATGCACATGATGATGTGAAAACGTTGAAAAATATAAACACGCTCCTTGTATTCTTTGTACAGCTCAGCGGTTCAGTACTGTATATAAAGAAAACACAGCCGTTACAAAACGCCCACTGACAGATCACATGGAGTTTCTGTGATCAGCAGTATGGAGGCTACATTTTAATGTTACTACCAAAGAAACGCAAATATTATCACTGAACTTTCTGTTCCTTCGGTCATTTGAACTCTAGCAGCTAACAAGTGATATATCTCGTTTCTTTTACCAGAACACTGGGAGTCACCAACACTGCTGCATCTACAGATCACTTCCAAGTGACCCTGAAGTTCTTCATATTATATTTTTCAGCACAGACCGCGGAATATCATGCGAATACAGCACAGCAGCCTTTTCATAAATCTGATTTCCAGTAAACATCCAAAGAGAGAGAGACACTAATTTTTTAAAATGTATTATGTGACGTAAGTTAACATGTGAAGATCAGTCTTACAGTAGAAATCTAGTCCACGTGACCGTTAATCGAGTGTCACGGAGAAATCAAATCACGTGCAGGAAAATGGGTGGTACTCGGAATTAGGAATCCCATCAAAGAAAATGATGATAAAATTACAAAATGCGTCGCAGTCTGTAAAACACATGACGTCACAGCGACAGTGGGTGATTCTGCGTGGTCTTATTTCACTTATGTTGTTACAACATCTCTGTGCAGAAAGGGTACAAGTTTCCGTACACTTGCTCCACTTTTATGCATATATAAACAACAATGTGACACCGAAACGCACAGCGTGTGAATAGAAGATAACCGTGTGCAACAGGTTCAGATATCAGGATAGCAAATTATTTTCAACTAGATAAAAATATCAGAATAACTCCCCAATTAGGAAAAATGTTTCACAGCAAAGTAAATCTCCAATTCAAATATGGTTATTTATGTGTCAGAATAAATCCCCAATTGAATAAAGCTCATATATCAGAACAAATCGACAATTAAATTCATTTCCAATTAGGAGCAGACAATTTGTTTATCAGAATAAAAGCCGAACTAAAAAAAATGGCCTAAGAAAAAATAAATCTACGTAGGTAACAAGAAAGTTTATATATCAAAACAAATCGGCAAAGTAAACAATTTGCTTATCGAAAATAAGTAGAATTTAAAAAATGAGTTTAATTCATTCATAGTATTATGCCCAAGGGCAGGCGTTTCACTGTAAACCCAAGTTTCTGCAAACCCAAAAATGATTTAAGAAACAAATCTACAAATAGATAAAAACATCAGAATAAGTCTCCAATTAAGAAAAATGTTATTATATCAGAATGAATCTCAAATTCAAATATTGCAATTCATATGTCAGAATAAACTCCCAATTGAAGAAAGTTTATATATCAAAACAAATCGACAACTAAAGAGTTCATTTTCAATTAGAAGCAGGCAATTTGCTTATCAAATTATGAAAGTCGAATTTAAACCATGAGCTAAGAAACAAATAAATCTTCAATTTGGTAAAAATGTCAGAATTCCCCAATTACGAAAAATGCTTTATATCAGAGTAAATCTCCAATTGAAGAAAGTTCATATATCAGAAAGAAAGAAAAAAACAATTAAGAAGTTATTTTCCAATTAGAAGTACACAATTTGGTTATCAGAATAAAAATCGAATTAAAAAGTTATTTGAAAATAAACTTCCAATTAAAAAAACAGGCACGTCTCAAAGAAAGATAACACCGTTCATATATTACAACGGAATGTCAAATTAACAAATTAAAATTCTGAATCTAACGCAGTTTTCCGTTTTAAACAAGTGATATTTTTTCGTCTCCCAATATGAGTAACTTTTTATCCTAAAATTCACAAACCGTCTATCGCCGTGCTGATTCGGCAACTTCATCAGCACTTGTGTGTAGCGGAACATCATAAAGAGATGGGCGTCGAAAATTGGCCGGCGACCTTTTGAGAGTCGTTCATACAAGACAAAGCATTTGGAGAGAAGATGCCAAATAATATTTAATTCCATATCTGCATTCAAATACCAGAAAATACACTACTGGAGCAAAGAGAGTTTAAATGTAGAGGCCAGCAATTGATTTAGAAATACTTACAAAGTCTGCAAACAGTACTGTCCTGAGATGAGTACATTGGCCCTTGTTGCATTGATATCCCCCATGGAGAAGACGTACAAAGATCACTACTCCCTCGTGAGAAGCTATTCTAAAATAAATTCTGTTGTCCCGGTAACTAGCTGAAAAGACCAATCAGAATTTGGTTTTCTACACGACCAATACGAGATTGTCACATCCCATGACGTAAGAATTAAGCATGCTCATCAAATTGTTCACAAGACACTCAAGAGCCTGTGGTGAAAAGGATAAAACATTTAACTAAAGGTACATCGCTTAGTGGAAAGTTACAACTAAAGGATTTACAACTGGACCTGAACATGTGACAAAAGGGAAACTGGATTTTTTTTAGTGTATACGTAACAATTCCTATATAATAAGTAAAAGTTATATTCTTTATACTTTAATTAACACGAATTTTATGCCACAATAGCATTAAAGATATCCAGCTCTCATAAATACAAATACAAACGCTTGCAGTCGACAAATTAGTATATTTCGTAAGTCAACGAAATGTAGGGCATATTTTACGTTACCAGAAGCAAAAACGAAGCTACACGTTAAAAGCGAATCTTGTAAATCTTACATAAAAGGCAGAAGAGGAGACTTGACTTCGAATGACGTATTGCGAGGGTACAAAGTGTTATAAAACGAACAACAGTGCATCGAAAATACACTACTAAACATGTGAGGATCGGAAGAGTTCATGAGGTTATCTGAAAGCGACCAATAAAATAATCACAAGGTTTTGGATTATATCTCTTGTTTCAATGCTTCAAATTAGTTGTGATCCAATTTATTTGTGCACGTGGTCGCTATATATTAGAGCCGTAGATCATTTTCCGTGCGAATTTGTTGCTAGTCGTCTTTGGTAGAAGTGGACAGCGATTCGTCTTTTCGTAAGTCTTGTATTAAGTTATAACTTACGGCATGGCAATTTGTTTCGTGTGTTAGTATTCAGTCTGTAAATTTCTACACGCATACACAAATTTTAATATTTAATATAGTTAGCATACATTTTACAAAGAACAGGACTTAAGTGTGGCATTTCATAACTGCAAACATACATTCTGTAACATTAGTTTAAATGTTTCATTAGTGTTATTAGCTACAAGCTTCTGAGATTTTAGCATTACAAGTTCTTGAATGTAGTTATCTGAGCTTAATACGAAGAAAACTCTAGCATTACCAGGCCATGTATTTGTCTCGTGAAAATATTAAATTTTCAGTGTTAACAAACCAGAACGAATGGAAAACTCTCCCCTATAGCATCTATATTAATAATAAATCTGTAGCCGAAATTTTTCTGGTAATTTTCGATTTTCCAAAAATAATTGGTCCTAACATATATAATTAACCACCCTGAAACCGAAAATAGCTTTTTTGAAATTTTTGTTTGTATGTCTGTCTGTCTGTCTGTCTGGATGTTTGTTACCTTTTCACGTGATATTGGCTGAACCGATTTATATGAAAATTGGAATATAAATTAAGTTCGTTGTAACTTGGAATTTAGGCTACATGGCATTCAAAATATTTTATTTAAAAGGGGGGTTATAAGGAGGTTTGAATTAAATAAATCGAAATATATCTCCCTTATTATTAATTTTCATGAAAAATATTACATAACAAAAGTTTCTTTAAAAATAATTTCCGATACGCTTTATTCCATGCAAAATTTTGATAGGACTGATATTTAATGAGATAAATGAGTTTCAAAATTACACTAACAACGCCATCCAAGGCAGTGTAATGAAATAAAAAACAAATGACTTCGTCTATAAGGGGCCTTGGACAACAACAATCGAAAGCTATGAAACATAGCCTACAGAGAATGTTTCTGTGTTTGTATGAAGTAATATCGGAAGCTAAATTAACCGATTTGTATAATTAATTATTGGAAAGTGTAGTTTCTCTAGATGGACATAATGCTATAATGTTATTACAGTAACTTCTGAGTGAATCGAGGATTAAAATAGCTTCTTATGCACAGAAAACTTGGTAGGCATTCGTTTCCTGTATTTCTTAAATAATTTTTATGACCAAATGAGTGTCTCTGGATCAAAATGATCGCATTTTAATTTTTTAAATACAATTTAAATTAAGTAACATAATAAACGATTTATCCTTATATCAAACACGAATGTTCCCTGGATCAAACGTCCTATTTTAATTATGTAATTACTTTATATTTATTTCTAACGGGTGCAGCGGAGCACACGGGTACGGCTAGTTATTGAATAAATATGGACACAGCTGGGCGGATGTAATCTACAAGTAACTTATCCCGACATTACAAAGGCCCTGCAAATAGCATTACCTTGTCACTTTGAGAGTTCATCTAAATCCTTGTGGTTTGTTTAAAATTGATCGTTGTTCTGGAGGTGACGGACGCTAGAGGACATTGCCACAATTAATCATTTACGCACGTACAAAGTAACAATCAAAGATTCGAACCCAAACAAATTTAGGGCGGTAAAGTAAAATGTTTACCTTCGTAGTTACAAGATTATGCCGGGGTCAGTACGAATCTGCAACACGCAAAGTGCTTGTCACTGTTGTATGATAAAAAGGCGGTTGGCAATTTTGTACATTGGCAAATCCTTTGTCGAAGTCGAAGGAATAGCATCCGAGTTTCTTGTGCATTATTCGTTCTTAGAACATACTGTGTTTCTACTGCATTATTTGGATACCAGATTTTTCGAGCCTGGAAGAAAAGTATTACTTCGCAATTATTTTAACTAAAATAAATTGTGAAAGTTTTAATAATAGTTAACAAACTTTGTTAGATATGTTTCATTGGAAACAAACTCGGCTAGTCAGAACTACAACAGAAATAGATTTGAAAGTGATCTTACTTAGTGGTTTCCCTCTATACAATAAAGTGGACAATAAGAATATGGATTTTTTTTTCTAAATTTTTAACCAGTTTGGGTTTAGAAATTCTGGCGTTTCATTAATGTCATCAGATAAAAAGAGTTCATTAATTTTACTTCTGAGAGTTTTTTTTTTTCGAAATATTACTTTCGTAATATTCGCATTATTTTTATTAATGCTTTTTATTGTGTTTTTCTTTGTGGTTATTTTATAAGTAAGTTTATAATAATCATACTTCTTAATGAAATTCAATTTTTTCTGTTAGAGTATAATTTTTCTTCATAGCAATCCTCTAATGAGGGAGGTTTTAATAAAAGAAAAACGAGAATTAGATTTCGTTGTTTCTATTTGTTGTCGGTGTAGCTTGTAATCCATCCACGGTTAAAGAATGCATACAATATACACTATCAGTACATCACTAAGCAATAAAATTTTAATGTTTTTGAAAATCAAACAGCTTTTTTTAATTGTGAAAATTTGTGGAGTATTTTGTTCATCAGGAAAGTTTTTGCATGATAACTCAAAAAGTACGTACGATATTTTTAACGAAACTTTGCATGAATATATAGGCCTAGTTCTCCTACGTGAACAACATAGTCCAAAATCTTTAATGTAAAATGTATAGTTTATTAAAAAAGATAATATCGATTTCATATTAAATTTTTCGAAAATCTTTTATAAATACTATTTTTTAGATATACATTCTACATTTAAGATTTTAGACTATGTTGTTCACGTAGGAGAATTATACATGCAAGCAAAGTTTCATTAAAAGATTGTAAGTGCTTTGGAGTTATCTGTAGTAATTACACGAGTGTTGTTTCATCTTATTGGTAGCGAAGGGCTCGTAAAATTATGCTAATAAGATGAAACCGTGACTGCAATTTAATAAGATAAAATTAAATAACTTACAAACCCGAATTACTTACGTAAATAATAATAATTATTACTTTAAACACAGCAATAACACATTATTATGTTTCCTTGTAATTCAGTTCAAAAACAAACTGCTATCTATCACGGCATACTAGATACTATTGCCAACTACTCAGAGCGGAAATACGTAACAACAATACTTAACCTCAAAAGTAAGATAAGCTGAAATATTACATTAACAGAATAAAAATACGAAAGGTTTTTTTACGGACTTTTATTTATTACTTGAGGTTCCAGTTATTGAAAACGCTAGCTATATTCAAAGATAAATCACTGCAAAGCCTCTTATGAAGAAATACAACTGTGATTGGTTGATTTTAAGGCGGTTCTGAAACGTTTCGCAAATTCATCCTGTAAGTTGAATAGTCATGTAAAGGCTCTGTGACTGAATAATATACCCCACAAATTTTCATCGTTAAAAAAAATAACTATTAGGTTTAAAAAAATAAATAAAATTGCTTAGTAATGTAACTTACACACTATGTATATTAAGCACGCCAATTTTTATTTCCAAAAAACCTACCCAGATTCTGAGGGAAAAACATGTTTAAATGTAGTAAAATTATTCCAGCGAGAGATGTAACTTATATTTACCAAAGGTAAACAATCTTAAATTTTAAACTATTATTAGACGTAAATTTGACACTCGGGAGGAAATTAAACACACAATAAATATGGGAAATGCCTGTTATTATTCGGTTGAGAAGCTCTTATCATCCAGTCTGCTGTCCAAAAATCTGAAAGTTAGAATTTATAAAACAGTTATATTACCGGTTGTTCTTTATGGTTGTGAAACTTAGACTCTCACCTTGAGAGAGGAACATGGGTTAAGGGTGTTTGAGAATAAGGTGCTTAGGAAAATATTTGGGGCTAAGAGGGATGAAGTTACAGGAGAATAGAGAAAGTTACACAACACAGAACTGCACGCATTGTATTCTTCACCTGACATAATTAGGAACATTAAATCCAAACGTTTGAGATGGGCAGGGCATGTAGCACGTATGGGCGAATCCAGAAATGCATATAGAGTGTTAGTTGGAAGACCGGAGGGAAAAAAGACCTTTAGGGAGGCCGAGACGTAGATGGGAGGATAATATTAAAATGGATTTGAGGGAGGTGGGGTATGATGATAGAGACTGGATTAATCTTGCACAAGATAGGGACCGATGGCGGGCTTATGTGAGGGCGGCAATGAACCTTCGGGTTCCTTAAAAGCCATTTGTAAGTAAGTAAGTATTAGACTTAAATTATTTTAACAGAGGTCATATTATTTAAGGTCTTAAAACGTTACTACTGGACAGTATAGGGACTATAGGTGCTCGAGGGACTATACCAGCTTTTTTCGAAGAATTTCTACAGAAATTTGTTCTGCCAACATCTTTGAGGGATGACATTGTGATAATTGTGTTTAAAAAATCCTGCCAAATCCTAATTAATCACATGGTGCCACATTAATAGCAATTGTAATGTTTCACGCCCTTTTCTTTGTTTCCCTGCTTTAAAATTTAATATCTATGTTTACATATGTATAATAATTTTTTGAGGATATACTGAGTCCGTAAGGGCTACCCTCAATGGGGGGCAGTTTAGTATTATTATTATTATATCCAGACTACTATTAATTCCATACTTGCATAGTCTTACACACATTTTTTTGTTTTAAATTGCAGCGGATACCCCAAATCGAGGATTCCTTCACATCCTCAGAAGACTCCTTATTGGAGCGTCACAGGAAGAGGGCTGCAATCACACCATCTTCTTCAGCCAACACTTGCTTCGCCGGTTCTACCGACAGCACCATCGCCAACATCCACAAACACCGCCAATACAACCAAGCCAGAGACAATAAGATGACGGACACCACGCAGAAAGAACTGAACCTTCTCATCTCCCAATCTCAAGTACCTGAACTTACGACAGACGACAACTTGAAAAACAAAGTCACTGTCGAAGAACCGTCCATCCAGGATGCAGTGTGTATACGTGTACCACCATCCCTGCATGACACCAGCGATCTGCCTCCTAAAAGCATCGATGACTCCAGCGTTAAAACTCCGGCTTCGATCATGTGGGGACCCCAGGTAAGAGACTTACAAATATATGTGATTCTTAGCATATTGTTCTTCAAAATCAAAGACACTAAAGGCTGGTTCACAATAAACGGGAAACAAGAATCGGAACGAAAACGGTGAAATTGTTAAAATGTGTACATTTAA
Source organism: Periplaneta americana (assembly GCA_025594305.2). Classification (NCBI taxonomy): domain Eukaryota; kingdom Metazoa; phylum Arthropoda; class Insecta; order Blattodea; family Blattidae; genus Periplaneta; species Periplaneta americana. The sequence goes on from JAJSOF020000023.1 coordinate 10,320,746, forward strand.
ATGTGAGCATTCACAATTAACGAAAAGCTTGCCGGAGCCCGGGATCGGGAACGGACACTTGGCCAAGTTTCAACTCTAGCGTTCACGTTTCCGATCACAGCCCACTAGATTCATTCTATTGCCATCTAAAAGCTATTTTGTCGTCGTATATTTTGTAGCAAGAAGACCGTGGCAAAACCTTTGCATTATTTTGTTCTGTGCTGTGCATCATGGAGCAAGTTTTATTTGATGAGATTCTAATATTGAGTGTTGAGGAAAATCCTCACGTTTACGATAAGCGGCGCGCCTCGTATAAAGATGAGAAAATGAAAGAGAGTACGTGGCTTTCAATAGCTGCATCTTTGAACACCGATCGTAAGTGAATCATATTTTATTACTTTATTGGTTGTATTACACACTATATATTCATGTATCAATTCAATAACTACTGTTGTGTTCATTTTTGTTCTATTACAAATGTTTCTTCTCTAATTATTTTACGTTATGGTAGACTTAAAATAGGTTGTGATAATAAAGATGCATGGGCATATTTATAGTACAGTTGAAATTTTGAAGTTGGTTAACCTGTGTTTATGTTGGCTGCCTTGTACTCATGAGAGAACGCCATTGGTGAATTATACACAACTAACATCAGAATGCGTAATATCGACTTTACATATCGTTATTGACATGCATATCGATATGCATAGTCGTCTACGTTCTCGGTTTATTGTGAATCAAAAATTTTCATATTCACGTTCTCTGCTTCTCGTTTTCACTCTGGTTCTCGTTCCTGGTTTATTGTGAACCAGCCTTAACCCGCGCTTTTGAGTAAAAGTTATTATCTATGCTTCACGCTAAAAACATATTGTTTGACTTATGGGAGGTTTTGTCAGTTTCATCAGTCATGATCAGGATAAGATGACGAATGTCAAATGTTTTAACGTTCGTCAAGCTGTTAAGGCCTTTCAGGAGGAGTCAAACCATAAATTTGGTATTTCTTAAACCGCGTCGGGCTGCAAAGAAAACAGCTAACGGAATGTTGCATATTATTATTATGTAATGTTGCTTGAACTATTTAATTTTGTTACCTATTATTTTATTAAAATTATTATACCATAAATTAAAATGTTGTGTCTCATAGAATACTTCGTCAATTTAAGGATTAAGGCCATAAAACCTTCTCTTACACTCCACGAGGTCACAAATACACAATATAAGATATTATTCAAGCAATGAAAAAAAAAAACGAAAACTGAAAAGAACAGACATGTTCTGAATGAAAGCAAATAGAGTTTTTCTAAGCTAGCACACAAATTGCGTAAATCGTTCCAATAAATTTGCAGATAATTTTAATGTCGAGATCGTTCATAAAAATATAACTTAAATATTCTTTACCTGAAAGAAATCGTAGATATTACTTATCGCATAACAACGTACACACAAAATCAGCTTGCATAAATTCAACAAAAACTGGAATATCCTAGCTAGTTAAAAGCACTCCATATTGATTTCTTAAGATTTTAAGCAATATGCTAATTTCACATTGTTTTTCTTGGCCTTACTTCTTAGTCTGTAATTTCTTATTATTTGACATCTTTTCCGTATATTTTCTACTCTCTAAATAAGCTGTTCAATTAATTTTCTCGTCTGGTTTGAAATTATATTACTTTTCATTATGTTCCCTTTCCGTATTTCATGGAATATTCATTTTCACAGTTGTATTAACACGATTCCTACCAAAAATAATGCACTCATTTCCAACAATATGTTTCACATGCAGGCAATCGTTGTCGCTGACCAATCGAGACGCTTCTCTATCATACTCTTTGCTTGTACTAAAAATGCATGGCCTTCTTCAGTACTCTATATAGGCCTATTCGTCAAACTGCCGATTGTCAATTATTTGTTGATTGACGTTGATGGAACGGTTCTTATTTTGACAAACAGTCAAAAAATAGACTGTCGTTAAGTTGATGTTCGTCAAAGCGACAACTGACGATCGCAGGTGATACAAAAGTCTATTCATGGAAATGCAGAAGCAAGAGTTTCCATAACAGCATACGAACGAAAATGTGTGCGTCAGAACTGTTTTCAAGTTCGCGTGTATTTGGTAGTATTTCACTGCACTTTTCAAGTTCTTAAGCCCAGTTAAACGTAAAATAATGGAACGTGAAACGTGATGCAACTAAAACCACAATTATACGTAAGACGCCAGTAATGGAAGCGATTAAATAACGCAATTTTCTGCAATTACAAACCTTTAACGCATCGCTGACTACAGCCTTCGCAAATTAGATAAGGAAATCACGACGAGCCTGATTGTCTACGAAAACAACACGGCTAATAAGTACAAGACCTCCGGAAGGACGTAGTACGACGAAAAATATAACAACACTAAGTACATTGGACTGCAAAAGAAATGTCGATACGTAATTATATCGTTTTCCGAGGACGTTAGCAAACTTGGCGAGGTGGAAAGCAATTTTACTAAGATTAGGGGAGAGGGACATCGGATAATATCGGACAGTGCGTTTCTTTCATCTACCACCAGATGGTAGTACCTGAATAATATGGTTACGTTTCTGTTTGCGACATCACAGAAACGTAACCATGTCATTCAGGTACTATCATCTGGTGGTAGATGAAAGAAACGCACTGTGCGATATTACCCGATGTCCGATACTACCCAACTCTCTCCTAATTTTGAAAACATGTAAATACTACTTTTATAACATGTTCACGATATTATTTAATACGAACTGATTTTAAATTGCTCATATATTTTTATTTTACAAAATTAATAAGAATACTACGCGAAAATAGTGAAACTGCAGTTTATATGGTATTCCACAGCCTTCTTTATTATCCGTAGATGCTGTCATTGTTACAATCGATATATACGGCCAGTTACGTTTCATATTGTATTAACAAAAAGTGTATCAACTGTACTGTAAATATACAATTTTATTATAAATACATAAATAGAACTGAAAATCGAATCTAATTGAAACATTTAACTACACATTTCTCCTTTGCGTGGAATAAAAACTCTTTAGAAAATTCAGGCCAGTTCAGATGAGCTTATATTATTTGCACTAAGTTATACGGTACTAAGACAGTATTACCACATTCTACTATATACAGCCACGAAGCTTGAGTTTTGAGGGTGCTAGAAACAATAGACTGTGACGGTACTATTTTGTATTGCCTGTAATGAGGCGATATTAGCGATCCTAGTGGTGAGCAACTATCTAATGTTTGCATATTTACTACATATTGAGCTTCGCGACTGTATATACTAGACTGTGGTATTACTAAAATTATGTTTTGTGTAAAACAGCAGGCCCGGAGGGGAAAAGACCTTTGGGGAGGCAGAGACGTAGATGGGAGGATAATATTAAAATAGATTTGAAGGAGGTGAGATATGATGATAGAGACTGGATTGATCTTGCTCAGGATAGGGACCGATGGCGGGCTTATGTGAGGGCGGCAATGAACCTCCGGGTTCCTTAAAAGCCATTTGTAGGTAAAACAGCAGGCTACTATTAAAAGTAAAAAAAAAAAACTTGGAGCCTATTTATAAAGGATTCCCAAATTTTGCCCTTACTTTTGAAAAATGAAACGTGGCAACCCTGTCTACAGTACACATTACATATGCCTAGGCATTGTACAACCGGAAAACCATTCGTAAACCACATACAACGATTAAAAGCACTTCGAGATGCAATTATTGTACTTACTACTTACAGCCATAAAAGGGATTTTAATGATTAGTATGGAGGAAGTCGTATAAAGAAAACAGCGCCTCTTGTTGTTCCGGAGTTGATTGGTACTGCACAGAATTCGCATCATCGTTCAGTTGTTTGGATTAGTTACACCCAACAGAATAGGACAACCTACTGCTAGATTATATTGACAAGGAACCTGCAAGTATCAGAAATGTTGACAGATTTAAGTCCCAAGACGGTGAAAACCCCAAAACCCTTCTGTTAAAGAGATTTATCACGACAACAAAAATCACACAAGATAATGGACTCTCCTTTCCTTCCATTTATTACTATTATTATTATTATTGTTATTATTATTATTAACTTATACTAAATAAAGAATGGGTTAAAAGTCGCTTTCCCCAAACACTTCCTTACATTTAATTACATTCAATTTACATTTGATTACATATTCCTTTATAGATTTTGTTCAAAATGGAGGCCCCAAATGGCAGAACATAACTCACGATTTCCATAGATTTTCACGAATGACTGTTCGATCATCTGTCGCAACTGATGCAGATCCTGCGGTTTCTGGGAAAAAACATAATTCTTCAAATACCCCACAGAGAAAATCACATGGTGTCAGGTCATATTGTTCTGTGGTTAATTTTCGATTCATTTCAAGAAACTAGCAGTTATTGCATAGCAACGCAACCCAACACAATAAAACAAAACAACAATAACAAGACATGACATCGGAAAAACAGTTGACGCACGAACATGGTTGCCAACCCACCATTTATTACACCAGCTCTTAGTTTATTCAAGTTACGACATCTGTATATGTGTACAAATACGAAACCTAAGAACAAATATTGGGGAAAGCGACTTTTGACCCATCTTGTATAAAGAAAAGTACAGACGATAGAACGTTTGTCTAGATCTGAATTATCTAAAGCATTACACACTTAAATTTGTTAGCATTTTTAAACATCTAAATGCATTTAACATCCAGTTAGACCGAATTTAGGGTTTCATTGTTATTTGGCACTCCATTCTTTCTCATCACATCGGCCTTTTTATAAGCTAAACTAAATTTATCTGGCACTATACTGTGTGTACCAAGGCTTATACATTAATTTAAAAAATAATAATAAAAATAATAATAATAGTACTTACTTACTTACTGGCTTTTAAGGAACTCGGAGGTTCATTGCCGCCCTCACATAAGCCCACCATTGATCCCTATTCTGAGCAAGATTAATCCATTCTCTAGCGTCATATTCCACCTCCCTCAAATCCATTTTAATATTACCATCCAATCTACGTCTCGGCCTCCCAACTAACAATCTATATGCATTTCTAGATTCACCCATACGTGCTACATGCCCTGACCATCTCAAACGACTGGATTTAATGTTCCTAATTAAGTCAGGTGAAGAATACAATGCGTGCAGTTCTGTGTTGTGTAACTTTCTCCATTCTCCTGTAACTTCATCCCTCTTAGCCCCAAATATCTTCCTAAGAACCTTATTCTCAAACACCCTTAATCTCTGTTCCTCTCTCAAAGTGAGAGTCCAAGTTTTACAACCATACAGAACAACCGGTAATATAACTGTTTTATAAATTCTAACTTTCAGATTTTTTGACAGCAGACTGGATGATAAAAGTTTCTCAACCGAATAATAACAGGCATTTCCCATATTTATTCTGTGTTTAATTTCCTCCCGAATATCATTTATATTTGTTACTGTTGGTCCAAGATATTTGAACTTCTCCACCTCTTCAAAAGATAAATTTCCAATTAATAATAATAATAATAATAATAATAATAATAATAATAATAATAATCCTGGAATGGGTTTCCATACCCGATGCGGAAGGACATAGAAAATAGTAATACTTTGGTACTTACACCCTTTTCCAAACTTGATCCTCAATTAACATAACGTTAGCTGCTTATAAATTAAATCGAGAAGTGGCACAAATGCTCGAGAAAGTGTATGTCCTTTGCATGGTACAAGTATAGTCGCGACGCTGTTATTCCCGGCGTGACTCCTCCTCTTTGCTTACGTCTTAGGAAGTGAAGGCTCTATAAAGTCAAGAGAGGTAATATCGTTGGCCATTTTTGTTCTTTCGTTGCCGAGCTACCAGATGAGGAATCTATTTGCTACACCGTTAAACATTATCATGTCGTAGCTCCTATGACAATAAATCAAACGCACTGTAATTCAGCAAATAATTGAGCGGCAAATAACGTCCTCGTGTGCTTTCTGCAAACGCCAACGAAAGAACCAAAATGGCGGGCGATTATATTAAGTATCTATCGAGCTTTAGGAAATGCAAGACGTCATCATCAGCGAATCACAAGACGCACACGTTTAAATGTAGCCGACCTGCAACGTGATTGGCTGCCGGAAATTAGAGCGACGGGACTATAGCATGGTATATCGGCATGGCCATTAACACAGTTTATCATCCACATGGTGATAAGCTATAACGATGAATTCGCGTGCGAACAAGAGATACAGTTCTTAAAAGTGATGGCAGGACAGTCTATTGTTTAGACACGTCGCTGAAACGCTGTAGACATAGCAACAGCTACCATCATGAATGGCCGCGCAACCTTTCGCAAAGTTCAAACAAAGGACTGCGAATATCTCCACTTCCTGCGAGTACCGATCTCACACTGTAACATTACGTCCAAATTTGGCACACAATATGCGATTAAATACGTGCAGAAACTCTTTCATCAGTGCAAAAATTATGCAAGTCCGAATTGTACTGCAATGCCTAATTGTTGTAATGTTAGTCCGCTCTATAAATCAATTTTGCATTCACAAAACATATAATAGGATCATTAGGATACATAAAAAGTGCTTTAGTTTTTTTTTATTAGGCTACGTGCCTGTTTGTCTTGAGTTCCCTGACGTCATCAGATTTTATAATCTCTACTGTGACATCATTTAAAAATTCCATAATTCCCATGTATCTGTAAAGAGTGCAAAATTTAAGATTTAATTCTGTGATAAGTTAAATTCAATCTTAATGTCTGTAAAATTCGTACATTACAAAATGTTCGTCTTGAACTCACACAAATGTTTTTTTACTAATTTAAAATAAGTTTCTGAAATAGCTATGGTGCTCACTTTTTTTTCTTGACGAATGACATGAAATTTTATTCAGGACAATATGAAATTAGCAATGAAAACAATATATATCTATAGGTCTTTAGTTTTTCTGTCGGTATGTCTTGTCTTTATATACTGTTATTTTCCTGTAATTACCACAGGGTGAAAACGCATTTGTAGTTAATAAATTTCGATCATTCACGTTGCTAAATGCAAAATTTTGAAATAATAAAAGCAAATTTAATAATAAATCTGTTATATTGTAGTGAAAAGACACTGAGCCAAATCAAAAGAAAACAGCAGTACAATACAACTTATCAATCTGCACTTATTTTCTAAAAAATTACATTTTTTTAATAAACTTTATGACACGAAACATGTTCTTGTAATCTACTCTGGAAATTCTGCATAATTCTTTGCAATAAGGCGGGATCAATGTCTTTAATTTAACTATGTCTTCTTTTAACTCCCTGATGGTGTATACCCTGTTACAATACACTTTAGGAAGTAGTCGGGTGACGTCAGATCAGGGGATCGTAGCGGCCAGTTGATATCTCCAGATCGTGAAATGAGTCCAGAAAACAAGTTTTGCAGGTAGTTCCTGCATCGAAAAATAAAATTAATCATATTATCTTCCACTACAATGATACGAGAAATTGCATAACGAAATTCACATAGACAACAATGCTTCCTTTCCCACAGAAAAACGATAGAAACAGCTGCGTTCTGAAAACCGTCACACTAAATTGCCACACCCGGTATAAGATTTTTTTAGCGTTTTATGCAAAATTTTTTTACGTAATATGTTCTGTCATTTTGATCTTTTTGATGCCTCTAATTTAATTGGTTATGCTTTCTTTTAAATCCTTGACGCTGTATGCAATATTACGATAAATTTTACTTTCCAAATATCTCCACAGGAAGTAGTCGGGTACCGTCAGATCAGGGGATCGTGGCGGCCAGTTGATGTCTCCAGATCGTGAAATAAGTCCAGAAAACAAGGTTTGCAGGTAGTTCCTGCACCGAATAATAAAATTAATCATAATATTGCCTTCCACTACAATGATACGAGAAATTGTATAACTTGAAGTTCACATAGACAACAATGTTACCTTTCCCACAGAAAAACGATAAAAACAGCTGCGTTCTGAAAACCGTTACATTAAATTGCCACACCCGGTATAATATATATATATTTTTTTTTAGTATTTCGAACAACTTTTTTTTACATAATATTATGTTCTGTCATTTTGATCACTTTTGGCCGCAGATAATTTTTAATAGGGCGGTTGAAAAAGTATGATCAAATCCTGGTAATATTCCCCATAACAGCTATATCCACAAGAAATATCACATAATTTAGTACAAATCGAATCTTCATTTACGCTTATGGAAACCGTACAATTTCTTTAATTCCTTCCTGATGTTCATTTCAGACAAATCTTTACGATCTTACAAGATATATAATTAATATTCTGTAAGAATCGTCAGAACTATATTGGTCTTTCCAAGGTTTTCGTAGAATACTACAACTCATATCAACCGCGCAATCTAAGGACAGTCCTTCCTATACGAAGTACAAGGGCACTTCCTAGCCGCTGTAACCGCGAAAGACCTCCTAGAACGCAGACCTACAAAGTGTGATGATATAACAATTTCCAGCAAATCCACAAGGATACAACATTGTTGTAGAATTTTAAGATGTAATATCTAATCTCGGACGTGTTCAGAAAGTTCAAATTCGCATTTAGCGACAAAAGATTATCACGTGATTTCAGAGGACAGGCTAGCATTGAACGAAGACCTGGCGGATGTGGATACGTTCACAGAATACAATGCTCTTTCCTCACCGCATGACACATTCGCATTCCTTCCGCAAAATATTAGTGGTTGTCGACAACAAAAACGCAGGAAAACCCTACCAAGACCAATTCACGAACTGTATCTCTTGGTCGCATGCGAATTCATTGTTATAGCTTATCACTAGGCCTATACTTCCATAAGTGGATGGTAAAGTGTGTTAACGGCCATACTGAATCATGTGTGCGTGATATTTGCTATCGGAAATACTCTTCCAGGTAATGCGTGTTATGAATTTTCTACGAATACACAATGTTCTTCATTTAACCCCACATAAAGAAATTAACAGATGTGAGATCGGGGTTTCTGGGGGGCCAGACAAGGGGTACATATTATAATACAGTTACAAGATTGAATTGAAACATCAAATAAAAATTGATAAGTTCAGACGTGTCGAATCACATACTAAATGAAGTTCAAATCGGCAAAGACTATTTAAAGAAGTAAGGACCATTTCTTACTCGGAGAAAATCCGTAACCAGCATCACCTGAAAGGGATAATCACAACGCAACAGCAACTGACCATCACGTACGACATGATTCAGCGTTCTTGAAGACAAATCGAGATTTGCCTTGAAGTCTAAGGATGGTGTTCACATTGACACTTCCTTAAGACAGGAAATAAAACTTACAGAATGCTTTGACAGTAAAACAAGAGAATATATATCAGACGTCGACTTAGCAACCATAAGTGATGTTTTCTTGTTTCACAAATTATAAAGCAAGAGAACATCAGATTTTGACTTAGCAACCATAACTGATGTTCTCGTGTTTTACAAATTGTCAAAGCCTCCTAATTTCTAAATATGGCCCAATGATGAAGATCTCTCTTCATTTTTTTCATACAAATGGATTTAATATTGCCATAAGAAATGTATGTTCCATACCTAGAAAAAACACACGGTATATATAATTTAAAAGGAAAATGGCTTTGTTTTGCTTTACTATCTCTGTAATTATTTCAGTATAAGAACTCAGACATATAATCGGTAATTGTGTAGCCTATACCAGTTGAGAAAACAGGCCTTTTATGTCATTTTACACAAAAAGACAAAGACTTATTCACACAAAAAGTGCCTCTAAAACATTGTGAACATTTACTAGTACTATTACGGATGATTTATCTTCAAGGAAATGTTTATGTAATTTTATTTTCGCAAATAAGACCAAGGCAAACATGAGCCGAGAGTGCAATTCCCTTCTATACCACCAGCATTCGTAACACAGACGTTAAAACTGTTAACGCTTTATTGAAAATGATAGACGTCGGCTAAGGTTGAACGCGAGGCCAAAGGTATAGGCAGATTCCTAATACGGAGGAACGCTGCAAGCGAATTGCCTGGAATCCAACGTTATAGAAATTAACGTAAATTATGTGTAAGCAAATGTGACAAGTGGCTGTAATTGCACCGCACGGAGGGCTAGATTTGTGTGGGGAGGAATGCCGCATTAATACGTGGGGACTTGAAGCCGCAAAGAACGACGAAAACGTGTCTCTTAGAAGGGCGAATAGCTAAATCGTGCAAATGGAGAAGCCTAAGTGTCAGAAGTGAAGCTATGATACAATCATTGGACCTCCCTTTACGACCTCATGAGTTCCTCGACTGTAGGGAGGGGATTGGGAGGCAGTGGGAGAAACGGGGAAGGAGAGGAAGGTATTCTTACATTATCCTAACCCTTATATGTGACAACGAAGATGACTCCTCAAGGAACAGCATATATATAGGGATATAAAACACACCGCTCCATGATACAGAGCTTATAAACTGTGAGTGATCGAGCGTGTTAGTCAACATTGTGAACGTGGCTAGAACTATTTGTTTTGTTTATTTACGGATATAAGAAGATAAGCTTACGTATTAAATATTCTAGTGTTGAGCGTCGGATTTTCAGACATTTCTTCGGAAGAATAGACAAGTGCGTGAACTTTATTTCGAAACTTGATTAAGATAAAAAACAAGCATCAAGATGGTGAAGATTTTGATGAGAGCAGACACTCATATAAACATCACGGTTCCGGGATCCGAACCCAGAGCGAAATGTACTTGGACCCAGGTATGTGTGACGCTATGGGCAGTTCAGAGTTTAGAAAATACCATTGGGTAAATAAGCGTCTTCTTAAGTGGACATCCCCTTTTTGTAACATTACTAAAATAGATATTTACGTATTTTCTAACGTACTGGTATTGAAGATATGAGAAGTATAATCCATTCCATTTATTCCATTATTAGAAATAGAAATAAACTAATACAAGTCTATTTATAAGCAATATAAAGTGTTTGTATTTGAAGCAATGTTTAGTTACGTATTCAGATTTGCTTCTGTTATTTTATTATAACCTACGTTAGGAAATACGCAAATGACTTATTTTAATTATATTACAAAAGAGGGGTGGATGTCCGCTAAGACGCCTATATACCCAATGGTATTTTCTAAACACCGAACGCTCTATAGAAATGTTCGCCCCAGACAGCGAAGAGACTCATTATAAATCACGAAGTTCAAAATTCAAGTAAATTTTGACGAATTTCATGTAGAAAATAATTTTTGCCAAACTCAAATGTTCATAAAAATAGGGTTGATAACATTCATTAGACATAATTCTGAAACTCAGTTTACATCCCGTAATGTACGTACATTATAATAGAAGCGAGTTTTTTTTACGGAAAGTCGCCTATATCAAATATTAATACACCATGTGTTTTTTCTGAGTATCGGATATAGGCTTTAAACATTGCCACAAGAAACCTAGGAATAAAAACAATGTCGAAACAACTCAATCAATAGGTCATGTGCAGAAATCAGCAGGCTTTGACAATTTGTAAAACAAGAGAACGTCATTTATGTTTGCTAAGTCAAAGCCTGACGTTCTCTTGTTTTAAAAAAATTGTCAAGGCCTGCTAATTTCTAAACGTAACCCAGTGGTTAGGTTATTTCTTTATTGTTTTTATACATAGTTTTCTTAAAACAAGAGAACGTCATGCTTTGATTTAGTAAACATAAATGACGTTCTCTTGTTTCATAAATTGTCAAGGCCTGCTAATTACTTACTAAACGTAACCCAGTGGTTAGGTTATTTCTTTACTGTTTTTATACATAGGTTTCTTAAAACAACAGAACGTCATGCTTTGACTTAGTAAACATAAATGACGTTCTCTTGTTTTAAAAAATTGTCAAGGCCTGCTAATTTCTAAACGTAACCCAGTGGTTAGGTTATTTCTTTACTGTTTTTATACATAGTTTTCTTAAAACAAGAGAATGTCATGCTTTGATTTAGTAAACATAAATGACGTTCTCTTGTTTCATAAATTGTCAAGGCCTGCTAATTACTAAACGTAACCCAGTGGTTAGGTTATTTCTTTACTGTTTTTATACATAGGTTTCTTAAAACAACAGAACGTCATGCTTTGACTTAGTAAACATAAATGACGTTCTCTTGTTTTACAAATTGTCAAAGCCTGCTAATGTCTGCACATCTCTATATCCTTTACCCAGAAAAACACAGATATATCAAAACACGTACAGCATCGAATGATGTGAATTTCTTATGAATTCTGACACATTTAGGAACAAAACATTCAATTCTTCAGCAATATCAAATTATCTACTATTAAGCAGATAGATAAATAAACAATAATTAATAGTAATAATGCACTGAAAAGTAATGAAACAGTAAGCTCACAATTACATAAACTAGCTTATATCTAGGACACAAAAGCTGCTACTCATATTCTAGGAGAGAAGACCTCCTTTCACAGTCACGTTTAGCAGCCTGTTTCCATTTATATTTCGTATCACGAATACGAAAGTGAAGTGGAACCATTTTCCTTCTTCGTCTCCTGTAGCAGCAACCGGAAAATAAAATTAAGTAGGCCTATGACGTTCAGTGTCTGGACATTTCTAATCGATTCTCTAGCCGACAAAACTGCATTCTTATTAATTTAAATAATATAACATTATTCATACTTAATTTGTATTTTCGTACGCATAAAAGTTCAGACACATCTTCAATAAAGGCCCTGGAAAAGTTGTTGAAAGTTCTAGTCTTTATCCAACTAACATTTAACTAGGAATACTAACAGAAGCTTGCGTCAACCGTATTGTTGGGTGTTGCAATCTGACAAGATAAACAGTAGCTTACAGTAGACATTAAATTCGCTTTAATTTCTTAGTGGCTTACAAGAGACATAAAAGTCAGCAATAACAAGAACAAATTTCTCGCGGAAATTCATTACAGAACTGATAAAAAAATAATAAATCATGACAAGTCCTGAAGCTTAAATGACAAATTTTAAAGTCAGTAATGCAATTTCCGCTTATGACTAATTTGCACGTTCTTTCGTAATATACTGCTTATTTTAATGCATTACAAAACAGATAACTTAGGATCGCAGAAAAGCACAAGATCAAACTGCTTTGCTCATAAAATACGTTCCTAACAATGTAAAATTAAGACATCTTCCAATATCGCCGTTTGAGAACGGCATGTAAACTGTTTAGAGATACTGAGTTAAAATTAAACACTAGTACATTAAATTTGAATAGAAATATACAAAATTTTGATCACTTCGATGAAACATACGCCTACAAAAGATAAACTTTCATTTTTACTGCACAATAGCTAGTTTTATGCAGTAAAATATTACCAATCGTCGAATTGAAATATCTATTTTAAGCATTAGAACCTAAAATTTACTTCACGAACGGTGTAGCCATTATTTACTGATCCCTAAATAAAAAAATACGTTTTCTAGGTACGACAAATCGTAAAGTAACATATTACAGTACGACACGAGAAAATAGTCGAAAGAGGCCAAAGTCAGGGTTTGATAACCTATTGAGTATAGTAATACGAAGTTATAACACAAATATTGTATAATCCGCTTTCAAATTTAACTGTTAATGAAATTTCGCTATTTCACTATTATTTCACTTTCCATTCGATCTAAAATTTTAACGTTTAATTAGATTTGACAATTTCTCTGAGGAGAGCGTTAGGATTTTGTTTACAATATGATTACTGAAACAAATGAATTGGCATTAGTTACGGTAACTAAGTCACTATGAACAAATTAGTAAGAAACAAATGAAGATATGTGTACAACAAATAAATTACTTTTCATCTATTTCAACGTGTGATTCATTGCAAAATTTTTATAAATGTAATAAGCTTTGGCATTCCGTAACAAAAGCTGATAAAATAAATATTTGACATACTCGTTCTTTATTACCCTCCATGAAATTTATTTTCTCGAAACACTTGTTCGATTCATCACAGTAACTCTTTACATAGGTATTTCTTCCTCTCAAATTCTGAAGGATTAGCTTCGATATATTTATTGCTTGTAATTACATATTAAGAGATTAAACTCATCCGTGAACTCTTATAAAGTCACGGATGTACGTCAACAGTCTTATCAGAGAGCAAAAGACCACACAAAAGAGCATTTTGTGTCTATCTGATTCGCTGCCAGGTCAGATATGGTTGGTATCACACATGCAAATGAATGTTGACGTCGTGAAATTGTCGTAGCCTACTTCCAGCGTTCATTGTTCAACAATTTAAGAACGAAAAAGAACTGATTTAAAATAGGCTTTGATTGCGACAGAAGAGTTGGATGTTTTTTTTTTTCTTCGTCTAGGAACATGGAGTTTTAATGGGCATATCGTTAACATACTGTGTTTATGCGTTTCCCCAGTCTCCTCTCTTCTTATTCGGTGACAATTCATTTAGGGTAAAGGTTGGTAAATTGTGATAGATCGGTTTTTGTGTCACCGTATTAAGGGAATGTTCGTGGACAAGTTGCTGCACAAAACCGGTTATCTCGCTCAGTAAAATTGTAATAAATTCTCAAAAAGAACTATCACAATTTTACCAACCTTTACCCTATATCTTTAAAGGTCAAGGCCCCATCTTAAAAACAGGGAAAGTTTCTGAGTGGTTGTATAGGTATCTGTAAAACTTATTTCGATTGTAGACATTCGCTAGACATGTTTATCCAAAGAAACCCGCAGTTAATAATAATAATAATAATAATAATAATAATAATAATAATAATAATAATAATAATAATAATAATACTTACTAACTGGCTTTTAAGGAACCCGAAGGTCCACTGCCGCCCTCACATAAGCCCGCCATCGGTCCCTATCCTAAGCAAGATTAATCCAGTCTCTATCATCATACCCCACCTCCCTCAAATCCATTTTAATATTATCCTCCCATCTACGTCTCGGCCTCCCTAGAGGTCTTTTTCCCTCCGGCCTCCCAACTAACACTCTATATGCATTTCTGGATTCGCCCATACGTGCTACATGCCCTGCCCATCTCAAACGTCTGGATTTTAAGTTCCTAATTATGTCAGGTGAAGAATACAATGCGTGCAGTTCTGTGTTGTGTAACTTTCTCCATTCTCCTGTAACTTCATCCCGCTTAGCCCCAAATATTTTCCTAAACACCTTATTCTCAAACACCCTTAACCTATGTTCCTCTCTCAGAGTGAGAGTCCAAGTTTCACAACCATACAGAACAACCGGTAATATAACTGTTTTATAAATTCTAACTTTCAGATTTTTGGACAGCAGACTGGATGATAAAAGCTTCTCAACCGAATAATAACAGGCATTTCCCATATTTATTCTGTGTTTAATTTTCTCCCGAGTATCATTTATATTACAAAGTTCCCTTACACGATCAAGAAACTGTAGTTCAGATATCTTCGAACGCCAGTGTACTCTATGATGTATACATATTGAAAATAGTCATCTATCAGTTAAGCCAGGATTAGTTGAAAAAATACACTAAATTAAACGTCAAGTCCAACAATTCTCTCATGTACAGAGGAAAAATGACTAAATTCAAGTTATTTTAAAAAACGCTACAATTTGTCCAAGTCTCATCTATTGAAATGAGCACAGTATCTTCATGTGGCTATTAAACTCAATTCGGTACCGAAGTATTTTGTATGACCACTCATTCGCGTATGCAGATGGACACACACAGTTGTCCGTGACATGATTGCAGTCTTACAGAAATGTCTTTATTATCCTTGTCTTATGATAAAGGCGTTGAATCACAAGTAACTCATTAATAAATCTTAATCGTGTTACGATTGGTAGGAAAGGCTTCTGCATCCTCTAGCAGTCAAACAATTAAAAATCCCTTACGTAAGGGACGTCTGCTTCTCGTTTGACCCTGTCCAAGAAAGGACATGCGACTGAAGCAATGATACAGCTGCAATTAGAGTTCTATAATAAAGCACTTCCTAATTACCAGTTATCGCTTACCCAACCTCAACAGTTTCGATATTAACCTACACTGAACAATACTGGTAGTAAAATATAACGATTCTGTTACTCTTGCATTGAGGTTAACGATCGGTGAAAGACCCACAAAGTTATGTTAACGCCAATTTCGTTATACCAAGTATAGACTTGTTATTTGTCATTAACACATTGAAGACCTTCAAGACTGGCTTGCATTTATATTATTACGCCTATTAAGATTAACATCGAAAATCTGATATGGAATTGCACTTAAGCGTTTATTTCTTTTTTCCCCTGTATTTATAGTCGCTTTCACTCCTAGGTCATATCGCGAATGTATGTGGCTTTTATAGATGGCAATGAGCTGTAATACAGAGGATCGAACCCAAAATCGCCGAAGTGCGAGTCTCAAACGATATCGTCTGGGCCACTTCGCTCGGTTTTTCTTCAATATTATGGTGGTTTCACCTGTATTTGGTGCAATTCTTACTTTTTACGGCTTCAGCATGTTAACT
Organism: Periplaneta americana; assembly: GCA_025594305.2. NCBI lineage: Eukaryota > Metazoa > Arthropoda > Insecta > Blattodea > Blattidae > Periplaneta > Periplaneta americana. Next base: position 10,337,211 of record JAJSOF020000023.1, read on the forward strand.
TTCTGAACACTAATTGAAATTCGATAACTTTTACAATACGTGAGTTTATTTAAAAGACAGGATACTTCTGAAATCGTTGAAAACTTGCTAAACATGAGGTTTACATAAAATAAAAACACTATTTTGTTCATAAAACAACACGATTTATCATCGTGATATACGTTTTCAATTGTTTCGTTTCGGTTGCCCTGGAAACGACATAGGGTTACTAGTGTATAATTAGAAACTCTAAGGGAAACGTTAATTTCGAGAAGTAAAAACAAACAAAACTTATTCAAACTATTTTTGTGTGGAATTATTGCGTTTCTCCTTGCAAATTCATTCCTCTAAATGAAATTTTTATCTTTGTAGACGAGACTTAGTTTTAGTGCTGAACTGAATTGAATGTAAAGGAACACTTTCCAAGGAAATAAGAATATTTTATGACTAATTTTTAAACAGTAATAAATGTAATTTTGATCGCTTTGTCATATCGATTTTTGGGTACGTAATCTATGTTTAAGAATTTTTATTTTTACAATACAAAATTCAATGATAATTACGTCAGAACACTTGAAATCGTTTAAACTATAGCAGAGAAGATCTGTATGACGATAAAAAAAAACAATTCTAGCAAATCTTGAAGAGAGAACAGACCTAATCGTCTAATCCAGAGTATAAAAATCCGGATGGTGATGATTATGTATATCACACTGTAAAAGGTTGTAGGGCCTACAATGTTATCACATCTTCCTGCGCAATAGATTCATGCATAGTTTTCTACCCAATGGCAGGTCTTTCACTGCAAACCCAGCATTTTCCAATCTTTCTTATTTCTTGACTTCCTCTTAGCCTCCACGTACGATCATATGCCTTAATGTTGTCTATCATCTGATTTCTTACGCCCCGAACTTTTCTCCCGTTCACCAGTCCTTCCAGTGAATCCTTCAGTAAGCAGTTTATTCTATGTCAGTGATCCAGCCAATTCCTTATAACGATATGAAATAAATGAAATACTATACAATGGATTTAAATGAAAACTTTCTTCATTGCAGGTTATGGCTGCCATATCGGTATCCCTAGGTTCCATGATGGTCGGATTTGCTTCAGCATACACATCGCCGGCTTTGGCATCCATGGCCAGTGACAACAGCACTGTCCAACCTACCGACCAAGAGGTGAGCATCCATATCAAAATGTTTTACAACTCTTATCTAAGAAGCCAGAAGGAAGTAGGTCAAAAATCTCCATTTTGAGATATGGTGAGACGAATATTCCACTTTGTATACAGTTTTATGACTTATTTCCTTTGAATATCGAAATACATTATATACGCAACTAAAAATCCCTGCAATTCGGCAGTGCCAACATCAAAATAAGCATAAAATACTATCTAGCCTATATACAAATCAACCATAACCTGAAAATTCATGTTTTGTTGCTTACTTCCTTTTGTCCTCTGATGTAAGAGCTCTCATAACGTCCACTACCACGAATTTTAATGACCTCGTGGAATGAATGAATGAATGAATGAATGAATGAATGAATGAATGAATGAATGAATGATGAATGAATGAATGAATGAATGAATGAATGAATGAATGAAAGTGGGAGATAGGAATTTTCAGTTAAAAAATGTTATACGATGAAAATCGCGTCCTTGCAAGGACTCTTGGGCCTGAACCATTATGTGAGCTCCTAGCCAAAAGGCCATTTGTCTCACTTCGTTCACATTGAGTGGAAAACCTCGAAGCACATTAAAATAGTGTGGAGAGAGACGAACAGCGTAAAAAACCACGAGACACGAGGTTCATTATACATGGTACCACGAGTAACGTCAGAGTTTACAGAAAAAGGTTTCATGTCAAAACGTTACAATTTTTCTCTTCTTGTAGGAGTATAGACATTTTATGTAAAAAAATAACAGCTAACAGTGTCAATAACGCCCAATCACTCTTTCTACTTAGTTTACATAATGGTGCATAAAATGAAAATGGGTATCAATTAAGCAGAAACAGTTGAGAACAGCCAATGACTTAAGGGAGTTGATCGTTAACAGGGTCAAAAATTGCCAATTTTTTTTATTTACCTATATTATATTACCTGAACAATTTTATATAATGTAATTAAATACATAGGTAGGCTATATATACATATATATATATATATATATATAAATATAAATTTGCAGGCAATCTAATATTTATAATAATGCTTTCCTTTAATCCTTAAATTCGCTAAGTATCCTAAAGGATAAAACAGGTTAATAGGCTAATAGAAAAAGATAAAAAATGGTAGGAAAATTAAAATTTCACAATACTATGATATTGTACAATATATAAAATATGGACAATGCGATAGCTGTTTTCTTTACAGTCCGACACGGTTTAATAAATTAGTGTGAGAAATGAAGTTTTGCCAATTTAAACGTTAATAATAGGGTAAAGTCCTGGCACTCGAAATCAACCAAAAACCAGCTTATAGTGACTAGTAGAAGCCACCGGCGTAGCTCAGTCGGCTAATGCTCTTGCCTGCCGATCCGAAGTTGCGCTCGGGCACGGGTTCGATTCCCGCTGGGGCTGATTACCTGCTTGGGTTTCCCCCGAGGTTTTCCCCAATCGTAAGGCAAATGTCAGGTAATCTATGGCGAATCCTCGGCATCATCTCGCTATCATCAATCCCATCGACGCTAAATAACCTCGTAGTTGATACAGCGTCGTTAAATAACCAATTAAAAAGTAGTAGAGATTAAATTGTATACAACTAGTTAAGATTCCCTTTTCGTACCAGCCTCTCTGAGCTACGTCTAGACTACGTAGTTCAACAACGAACATGTATCAGCATACTTTGTTTGGCTTCTTTACCCTCTTGTAACGAAGGAGAAGAGACAAGTCAATCAATTCGACCCCCAAACACTTCGTATGTCTCACTTGATTTGCTGAGACGAATAAGAAGCATTTGACATTTGTAACGGTTTTAAACTAACAAATAGCAAGATGATCTCTGCTGGCTTGCGTCATTAAATGGCTTTAACGCACACACGAAACAGAGATTGCGAAGGCAATACCAAGTGTAGACGAGCCTGCGTAACGAATGCGGACGTCACGAACCATTCGTCGCTTGTTTAATAGCCTTCGTGTGCACTCGGTTGCCTTTGTTGGCACCCTGTGTTCCGATGACTTCATACATGACCATATCCTGTCCACACCACCGGAACGAAAATGCTCTTAAAATTTTTAAATACCTAAAAATGTTATAAAAACAAACATCACAAATTACTGGGATTTTTTTATGTCAAACACTACAGCCATTTCGCTATTCAATCATTCATAGCCCGTCTTCCAAGCTCCACGTCCTACTAAAATGTTCTAAATTTTCTTACGGCGTTGGAAAATTCTATATTGTATTCATAATGGAAATTCAATTCGCTTTTGCGAAGACAAAATCATTACGATGGGAATACATTTACAGAAAAAAAATGAACAACGCACATAATAATATGCTGAGCAACTTTCATTTGTTAGATTTCTAAATAGGCGTTTCCAAAGAAACTAAAATGAAACAAAAGAAAAAAGGTATCGTGTTGTTAAACTCATTACTTTGTGAACGAAAATATGGTTTTATTTAATACCTAAGCTTTTTTTTTTCACTACGTATTACTTACTTACAAATGGCTTTTAAGGAACCCGAAGGTTCATTGCCGCCCTCACATAAGCCCGCCAGCGGTCCCTATCCTGTGCAAGTTTAATCCAGTCTCTATCATCATACCCCACCTCCCTCAAATCCATTTTAATATTATCGTCCCATCTACGTCTCGGCCTCCCTAAAGGTCTTTTTCCCTCCGGTCTCCCAACTAACACTCTATATGCATTTCTGGATTCGCCCATACGTGCTACATGCCCTGCCCATCTCAAACGTCTGGATTTAATGTTCCTAATTATGTCAGGTGAAGAATACAATGCGTGCAGTTCTGTGTTGTGTAACTTTATCACTACGTATTACAGATTTTAAAAAATATAATGACTGTTGCGTGGCTCTATTATGTTACACAACCTCTGCAAGCTTCAGTAATATGCTGCTTCACTACAGAAACGTTCAATATGGGTAGTCTACTGCTGCTTCCGCTCAAATTTGTGATACACATATAAATCTAATTCCGTCATCTGTCCACGAGAACCTGAAAAATTCATTTCGACGAATACTTTAACAAATACTCATGCTAACCCCTACGGCAAACTTTTTTCCTTCTGTCACGTTTAAAAATGGGTTAAAAGTTGTATGAAAACAAGGTACAGAAAGTATACTTCATAACAGTGGTGGCTCCAAGAGCAAAGCTACGAGCCGCAACTGGTGTTTGCGTAACAAATGCTGAACATAGCCGTAAAGACGGTAGAATGAAAGGAAAATAAAACAAGTCCATACATACACAAAAGCCAGAGACCTATGCATCACGTTTACACACCCTCCTCTCTCATTGGACAGTTTGTTGAGGTCGAGTTCTGGGATTGGCTGGGAACAGGAGGCTCGTATCAGTCTGGTGCTCGTGTTGGAATGCAGCAGACCTGTTTTAATTTGACCTTGCAAGGAGCCACTTGGTGGGGACGAGGTTTTCTTCTTTAATATCAGCTTCCAAATCTTGTAGTGCGTGTTGCATGGCAACGAGTTGATTGTCTCGTCATTGTTAACGGATGAACAGGCAAGATGATCTTAGGCACAGTTCCTATCGCTTTAGGTCTCAGGATATAGTACACTTACCGCATGTCTAAAAATATGTTAAAATGACGTCAAAGTCTGCTTTTACTACTGTGTTAGATTGCACTGATTCCATGAACCCTCCATATCGTCGGTACTGATTTTGAAAGCAAAGGAAAATAAATCTATAAACAGAATTTGCTTCTCATAAAGCATTTGGCTCTATTGGCCAAAAAGTGAAAATAAAGTTACACACATTTCTGAAAAATAACATCTGGAACATCTGTAATTAATACTGTTTTTTTTTTGTAATTTTGAATATTTTCCTATTTCAAGGTTTGTTTTTGTTTTCATACAAGTTAAATTATGCAGAGGAAATATCCTCATCACCCGCTTTGACGGCGCGAAATTAAAGGACTCGGGAGTTAAAAAAAGCTCTAGATACATTTCGCTACATTCTATGAACCTGGAATGTCTTGAAAATAAACAATGACCTGATTATTCTTTACCAGAAAAGTACGGCAGATGCTATTTGCTGATTATGACAAATTTACGTTACGAAATCATCTGTCGAAACAAGTCATATTACAAAACAAAAACAAAAGTCAACAAATGCTATAAAATCCTAGATATAAATCCATTATTTACCACTTCACAGCAACTGCTACTGGATGTCCTAAGATTTTAAGCAACATATTCATTTTACTTTATTTTCTTCTGACATTACTTCTTGCCGTTCACGGTTTTTGAGTTTGATTATTTTTCACGCATTCCTGTCGGACATGAAATCATATCTCTTTTCTTATTATTTTTCTATATTCTCCATAAAAAATCAAGCAGTTTTCCCCTACAAATATTATGTATGCTACGCAGACTAAGGACTACTTCTGTACCATAACCTTCATTTCTACGAAATATGAATGACCTTCTTAAATAGTTTATAGACCTACTGAACTAACTGATCATCAAACTGTCTACGAAATATTCCGGCCTTCTTAAATTCTCCAAGAAACATTCAATAGTATATAAAAACTGACGGTTGCTATGTGATAACTTTCATTTCTACGGAAGATACATGGCCTTCTTAAATATTTTATAGGCCCGCTAAACGAAATATGCATGTAAAAACTGACGGTTGCTATGTGATAACCTTCTTTTCTACGGAAGATACATGGCCTTCTTAAATATTTTATAGGCCTGCTAAACGAAATATGCATGGCCTTTTTAAATTCTCCATACATTAACTAGCGAAACATTAAACAATAAAAACTGACGGTTGCTAAGTTTACGTTCGTCAAGCAAAAATCTGACGAACGGTAGTGAAACGGGCTAAGGCAACAACTCACAGTCTCTTCCTAGCAAAGGCGTCAGGTTATTAGTCACAGAGAAAATCATGAAATTTGATAATGTATCAGCCTGGGAAAGCCAAGGCTCGCACGGTCTGTGGCGGCACGTGCAAAAGCAAGTAAGCGGTAGTCCTTATCTAGTGAAGTCATTCTCCTTGAGAAACCGAGACACAGAACACTGCGGCGGCCCTTGTCGGTCGGTCAACTGCCGAAAGCAAAGCTTCGTTCATACTAACGAGCTGTAAATAAGTGCTGAATGTAGTTAAGATTCTTACAACAAACTACGTCCACCCCTCCTACCGTCCCCACCGCCTACCAACATCGAAGGTAATGGAATTTTCCACACGAATTGGAAGGTTTGCACAAACCTGTTGTTTTAGAATGTTCGAGATATCTTACCGCGACTGAAAAAAGAAATACAGCGTTCGACGATTAAATAAAACATCAGGCGATGTCGGAAAAAAAAGTACATATAATTTGCAGCCAACTTAACTACGTAGTATAGAAAGTAACGGGCTCTCAGTGACACGGATTTCAGAGTACAGCTGTCTTCATAGAAACTGCAACATGCATTCGTGCAGTTTTCTATAGCTGAAGAATCAACTGAAATCTCAGAGTTTACCGCGCAATTATGAAACAATCGTTCCTACATTCTAAAATGATTCATTTGTCCCGGTTGTCCTAGCAACAAAACTCACAGATGAAACACGAAGGCCTGTACGCAATTTTGCTACATATGTATATGAGTTGATGTATGAAGAATATTCCGGTCGAAGTATTTAATAATGAAAAAGGTAGTCTTCCACGGCGAAACAAGAACACAAAAACAGCATTTTAAAATAATGTTTGTGATAAATTTAGAAGACTAAAAATGTCCATCGCGTGACTAAAAGTATTTATTTTAGTAGCATGGATACACGGTGACACTTAAATAAAATAAAACAACGTTAGTATTGACCCAACAATTGATTTAATTGAACACAAAATGAAACAAAAATTAAAATACATAATAACAGATATCATGCTATCCGTATAAAAATATATGTCAAGTGATGGGTTTAGATCTCTGCTGAATATTGAAGTGATGCAAAAATGAGTGGATTTGATAAAATTTCCCACTGCATTCCTCTTCATAACTACAATGCCAGCAAAAATTAATCGAAATTAAGAAACAAAATTTTGTTGATGTAATTTATGCATGCAATGGCACCATTTAAATATGAAATGTAAACGTAAAAATAATAAACAAAATAATAAAAACTGGGAATGACTTGGATTAAAATCCATCATCGACAGGAATGACCTCTACATTCTTCCTAAATAAAAAAGCTTCATTGTATTTTGTAATATGAAACATTACGAGACTTAACATATTGTTTTATAGGCCTATATGCAAATCCCTTTCATAAAAAGGCCTCCAAGATCTTTATTCTTAAAAAAGCGATTTAAAAAATAACAAATGAGTGTATGTCTATATTTTGCGATCACTATTCTACAATACGCCAAAGAACAGATTCCTTTAATACAGGCCACTTATAACGACTACAGAAGTAACTTCAAATAACATTTTGTGTTTTGTTGGTTGATTTCCGTGCCCAACACTTCACAAATGAAATCATTAGCTTTTCTCGGCTTAATTGATACCCATTTCCAATTTATGCACCTGGTACGTCATGTACGTCGGTGGATAATGTAGCACTTTAGACTATGAACATGTAAAATTTCATAAAATCAGAATAATATAATACAGCGTGTATGTTTTTGTTACAGGCGTCGTGGATTGGTAGCTTAATGCCATTGTCCGCCCTGGTAGGAGGAGTTGCTGGAGGAGCTCTGATCGAGAGTATTGGTAGAAAAAGAACGATTGTCGCCACAGCGGTTCCATTCATTGTCTGTAAGTATAACATCACTGCTAACCTGTATTTGCTAGAAGATATTACTTCCTATATTAAACTCCTCAGCCTACATAATCTTCTATTAATACTTATTCCGTGTTCAATGAGGGCTTTTGGCGCTTGTTTCTATTATCCTGAAGTCACAATCACGGAGTGAGTTTAATTCTCAAGGCGTACATAACGATGTAGGCCATGTCTGTTGTTCTTTTGTTTTGACAACAAATGAATGCAGCCATATATTAAAAACAAAAAATAAACATCATCCACATCAAAACTGCATTCTTTTTTTATTTCTCAAGGGCCGAAATGATTGTTACAATAAAGCGTTACAGATTTATTCCTTAAATTTATCTCCGCACAGGAGTTTTAGTTGCAGTCATGACGTTAATCATTGCGTGAATGAATTTCTGGCCAGTTGGCCACAATTCCAGCAACTTCCTCGACGATTGCTTCTCAGAATTGTTAACCGATAAATTCAATACTTTGTTCTCGTGACAAAATAAAACATGTTTTTAAAAACGGACATGATTAAAAAAATTAAAATACTAAGTGCGAAATTCAGACACTCGAAAGCACCACAAATGATTAAATCAGTGAAAACGTCTGTCTTTGATTAAGCTCGGAAAACAAACCTATGATGTCGTTAACGTAAAAACAAATGACGGAAGGTCCCATTCAAAACTGAATAAACATTACTTCCAAAAGTACTTGATATCCGGTACATTTCATGATAACTTTAGTCCTGAATAATGCATCAATTCCGTCACGTTCCGAGGTTTATCAACTACAACGATTTTATTTCAGGAAGTTTTAATTTTAGTTAGTTATGACTATTCCACTCCGCGATTAACATATATTTAAAAGTTTAGACTGAAAAATAATATCACTGGTATCCTACAACATTATGGCTTAATAAAACACAGGCTTAATATACGACACAAATGCATTTCATACTTAAATCATGTCTGTAGAACAAAATTCGTTGTCTTATATGCCTGACGTAACAACGATAAAAGAAAAGGAGAAGTGAAAGAGTCTTTAAATGAGAGGAAATACAATTTACTGTTAAAACATGACGCCAATGTAAATAAGAACAAGTTGATTAACATTCCTACGTTGTCTACGAACTCTCTTCAGGGGGCTGTCACTTAATGGAATTTAATTAAGAGACATTTTAAATTAGACCTCCGCTTTAAGTGTCCTGATGAAGAGTAATGATTCTCCATGCCTTTCAATAAAGATACTTTATCAAAATTGGCACCCCGTGGACATTGTTATAGGAGGAAATAGCACAACTCAGACATAGGAACTGCAGAGTACTGAATCACGTAAAAACTGGAAGCGAATTTAAAGTTAATCGTCATTTTGTGTTGTTTTTGTGATCTGGTTCAAATACAGTACTGTTACTTTTCAAGTAAAAATGTTTGTACCACATACTGCTCGTAAATATAGAATAAGAACAAAACATGTTCTACAATTCGGGAGAAAAAATGTGCACAGGCGTATATAAAGCTACCTAAATGGAGTGACATATTTTGTACAAAGGGAAAGTAAAAATTTTAATCTTAAGAAAGAACGCAATAACTTACAGTAATTTCCAATTATACATAGTGTCCCAGAAACGTCGTCCATTTTATTCAAGTTATACTGTGGCTCACGTGCCATACTGGAGGCCTTTTGAAGTAGTATCAGGGGTGATGAAAGTTGCGGTATATTTAATTCAATATTAAAAGTCATTACGCTATAATCGCGACGCTGTTATTCCCGGCGTGACTCCTCCTCTTTGCTTACGTCTTAGGAAGGCAAGGCTCTATAAAGTCTAAGTATGTAGTATCGTTCGCCATTTTTGTTCTTTCGTTGCCGAGCTACTAGACGAGGAATCTAATTGCCACACCGTTAAACATTATCATGTCGTAGCTCCTATGATAATAAATCAAACGCAAATAATTGAGCGGCAAATAACGTCCTCGTGTGCTTTCTGCGAACGCCAACGAAAGAGCCAAAATGGCGGGCGATTATATTAAGTATTGATCGAGCCTTAGGAAATGCATGACGTCTTCACCAGCGAATCACAAGACGCACACGTTTAAATGTAGCCGACCTGCAACGTGATTGGCTGCCGGAAATAAGAGCGACGGGACTATAGTATGTTCACTATCCCTGATGGCGTGATTTGAGTTGTCTATTCGAATAATTTGGACGGCGTTTCTGGGACACTGTATGATGCATATAAAATTGTAAAATTCCTGGTTTACGACTTGGTAACCGGTGTTTCGTTAATAAATAATTTTGACTAATTTTCATGTTTCAAAAGATGGTGTAATATTAAAAATATGAATACACCATACAAGAATAATACTCTACATATGCATTATGTTTTATTACAGCTTGGCTTCTGATTGCACTCGCTGTGAACGTCCCCATGGTATATGCCGGCAGAGCTATAGCTGGATTCTGTGTCGGGGTTGTATCGCTGTGCTTCCCTGTATACCTTGGCGAAACTCTTCAACCTGAAGTCAGGGGCATGCTGGGAATTCTACCAACAGCGCTTGGTAATGTAGGTAAGTTATCGATTACCTAAATATGTTGTTTGTTGTTTTCTAATGCCAGGCATTTGACAATAAAGTCATTTGACCTCTTGCATTCCAATATTTTTCAAAGATATGAAAATGGCAAGTTGTAGCCGATTTAAGTGAACACCATATTTTAATGACAACCTAAATATAAAATGCTATATAATATAACATAATATTGTTTTATTTGGAGTTCAGTCTAATTGACATATCACAAGTTTAAAATCAAAGGCATTTACGTATGTTAATGATCACTGTGTATTATGAAAATTAAAGCAAACGTTTTCGCCCTTCGGACATCATCAGGCATTTTTACATACAATATCTTGTACATTTTTTTTTGTCTTTGTTGTGGAATATGTACAAACTGATTAAACACAACTTTTATATAATAATGAAACAACTATTTTATGATTGACTTATGATGATTAACGATCTAAAATATAAAAATACAGGTATAAAATTTAATATATGAGTAGCTTAATATCAGAGACGGACATCTGACCTCAATCGAAATTTAGATAGCTGTGGTTTTTTATAAAATTCTTCATGCTCTTTCCAGTTATAGTGAAACCATATACAAACTCTAACACTACATTTATAAAATAAATTGTGTTAAATATTACAAAGAACACTGTGAATTAAAAAACTGCCTCTAGATCAAAACTATGGAGACGACAGATGTCCGTCTTTGATATTAAACTACTCATATAATAAAATTGTGGCTGAACTGTTGGTCTTATGTTTAAATTATAACATTATAAAATTGCAAACATGATAAAATCCATTTGATTTCTCTTTAAACTTCATAACAGCATCACATTCTACAACAAAGACATAAAAAAATGCACAATATATTGTATGTAAAATGCCTGATAATTCCCGAAGGGCGAAAATGTTTGCTTTAATTTTCATAATACACAATGATCATTTACATATGTAAATGTCATTGATTTTAAACTTATGATATGTCAATTAGACTGAACTCCAAATAAAACAATATTATGTTATATTATATTATATTGACTATCTGAATATCTGTTTCATCATGCTTTCTAAGATAAAATGCTATAGCCTACAACTATCGAGGAAAAATAATGTTGATCGTATAAATTCTGCAATTATTCTGGGATTAACTTTAAAAATGAATTATTTACCATCTTGTGGATCACTAAGAAACATGTCTGAACTAATTTTTATGATCTAAAAGTATGATTTTATATTTTTCAAGAATAAAAAAGTTGTCATATAGGACTCTATAAAATTTACGCCAAACCAAAAGAAGTAGTTGTGTTCTAATTCTGTAAATGTAATTTTATTATTCCAGGAATTCTCTTATGCTACGCTGCTGGAAAATATCTGAACTGGTCAATGTTGGCAACTTTGGGAGCATGCATTCCTGTGCCCTTCCTCATCTGCATGTTCTTCATTCCAGAGACGCCCAGATGGTATATTTCTAAAAGTAAGTATCAGCGTAACGAATCTTCTTAATATGCACTTAGAATAAGCTGCGATTAAAATAATATATTTATGCTCGACCATACCGAAATGTAGTAATTATACACCTGGTAGCAGCCATTTAATGGACCTCATTAAAGTACACCTATTCATTAAAGTTCAGGTGTTCCACCAATCAGAAAACACCAAGTATCGATTATTCTCGGATATGCAATCGAAAGACAACTAGCGAAACGTCACGGAGGCTGGAAATCCAATACTGTCGCAGAAGGTTATGTTCTGTTACTATAATAATTAGCGTTAATTGTAAATAATATTCAAATAAATTCAATTTGTCATCTCGTTTTTCAATGTATAAATCAATTTCAAGGTTATATCAAGATTAATGTTTATTTTACTCTCTAGATTATATCAAAGTCAATGACATTTCTTTCTTGGAAAAAATCAATACTTTCGCGTCTGCGCACATCTCACAATTTACGAGATATTGCACAAGGTCAGTTCCGCTCCCCAGTCAGATAAGAATAACATGAATACTTATGAATAATTTCAAGTTAGAAATATGGTCGAACATAAAAAGTCGTATGAAACTAGCCTATAATGATAATTAAGAAGCTCGTATGAAAATTATGAAACTCGCTTGCGCTCGTTTCATAAACATACTCGCGTCTTAATTACTATCATTTTAGGCTCGCTGCATAATGTACTATTACTTTACTTGAAGTTCATACAGTAGGCTAATTTCGTTCATTTCCTTGCAGATAATGGTAAAGAAGCCAAAAAATCTCTACAATGGTTGCGTGGACAAGATAGTGACATCTCAAATGAGTTGAAAGAAATTGAGAACGTACACAACGAGGCAGAAAAGAATCCTTCCAGTTCATTTGGCGAACTATTTAACAAGAACAACACGAAACCTCTTCTCATCTCCCTTGGACTTATGTTCTTCCAGCAAATGAGTGGCATCAATGCTGTGGTCTTCTATACAGTACAGATTTTTGGGGTAAGAGAACTTTACAACAAATTTTAATTCCCTTCAAATGTAGTGTTTTGGCTTTCTTGTAATAGAACTCCTCATAAATTATCTGCTATCACAATATTCTCTCAGAATTCATTCTCCAGTCTTCAAACAATACAAGAATTTTCTCTCAAACCAAATTATTTCGATGTAAATTGCTCTGTGTATTCTTCATATCCATTAATTACTCACACAAATAGCACCAAAACTTTATCTTCATCATATTCTATCGCCACTCTGAATGCAGAAATATCATAGCTGTATTCAAAAGCTGTATTTTCCAAGACTTCTGGTAAACTAATGGGTCCGAAATATAGCTCTGAAATTTTGGTTGTTTCTGCATGAATGACATGATGCAAAAATCCAAATCTTTTGCACTGTACTGAACACTGTTGAAGTATTAAATTAAACCACTATAAATACTTCCCTCATCACTGAGAAAATCAAAAGACTTTTAACACACAAATGCTCCATTTGAAACGGATTTAATCTGCATGCATAAAAAAGCCATGTTTTGCTTCAGGAATAAATTCCCATTGATTACTTATATCAAGGAACACATTTCGCTCAGAATTCGAATGACTGGTGTTCTATGAATAACATCACTCATCAGTTAGTCATTAAAAATATATATTATATATCAAAAAGTCTGTAGTGACAAATAGATAACAAAGGCACATCCTTTTCTTGTATAACGCCAATTCCATTATCAGTATAGTAGCTAACAACTGTCATTTGTTTGCAGTACGCTGGAAGCACCCTAGATGGAAACACCAGCACCATCATAGTTGGAGTTGTCAACTTTGGATCAACATTCTTGGCAACTATCGTCATAGATCGCTTCGGACGTAAAATCCTGCTGTATATCTCTGGAATAGCTATGATACTGTCCCTCATGGTTCTGGGAACCTTCTTCTACTTGAAGAACTGCACAAGTGCCGATGTCAGTACTTACGGATGGCTCCCACTTGCCAGCTTCGTCATCTATGTTATTGGCTTTTCTTTTGGATTTGGACCAATCCCATGGCTCATGATGGGCGAGATTTTACCAGGTAAGTTAATTTACCATGCATAATAATATTAAATGTAACGAATTTATATACCTACAACAAATACACTTTGACCAAATGACTGTAGTATTCATTTTCTGTGCTGTGGACATAATAGTTCAAATTATGACAAATTTCACTTGTAACTTTTAGTATACAAAAACAGTATGGGCAGCAATTTCTGTGGGTGCATTTACATCTTTTGTAATAATTTTACTATAAACCCATTATTACGGAAAATCTATTAATAACTAGAATACAGATAACCTGCTAAAAAAAACAGCCATAATATTGCAAGAAATCAAGGCCAATTTAACAGAGAAATTTTTGAAGTAATCATTGCATGGAAAAATATTTGCCTATCATTCGCTGTTTTTTTTTTTTTTTTTTTTTTTTTTGGGCAACAGAAAGTACAATTTTTGGTCCAGGAAAAATAATCGTCTTTATTTGCTGACCAAACAGAATATTCATTTTTGTTTTAAATTCTGCAATATATACTAAGCTAGCCAAAGTTTGCATAGCCATCTTTATTGATTTTCACTTGTTTTTCCTCTCTTTTGATTCGAGGCTCGACACACCACAGTCAAACTTGTATTCTAGAGTTTAGAGTAAAAATTAAGTTTTAATAAAAATAGAAACATTTCATTCACAAAAAGACTTGGATTTATTCGTGTGAAATCAATTAATATGAAATTCGAATATGACTTACCATACTGTTTGTTCTTCGGTCATTTCAATGCCAGTTGTCGTCTTACATTTCAAATCAGTAAAGACTACTAAATCTTCTTACTTCTTGGCAAATACTCTATTACATTCAAATTAACACAATTTACGACCAAATAGTCTGCAAGAATTATTATTTCGAGGAACACATTTGCGAAACGTTCAATAACTCACATAAATAACTTGAATAGCTTTCATTTGTTACATTTCGAAATAAATGTTGCCAAGGAAACAAAGAAAACAATCAAGCAGCATGACGATAAAAAAATCTTCTTACTATTTTATAAATGAAATATTTTTAATTTTTAACTACTGAATAATTCCATTCATAATCATATAAAATTACAACAGAAATTTGGGCACAGATGCATTATAGGGGCCAATCTCCTTATTGGTTGAATGGTATGAATCCTACTATCGATATTTATTGTTATAATCGACATAAAATATGTTGCCAACTTCTCAATTAACAGTCAGTTTTATATTGTTGACTTGTAGCCTACTTCAAAATGGAAATAACGGCAGTAATAGGGGCCAATCTCCTTATTGGTTGACTGGGGTATGAATGCTACTATCGATATTTATTGTTATAATCGACATAAAATATGTTGTCAACTTCTCAATTAACAGTCAGTTTTATATTGTTGACTTGTAGCCTACTTCAAAATGGAAATAACGGCAGTAATAGTCAAAAATATTTTCCCTGGACCAAAAATATAATACAAAGTGACTAAAATTACATCAGTAGTAACAAACTGTTTAAATTTTTTATTTATTTTTTTTTAATTTGGTAGCATTTAATGCTTATCGAATATCGAATGCTAAAAACGCTAATCGAACCATTACTTCCGCTGACCTTCTTTTGCGTATAATGTGTGATGGGTAGCCCCTATAATGCATCTGTTCCGAAATTTGTCTTCAGTAATGTATAGAGAGTAAATAAGTGTTTATATTATTATAATTTGTTTCGAAATAATTTGAGAGTTATGCAGACGCCACCGAGATGTAACAAATTTTCTTGTAAAAACTGAATGTGGTACTTTACATAAATTCATACACAAATTTGCATTAGAAAATTAAGTGCAACTCTTTTCCACTCTATATTCATGATTCACTGTTTTATTTTCAGCAAAAGTCCGCGGACCTGCTGCCTCTATTGTCACCGGCTTCAACTGGGCCTGCACATTTGTCGTCACCAAGACGTTCACAGACCTCATCAACGGGATGGGTACTCACGGTACATTCTGGATGTTCGGCATCATCTGTCTGATTGGCCTGATCTTCGTCATCTTCTGCGTACCAGAAACGCAAGGAAAGAGTCTGGAAGACATCGAGAAGAAGCTGACGGGACAAGTACGAAGAATGAGCTCCATAGCTAACCTCAGGCCTCTTCCCATGGCAGTTTAATTCTGAGTGGGGTGGCTCCCATGTTGAACTGTACTGAAGGCTGTGACACTTCAGTTCTCCCATGTTAGGTCTAATGCCTCGTTGACATTTCACACGGGTGAAACATGTCATCATTAGTCTCGTTTCAAGACTGTTTGAAGAATCTCAGAATTTTAACCAAAACGTTTTTAAATGTATTTATAATTCTTATTGCTGGGGGCCTTGTCTCAGCTGACATGACCCAGGAGTTTCGTACTTCATTAGTGATATTGACAAATAGGAATGGAAGAAGATGATATTTCTTACTTCATGTTACAGTGATACTCAAATGTTAATCCTTCCGTCACAACAAGTTACATATCATATATATATCAGGGTGATGACGAAACATTATGACAAACTTTGGGGGCGTGTAAGGTGGACCAGTGGCTGTAAGTTAACCATCATATAGTTAGTTACCTTTCAATACAGTTTCCTGGATATAAAATTTTTTTAATCTAGAAAATTAAATTTCTCTCAAAAACTAGATAGAGAATGCAATGCCATTTTTACCACACATTTTAAGCACCCCACTCTATGGAAATGTTTATTATTTTTATATCACTTGAAAAATATGGCCAACATAATTTTTATGCATGACTTTAAGAACAAAGTTCAACAATTTTTTTTTAAAAATCACAAATGATAACAAAAAACAAATAAAAAATTCCATTATTCAATTATTCAGCTCCATGCTAAGCCATGAAACTAGAAAAAAATCTTTATTCATTCATGTGTAATCCGTTTTATTGGCAAGATATGCACTTTTGTACTTAATTTTTATGAACCAAATCGGCAAACCAGAAAATCTTAAAATTTCAATATCATCTAATCTTAACGAAAAGAATTAGTGGTTAAAATTGCATTGAAATCAGATAAATATTGTGGAAGTTTGTAGCACGTAGGCCTACCCTTAACCTATGTAACGTAATCAGATAAAAAAAAAATCAGAATAAGACTAAAACAATCAAACATTCCAAAGGTGAATATTAATGGGCAGCTAGCTGTTGAAAAACTGCACCAGACGCCCAAATCTATTCAACAAAATCTCTCATATATTCGATTTCGCAACTCAAGCATCAGTTTCTAGTTTTGGATTGCTATTCAGTAACAATCATTTAAGTTATCTCTACTCCACATACAATCTCCGTAAATTTGTCAAGATGTTTCTCATACACCCTGTATATCATGTTCACTATATCGTGACCTCAAAATAAAAAGGTTCTATCTGCCCTTTTTTTTTCCTGAAAGTGATTTACCTAATGTTACTAACTAGTCACACTTAGTTCCAATTATCAAATGTTTTCATAAAACAGACTTGTAAATATTGTAACATAATGATCTTTCATGATCAAATAATATATAATATTATAATATATTGTCGGAACCAAATATTACATATATTTTTTATTAGAATTTGTATGGTAGACGAATTTTCACAAGGACATTTTTATCTCCTTTCTTATAGAACAATAATATTAATGTATCATAAGAAAATATTTAATTAAAATGACATGCATCTGTGCTTCACCCATTTATATCAAATATTCCATGAATGTTTTACGTACGCAGCACGAGAATTCATTTTATAGAAAGACTGTTGAAGGAATGGCCTTTATTTATTAACGTTACAAATGTACGAATGTGTTGTTCTGTTCTTCTCTTTCTGAATCTATTAACTGAAAAGTAAAACAACTGAAAATCCAATAACTAACTTCATCTTTCTCAAATTCTTATTTAAATGTGTAACAAGAACTCTTCACAAGTCATTCCAATATGTACGTTATTTATATTCTTTAACTCTGTAGGATTTTAACTTCATCATTTGCGTGTATTTCTGACAAATTAAGAACGTATCAATTTCCCAGCTTTTACAGCTGTTTGTAATGTGATAGAACTGAAATTAACTTTGATATATGTCAAAAATGCTGCTTTCATTTTATGTTACAATAAGATGACTACCTATGTAATATTTAACTGTATATAAGAGGCTACATACGTCATATTTATAGTTGAGTGGTGTGAATGATGATGTGTGAAAGAAATAAATATTTATTAGAGATAGAATATTCATAAAATATTTTTAAGAAAGATGTTTTAGTACCAGTGATTTCACTCATACTGCTAATAAAAGTATGTAGAAAAATAAGTTGAAAAAATATATACAGATAACTTATATTTATGGAAAGTATTTTATTTTACATCTTCCTTACTTATCCAACTATTTTCTGTCCTCTCTCCTGCAACAGTATTCTAAATTATAAATTTCCATTATTAAAAATAAGAACTTCATGTTCTAAAAATCTCTTTAATGTGAAAGAAAGTACCTAGATCCTTAAGTTATGCAAATACAGCAGCGTTTCTCAAACTATGGTCCGCGGACCATCTGTGTTCCTCGAGTTCTGTCCTTGTGGTCCTTCAAAAAAGACAGAAGAAAAAACAAAATTCAAACGAATTGTGTATCACACTATACTTACTTACTTACTGGCTTTTAAGGAACCCGGAGGTTCATTGCCGCCCTCACATAAGCCCGCCATTGGTCCCTATCCTGAGCAAGATTAATCCAGTCTCTACCATCATATCCCACCTCCCTCAAATCCATTTTAATATTATCTTCCCATCTACGTCTCGGCCTCCCTAAAGGTCTTTTTCCCTCCGGCCTCCCAACTAACACTCTATATGCATTTCTGGATTCGCCCATACGTGCTACATGCCCTGCCCATCTCAAACGTCTGGATTTGATGTTCCTAATTATGTCAGGTGAAGAATACAATGCGTGCAGTTCTATGTTGTGTAACTTTCTCCATTCTCCTGTAACTTCATCCCGCTTAGCCCCAAATATTTTCCTAAGCACCTTATTCTCAAACACCCTTAACCTATGTTCCTCTCTCAAAGTGAGAGTCCAAGTTTCACAACCATATAGAACAACCGGTAATATAACTGTTTTATAAATTCTAACTTTCAGATTTTTTGACAGCAGACTGGATGATAAAAGTTTCTCAACCGAATAATACGCATTTCCCATATTTATTCTGTGTTTAATGTCTTACCGAGTATCATTTATATTTGTTACTGTTGCTCCCAGATATTTGAACTTCTCCACCTCTTCAAAAGATAAATTTCCAATTTTTATATTTCCATTTCGTACAATATTCTCGTCACGAGACATAATCATAGACTTTGTCTTTTCGGGATTTACTTCCAAACCTCTCTCTTTACTCGCTTCCAGTAAAATTCCCGTGTTTTCCCTAATCGTTTGTGGATTTTCTCCAAACATATTCATGTCATGTGTATCACACTACAGCTGAAAATCTCAGACTTTGGAAATGACACATGGCAATCGCCTCTCACTTTTTCTCTCATTACTAATATTTTATGAAATTTCTTACCGTTCCCGTCCACCCACTTCCCACTCTACTCTCAACAACAAAAGAGGGATTTAAAGCACTATGAGTGTGGCGTTTCT
Source organism: Periplaneta americana (assembly GCA_025594305.2). NCBI lineage: Eukaryota > Metazoa > Arthropoda > Insecta > Blattodea > Blattidae > Periplaneta > Periplaneta americana. The sequence continues at coordinate 10,356,835 of JAJSOF020000023.1, forward strand.
CGCCATCTTTTCCCTGCATATCTGGTGCCGAGCCTGTAATCCAGCCAAGGACCAGCCGAGTTCATAACAGAGGACCAAAGTACCGAACGATTTCATGTATTGATGACTTTCTTAATAGTTTTGCAGACACCCAGTCTGCACATTGAAATGGGCACGTACTGTACGTCGTACACCAATAATAGAATGTGCCAAATTGCATCTTTACTTGTTGAAAATCGGGCATAGTTTCTGCATTAATTTTTTTATTTGTTTTTCCAGAAGACGAAAAAAAAAATTTAGACTCCGCCTATTTTAAAATCCGACAGGTTTACTTTTTACCCTTGCGTGTTTCGTCTTTAAGTGCCGTTTCAATTTCGTGGGTTTCATACACCCGTTTGAAAGCACTTCGTAACAAACAACGCACCGAGGTTTTGGTTCACTCTTATTGCCACACCAAGTAAATCTAAGTTCCAGATAACTCTTGTCATATTTACGAAAGTATTTTTTCTTTGAATAGCTACCACTAGGACTAGATATTTCTTTAATGGCACTATAATGTATTTCTTCACACTCAGCTTCTGAACTATTAGCACTGCCTAAATTAAGCACATCATCATGTTCCTTTCTTTTCAAAGATCCGGATCGCAGCCAGTTTTCCATTATTTATAATGGGCACTATTTAACAGAGACATGGACAACTACTAGCGTGTACCACATAAGAAGGACTTCAAACAACTAACTGCTAACAGGCAAGCGATGAATCAACAATGCACGGAATTTGTTACAAGTTACTTGTGATTGGCTAAAAAATATATAATTACAAAAGTATTATAATTAATTAAGTCTATTTTAAAATATAAGTGTACTGGTATTAAAATATGCTACAAAAATGATAAATTTGCTTTCGAAGGGAACAAGAGTAAGGTGGTCCGCGGAACTGTTCTGACTTAAAAAAGTGGTCCCCACTTCAAAAATGTTTGAGAAATGCTGAAATACAGTATATCCAAAAATATATAGTCAACTCTGGATATAATGAACTCTGTTATAGTGAACATTCGGCTATAGTGAACCTAAATCGTTGGTCCTGGCCTACATACATTAAAAAGTTGTTGTTGTTGTTTTCTAATGCCAGGCGTTTTACAATAAAGTCATTTGACCTCTTGCACTCCAATATTTTTCAAAGATATTATCATGACCAGCCACTGAAGCACAGATTTTGAGGTGTTCTGAATCCATTTCTTGGTTTGAGTTGCACAATGGGCAGTTAGGGGACTGATATATTCCAATTCTATGCAGGTGTTTGGCAAAACAATCATGGCCTGTTGCCAATCTAAATGCAGCTACAGACGATTTTCGTGGTAAATCGGGAATTAACTGTGGATTTTGATGCAGAGAGTTCCATTTTTTCCCAGGGGATTGTGTTATCAAATTTTGTATGTTGAAGTCTAAGTATGTAGATTTAATACATCTTTTCACAGAGTAACACGTAGATTTAGTAACAGGTCTGTAAGTAGCAGTACTGCCCTTCTTTGCTAAAGCATCCGCATTCTTGTTTCCCAGGATTCCACAATGGGATGGTATCCATTGGAATACAATTGTTTTATTGAGTGATATTAATTGAGAGAGAATTTTAGTTATTTCTGCTGTTTGAGATGATGGTGTGTGTTTAGAGACTATTGATAGAATAGCTGCTTTGGAGTCTGACAATATAACTGCATTTTTAAATTTACTGATGTGGCATAGAAGATTCCTGAGACTTTCACTTATTGCAATGATTTCTCCATCAAAACTTGTTGTTCCATACCCAAGAGATCTATAAAGTGAGAAGAGACAGCACGTAACACCTGCACCGGCACCTTGTTCTCTGGAGATCAAGGATCCGTCGGTGTATAAATGAAGCCAGTTTTGTGGAGGGTACCTAATATTAATTGTCTCTAAAGACAATTGTTTCAGTATTTCAGTGTTTAATACATTATAAAGTACATTAATATTTCCGTTTATAGTGAACCCTCACTTCGGTTATAGTGAACCTAAAACTAGTACTTCCCCAAGAAAATGTAATTTTAAAATGGTCACAATGGTAATTTAGGAAACCCTTTCTCCTCCAAACTTCCAAGAATATGTTCAGAACAAAATCTCAAACCTTCTACTCCTTAAGTGCATAGAAAGACAAAGGATTCATTCAGCTTCCTGGACAGCTTGAAACATGTTAAAGAGAATAGTGTACGCAGTGAGGGATAAAGGAATCAATCTTCTTAATGTATCCAGCTGTTTGCTGACAACATAAAATCCACTATAGTCCACTGTAGTCTATTCAGTTGTTTTTCACGAGAAATGAGGGGTATTTTGATCAGTGTTCATTATAGATGCCTGTTGCTAGTAGCCAGAGTTGGGGTGTAGTCAATATATACTGCAGGGCTGTGTCTTCTGCAACTGGCACTGATGATTTTAATTTACTTCTTTTGTGGTTTATGGATGGACAATATAGAAGAATGTGTTCCAGATCTTCATCACGATTATTACACCACAGACAAGTAGGATTATCAGATATGTGAAATCGGTGTAGGTACAATTGAGTGACAATGTGACCTGTTCTGGCTCTTGTTAAAAATGTCTGAACATGTCTGGGCAAGTTTTTGTACATTTCCAGGTCATTTGGTTTCTTTTGTACAGACTGTAAAATTGTTCTTTTGTCAGAAGAGAACCAATTGTTGATCTACAGGTTTGTAAAATGAGACTTTCCCAAAGCAAAAGCACTGGATAGAGATATCACTTGAAGAGGTCTTGGTTGCAAATATGTTGCCTGTTTTGCAATATTATCGACTTTCTCGTTTCCAGGTATACCACAATGACTAGGTATCCATTGAAATGTTATTTCCTTTTGGAGTTTTTTTCAGTTTACTTAGTTGTTTCTGAATTGGAATAATTCTATGTGCATATAGGTTTGGTACATATTTAATTATATTAAATATAGCCCCCTTGGAGTCGGTAAGTATGCAAATAGATATTTCAGAAATTTGAGTAACACATTGAAGAGCAGCATCAATAGCTAGCAATTCAGTGTCAAGACTGGAGGAGGATGAACATGGTATGAAATAACTTTCTTGATATTTTGGAATATAATACCCCGCTCCTGATGTCCCATCATTATGGTTTAGAGATCCACCTGTATAAATTTGAAGATGATCCTTATATGTTCTGCAGAGTAGTTCCATGGAATCTAATGGAATCATGGATAAAGGAAGGATTAATTCTGATTCCTTTGAAAGAGGTTATTAGAAGAATAGGAAGAGAAAGTGCTTTCTTTTGTAGAAGGGAGTACAGTGATGACCAAAGGGTAAATACAAGGAGGATTACAGTACAATGGTCCTCAACCCTTCCTCCCCCATATTTGTAAAAGTGAATCCGAGGAAATTCCAAGGCCGAAAACAGTAGCATACTGTTATTGCAAGTTATCTTAAACCTTACATCCCCTAAGTCTGTCTTTCGAACTGTTCGGTGCGGCATGTACTCATCAACATAACGGCATGGCAAGGATGCCCCTCCCTTGGGTAACATGACTCTTTTCAGAAAACGTTGATTCTTTTACTTCACGGCTCTCACTGTAAAAGAACTTGGTTCAATACAGACATCATCATCTCACGACACTCTCGTTTTGAGAGGAGAACATAGCTTCATAGCAGGTTTTAATTAACCTATAATGAGTAAGTATTTAAATATAATCGTGTGTACACTCCTCCTCTCTCATCCAAGCTGGGGACCGGCAATGGCGGAGTTACTACAGCTATCTAGGCCTACATGGCTTACACCTACGGCTGATATGTACATGTTCCTATAACAATATTTTACAGGCTTGTTATTTGAATTTACATTAATTTACAATTATACACAATCCATATCTCTATCATTGCTGCCATCATCGTCATCGTCTTCATCGCTTGATCCAAAATTAATTGTTATTTCGCCAATGGCATCATCCATTCGGAATTATCTTCTTAAACGTAGGTACTACTTTCCGAACAAGATAGAATTCTTCGATTGTATTCCGAATGACATGTTGATCGAAGTCGTCCACTTCAACTTTACACAAGTCCTAATTCTGGAATGAAATAATATGTTTTGCAGAACTATAACAAAATAATAACTTAGAACAGTAATTCATTATGTCGCTCACAGTACACACACTATTCTACATAACTATTATAGCAATAATTTCTAAACATTACATACCTATTCTTTCCCAAAGTAGTGTGAGGTTCAGTCAGTTGTAATTCAATATTATTCTTAATTCTCTTCCCGGAACTAATACTTTTGCCAGAATATTTAGCCACTCTCTCATATTCCTTATCAAGAGGTTCCAGCAAACATATGTTTAATTTTTCCTCCTTGCAACACTTATATTATATTTGCGATAATTTCTCTTTCTCCGTTACATTTTTCCACGGTTGTGTGATTTCACCATAATTACTACCCTGTGGTTGCTGCTCCATGTTAACACTACTAGTACGCAGTGAAGGAAATAGTTCTATGTTTTTTGACAAGAGATTATGATGCGGAGCATGCACAAACAACTCAGTTGGCTCCACCCACGTTACGTGCTTCCTTCCCTCTGCCCCTCTGTCCCCGCTCAGGAAGTTTCAGATAACTTGCAATGACAGTACCTCTAGTGGGAAGAGGTGCGAAATCGGTCAGTGCCTACTACCTACATGACCAGATTAGATTCAAGTTTCGAACTGTGAACATCAGGATGTCAGAGCGTAAAGTCTTTAAGTTGGAAGTAAAGACAACATTATACTGATATTGAACGTAATCTGTCCCAGATGGGCATTAATACTGTATGTATGTATTTATTCACACTGCAAATGGATATATACCCGGTGGCAGTGGTAACTAATCACACTCAATAATGACAATTAATAATAAACACAACTAATAAAAAACAATAATTAATAATAATAATAATAATAATAATAATAATAATAATAATAATAATAATAATGAGTAGCATCCTAAATTATATAAAGCATGATCACTTAAAATAACATTTAAAGTACATCTAATTTGTATCTTAACCCAAAGTTCGAACTAAGACCCACAAGTGTGATAGGTACATACCTGCACAAGTACCTTTCGGCACTACACTTATTTCGCTGTCATCTCACTCACTGCACTGATTCTACCTGATTTCACTAACACTTCAAAACCATTTCACTGTTCAAATACTTTGCACAGTCACTTCACTGACACAAACACACTTCACTTACACAATAGACTTCACTGACACTACACATTTCACTGACACAACACACTTCCTCACTGATAGAACACTTCAAATAACAAGATATCAATTACACCCTTTAAATAGTGTGTATAATATACTACCGTCTATTAGTAAAGTCCTTAAGCTTATTTTTAAATACATTTTTGGTTATTGGTAAAGCCTTTAGTAAGTCTGCAGGTAAAGCATTCCAGTCTCTGATAGTACGATTGAGAAAAGAAAACTTTCCAGTGTCCGTCCTCTGTCTTCTTTCCCTCAATTTATATGACATCGGAAACAACCGGACCATTGTTATTTTTGGCATGAGGGCTTGGCCAAAAGAGGTTCAAATGAGATTGGCACATGACTCTATAATTTCTTATTTCTTTGCCCAGCACAGTAACAAACCAGGTAACTTTGTTTTCAGGCAATTGTGTTGGACAAAACAAGAACAAATTCATTGCCTCATTACTTCTGTACTGCCTATGTTAATGTCATAACTAGGGAGCAGATGTTGATGAAAAATCATCATCTTATTTTTCACATTAGGACAATGCCTATAAATAAAAAAATCCTTTCTATGTTAATATCGACGTAAAAAATAATTTCTTATATTGCATTTTTTGACGTGTTTGAACTAATAGGTCATTTTTATATTTTTAGGCATTTTTTTGGTCATTTTTAATACTTTGAAGAACTTTTAGATCATTTGGAATGCATTTTACTTTCTTCTTTACCGATATATCTGTTAAATAATTTTCTAAGCAAATAGATCAGTAGTAATTACCTACTGAATAAGTGAATAACAGTGAAGTTTGAGTTTTATAGTTTGGAACAGACTCTAAAGTCCATCCCTCATTCCACTGAAGGCTTCACACAACGGAAGTAATATAAAATGCTTAACATCTTAGTTTAAGTGAAGGCTTTGATCACTACTGTTCTTTTGTTGGTACGAGGGTGTCTTTAGAATTCATGTTTGGAAGGGGGGAACCTTTCACCGTGTCCTGGACAGGATGTTGTGTATCAACATGGTTTGGAAGGGATGTCTACTGTAGCAGACAGTATTTTAACACAAAGATTGCAAGAACGCATGCTGCACCCACAATTTGTTTTGTCATTCACACTCCCTCATCTGGAAGATCTGGTAACAAAAGTGAAGCGTGGAAGGAGGAGACAGAGAATGAAGGCACTGACATGGACCACCCCTGATTGAAACACATTGTAAACCCTCATTAAAATCTATAGTTTTCCCTTAAAACCTTCATTTTGTTGCATGTTCTTTTCCTTTATCTTGGCTAAATTCCAGGAAGTTGCCTGCTCTCTCCGAGATTTGCAGGGCAGTCATTGAAACAAGGTGACTAATTTTTAAGAAGTTGTGTTGTGAGTACGGTGAATAATATTTAAATGTCATTTTCTTTTCGTTTTACGTCATTTTTCCATTAATTTAAGGGCATTTTAATGATCATTTTAAGTAGATTTTTAGGTCATCAACATCCGCCCCCTAGTCATAGCACAGAAAGTTTTAATCACAAGTCATACCTAGAATGAGAATGACTGTATGCATTCTAGTATTGAATGGAGGAGAAGGAGAGTTCTTAAAGGAGGACCTATATTACTGCCAACGCAATGGGTACCAGTACTGAAATTGGCCAAGACAAAATGCAATATGTACAAAGTCAATGAACTAGATACACCAGGTATCTTAGATTTGGAAGACTTAACACAACAAATGGGAAATAATTTTTCCAGAAATGAAAATGGTGATAATGTAAACTAGTCTACTATGAAGATTGTGGAAGATCCTTTCGCCATCTTCTATAAACACTCCTTTGAACGAGATGATATCGAAAAAATAGGTATTCGACAAAGAAGGAAGGGCAAGTTTTCTCTAGCAATAACAAAGCCAGTATTTTCTTCGCCTCCAGGGATAGAGTTGGGGAGTAATTTTGCCTGATCTGTGTAAAAGTTTGAAAGTTTCCAATGGTGTTGAAGAATCAATCTTCTTAATGTATCCAGCTGTTTGCTGACAACATAAAGTCCACTGTAGTCTATTCAGTTGTTTTTCACGAGAAATGAGGGGTATTTTGATGGGTGTTCATTATAGATGCCAGTTGCTAGTAGCCAGAGGTGGGGTGTAGTCAATATATACTGCACGGCTGTGTCTTCTGCAACTGGTACTGATGATTTTAATTTATTTCTTTTGTGGTTTATGGATGGACAGTATAGAAGAATGTGTTCCAGATCTTCATCATGATTATTACACCACAGACAAGTAGGATTATCAGAAATGTGAAATCAGTGTAGGTACCGGTACAATTGAGTGACAATGTGACGTGTTCTGGCTCTTGTTAAAAATGTGTGAACATGTCTGGGCAAGTTTTTGTACATTTCCAGGTCATTTGGTTTCTTTTGTACAGACTGTAAAATTTTTCCCTTGTCAGAAGAGAGCCAATTGTTGATCCATAGGTTTGTAAAATGAGACTTTACTGAAGCAAAAGCATTGGATAGAGATATCACTTGAAGAGGTCTTGGTTGCAAATATGTTGCCTGTTTTGCAATATTATCGACTTCCTCGTTTCCAGGTATACCACAATGACTAGGTAAGCTTATCCATTGAAATGGTGTAGAAGAAAATAATGCTACATTTGAATAACAACGAAACATGCTTTTTCTCACTACATGATGCAATTTATTTCTTATTATTGTTGTAGTCATCATGGTTGGTGTAATTTATTTATTTATTTTCATTCTTGTAGTCATCCCGATACCAACCAATATCATTTTATGTTTCTAAATCTACATCTGATATATTGTTCCATGGTATTATCTAAATTTATTACATAGTCATGTAAGGAAAAAACCTGTTGCAAGTAATAATATATTATGGAATACAGTTATATCTGAGAAGTTTTGTCTGGATATTTTAATGCGAAACTGTTATAACTAAAAAAAAAAAATGTCACATACAAGTTACATAAAACAAATATCGACAAAATTAATATTTTAATAAACTCTTATAACAATAATGAATCATGATTCTGTGATGTACCATCTACACTGGAAAACTTTAAATGGCTCTACTGAAAAATCTCTATTTTTGAGTTGTATTTTTTTTTATTTTATTGGGTTATTTTACGACGCTGTATCAACATCTAGGTTATTTAGCGTCTGAATGAGATGAAGGTGATAATGCCAATGAGTCGGGGGTCCAGCACCGAAAGTTACCCAGCATTTGCTCGTATTGGGTTGAGGGAAAACCCCAGAAAAAACCTCAACCAGGTAACTTGCCCCGACCGGGATTCGAACCCGGGCCACCTGGTTTCGCGGCCAGACGTTTTGAATTGTAACAGTCCCGATTTTCCTCCCTTATTTTTTTTTCACAATATAAGAGCTTAGCTTTATTTCTAACATTTAATTTTGCCGTGAATAAAGATGATTTACATGATGAATTTTGTCGTTCCAGAGATGCATTAAAATATGCAGTCTCTATACGAGGTAAACACTTGGCAGAAATGTTTTCAATGCTGACCAGGTTAAAATAAAAAAATATTAATACTGGAAATTTCGAAAAACTGATGAATTTTGTTCCAAGCTTATCAGGTAGTAATGCTGACAGAGAGAGAGAGAGAGAGAGAGAGTGTGTGTGTTTTTTTTCTCTCATGAACAATAACTGAACAGAGTTTGAAACAGGAGCGCGACACATCTAATCAACTGAAAATTACAAATCGTACTCAACTTCAATTACTCATGCAGAGAACTTTTTCAATTTGTAAAAAGATGATGATTGAAAACCATTACGCGAAGCAAAATCTATCTGGAACTACGGTACTCTTAATTTAAGCTTATCTGTCAAAGTGTATAGAATAACGCTGTTGTTTTTCTTTCTTTTGAATAATTTGTCAATTTCTTAGTCTCCCGTATTTTCTTTAAAAAAAAAAGTTTGCAACCCTAATAGCACAGATCTTGCGATTAGTTTTTCATATGAAATAAAACGAAGTAGAATTTTATTAATAAACTAGCCATAGTGGAAAGACTGGATGAAGAAAGAATGAAGCTAAAACTGATCAGAAAGAGGAAAAGGAATTGGCTGGGTCATTGGTTCAGAAGAAACTGCCTACTGAAGGATGCACTGAAAGGAATGGTGAACAGGAGAAAAGTTCATGGCAGAAGAACATATCAGATGATAGACGACATTAAGATATATGGATCATATGCGGAGACAAAAAGGAAGGCAGAAAATAGGAAAGTGGAGAATGCTGGAGAGAATTTGCAGTGAAAGACCTGCCCTTGGACAGAACATTATGAATGAATGAAGCGTATTTAATTTTAGTGATGCTTATTCTTTCCGTGAAAAATGCCATGTTAGTCATTTAAATTAGCTACAATCTATCTCCTACATTAACGTTAACACTGGACTCCATCTTTGTTATCGCATTCCAAAAACTTCAATTGTTGTCGGACCATTGATACTACAGACTACATTTACAGCATGACCTAGCTTCAACATATCATATTTCCGGCCTGTATTTTGCTTATTACAGTTGTAAGATGTTCCTAACAAAATATGGTAGGTAGACATAGATGTGATATTTATAAATTTTCTTTTTTCCAGACAAGAGATATAGCCTATTTGCGATGTCATTGAACTTATGTCTATATTACAATATAGATGGGAGAAAAAGAATTGAGTCTAGTACAGTAAGTAAAATTATAAAATAGCATTCTACAACTCAGTAACAAGGATGAGAATAGTACCAAAGATAACAACATAGTCTACAAAAGTAATTAATGAGTACATAATGACATAGGCTATACTACGCAGTGTAGATAACATTGCCGAGACACTAACAATAATTAACTTATATTCTGCCTACGTGTCAGTTTCAACATTTGCAATTACTTTTTAAATTAGTTTATATTGTGAAACAAATTCGTGTCTTTTGAATGCTACCATGAAACACCTAACGTCATCATAAGAAACTAATTCGAAGTATTTAAAAAATGTTTATACTAGAAAATCAGCATAAAACAAGCTCGTGGTATCATATTATGCGTGACATACGAAAATCTGTTCAATTAATTAAGTAATATTAATATAATTTTCACACTCATGTGAAACCCAACTTCAATTTCTAATTTTACGCGCCTCTAATACGTAAAACAAACATAACCTTAAAAAGTAACATATTTATCTTGATAAAAACATTACATACCCATTACTTGAACTCTGCAGATTGCACAGGTGTCACATTCCACATCCCAGCTCCACATGGCAACTGCATTCCACTTCTTCAACGTGAACATCTTGTCAGATTTCTGAGATTCTGCATCTCCACGATCCACATTATCTCCGTCATCAGCCATCTTCACTCTCCTTGCCACACGTTACAGAATAGCCAACTTCTCGTAATAGTATAAAATTACCTAGGTAGGTAATCAGATTTCCTTCCGCAATGATGAGCGGGAAGGAATAGTTTTAGTTTTAGAAATGGAGTTGACGTTAAAATGGATCATTGAGTTCGATGCCTTTTGTTGCCGTTTTTTTAACGTGCATTTTTCCTTCCTTTTTAAACGAAAACTAGTCGTGTCCCCCATCTTGTCTCTCTGTTCTTGAGGTATATTTTATACCGGTACTGAAAAAAAAAATTAACTAATCACTTCATTAATTCATCATTCACTCCTTTTTAAAGGAATTTTAAACCTCTTCACTTCTTTTACTTGTTAGGAGAGAGGGAGGGAATATCCCGCACTACAACCTGAGGTCTATTGTACATCCCCTGATATGGGATGAGTTGCATGCCCACCGATCCTCTACACGCACCGACCTAACTACTTGATCCCCTTAACGACCGGTCCCTACAGTCAACAGAGTCCAACCCCCCCCCCCTTCCAAAGCTTCCTTAACAGTCCAAAGCGGAAGTCCTCCCCAAGAAGGTCTGCCCTGGGTTTCATTGAAGAAGCTATCCATCATCGCATGAATACAATCCACAGAGGTCGGTCGAGAGAGCCAGCAGCTTCAGAGGGCCACCTGTAAAGCGATCTGAAAAGCAGAAGAATTAACAAAATGATGAATGAAAGGATGATGGGGAGGAAAGGAAGTGGCGAAGATGGGTGGGGTTCCAATCGCCTGATAAAGTTACCTGATATTCATCCATAGGAGTGAGGGAAAAACCCCGAAGAAAAAAAAACCAGTTTATCCCTACTACCGCGACTATGCAGAATGGAAGCTCTCATTATAGTCGTCTGTCTGTTCATAGCTTTCAGATGTTCCTCATCCTCGTTCTGGCTGTTTCCTGGTCTGCCATTTCTGAATTCTAAATCGTGCCCTTCTCATTTTCCTGGTCATAACAGTGTATTGTCCCATATTGTAGTATTTACTGTAGTGCACTTTTTAATTTCCATAGTTTTTAATACAGTGACTTTGTTTGAATCAAATACCATTTTAAAAACCTCTCGACGAATAATTGGTTCTTGTGACAAAAGTAAAATTTTACAAGATATATATAGTATCAAGATGGGGAATAAAAAATAAAAATTAAAAAAAAAAAAAAAAACTTACTACACCATATTAATACGGTTCCGGACAATTGGCCACAGAAAATTGGTAACTGGGACAACTGGCCACAGAAAATAGGTAATAGGGGCAATTCGCCACAGATAGACAATTTGCCACACCATCCATTATCCAAAAATGGGACAGTAACAATTTATTTAAATGTGAATTAGTGGCAAATATGATTAGTTTCACGTTGTTCTCCGGTTCAAAATACAACCACCACCTTCCTCCTTGTACAGTCTTAATGTTTCTGTCGGCTATAACGTTCAGTTCGTCAATATTCCTTGATTCAGATAGTAGGTGCAGCTTCCTGGCACGGAGCACAATTTTTTTAATAGAAGGTTTCTTCGGTAGATTCACATTGGCTTCGCTTGCAATACGCTGTAACTCATTTTGAATAATGACAGACGTTGGTTCTCGGGAAGTCCCTCCCTTGCCTTCATGTTCTCTACAAATTCCTTTGCCTTAATCCTTCCCCAGTCTGCAGAATGATTCTTGTGTTCAGACGGTTCTTTGACGACACTGCTTCCATCTTCTGATAACGTGACTGTTGCATTACACCGCCACGCATGTCACAGCGCCAAACAACCCCATTCTTATTTTCTCTAAGTCTCGTGTACGTGTAGCCAAGATATATTAATTTGTCAGACAGAGTCTCTTTCTGATTTTGTGAAGCGAATTTCTTCCGCCACAGTTCCTATTTAGTTTACAGCTTCTAGATTTGTCTTGTGTTACCATAGAAATATATTATAAATTGTTGCTAATTTGAGTATTGCCTTGACTTTTGTCTCTGATACAAATTTCAATTATATGGCGAGTTCTCTCTGTGGTCAATTTTCAGTCACACAGTTTATACTTACACTGATTTCACCTTCTGATAGTCCAGTCTGTCTATGATGTAATTTGTGAAAGCAGCAATGAACCTTCAGGTTCTCTAAATGTCATTTGTAATTAAGTAAGAATATGTCATGCATTGAGTTTATATCGTCTTGAGGACCCTATTGACAACTTTGGGTATGTTTGTAAGGTAAATCACAACTCGCACTTTGATACACTCCCACATCTGCCATATAAAACCAGACCTCGTCCCTAGTGATTACCACATTATGGACGACTCAAAGAGGCAATGGGTGAAAAGACATTTCGTAAGTGCTGGAGGAATGTTCAGGAGACAATGTAGAAAAATGATACTCTTGTGTTACACTTTGATTCAATAAATTAAATTTAAAAAAATATAAATAATTGATTAAATGGCGATCTTACAGCTGTTTCGGTGCTTTTCACACCATCGTCAGAGTCTACTATATCTCGGCGTCATCTCGAACTTCGCTGCCTGTTGTGTGGGTGCGTTTCATTGTTGAAAAGTGTTGAAATGTGGTGTCAAATAGTGTGTGTGTTCTGAAATTGATCTGTGTGTTGAGAATTTGATCAGGGTGTGTTTTGGTGTGTCTGTATATTTCATATTGTTCTAGTGTGTTGAGTTTTTGGTTTTTTGTTTGTATGTGTAGGATTTCCATGTCCGTATTTATGTTATTGTATGTGTGGTTAGCATTAGTTATGTGTTCGGCATATGTAGATGTATTGTGTCCTCTGGTTATTGCTTTAATGTGTTCTTTGTATCGAGTTTGGAAATGATCTGCTGTCTGTCCAATGTAGAAACTGTCGCAACTATTGCATGAGAGTTTGTATACGCCTGTGTGATTGTATTTATTTGTTTGTGTGTTGAGATGTCTTTGTAGTGTGTTTTCTGTTCTGTATGCTATGTTGTATTTCTGTTTTCTGAATGAGGATGCGGTCTTGTGTGTGTTTTTGTTTTCGTATGTTAGTGTAATGTATTTGTTGTGTTCTTGTGTTTTTGTGTTTGTTGAGTTTTTGTTTGTCTTCCTTATGATGTTGTCTATTATGTTTGGGTTGTAACCATTTTCTTGTGCTATGTATTTGATTGTGTTCACTTCTTCACTATTTGACACCACATTTCAACACTTTTCAACAATCAAACGCGCCCATACAGCAGGCAGCAAAGTTCGAGATGACGCCGAGATCTAGTAGGCTCTGAGGATGGTGTGAAAAGCACCGAAACAGCTGTAAGCCGCACATGCTTACATAATTAACACGAGTAAGATCGCCATTTAATCAATTATTTATATTCAAGTGTTAAAAGTAGTGTACGAAAGATTCAACATGGATAAAAAAAATATTTGTTTTCATTTGACTCACACTTGTACATTACATTACATACAAAACAAATTAAAATAGATGTTTTATGAGACACGATGTACACTTTTTCTTTACTTCGGACATGGGTCTTGGGTTTTATTTTCAATAAATAAACACAACAGATGTATTTGGAACATGTATTTATATATATAACATATTGACATTCAAAAAAATGTACATTTGGAATGAGACACATGACTTATGTCTTAGTGTACCTTCATTATCTACTTGAAATAAAGAACACATGGCATGAAATGGCTAAGAATCATCTACCCTAATCAGTTGCAAGTATGTTTTTGTTTTTTAATATTTTCTGTTCCAACAATGAAAACAAAAGGGAAGCTTATCTACAGAAAATTACAATACTGAAGAGGCCCTCATGAACCAACCACTCAGACATGTTCACCGGAAATCTCTTTTAAGATTTATAGAACAGTTCATTAATCGATACTGAAAGAAGGAATGGACAAAGACTTTATCAACTAAGCAAGTAATACTGAATAGTTTAGTTAATACAAGGAAAATAAATTAAGTACAAATACAAAGAAATGCACATATACTTCAATGAGAAAATGCTATGTTTTATCAGTGGTGTAACACCCTTGCAATAAAATCCAGTGGAACACCGTGCATCAACTGCCTGCCATATGCAACATTTCAAGTCCTGTGAGCATAATAAAAAATATTTCCATATTTCCACTCCCTCCCCTAAAAAAATTTAAAATAAATTTAAAAATTAAACTACTACGACTTCTTGGACCAACAGTTTACTGCAAAACACTTCAGAACAAGTCAATTTCTTACCTAGAAGTAATTAATTTCCTTTATTCTATTTTTTAAATTAATATGCAAGCAAACAATGCAGCCCATGAAGTCATAGTTTGAGTAACTATAACATGATATTGCAATTGTCAATAAATATGTATAAAAGAACTTGTAACAAAGATCTCTGAAAAAAAAAAAAAAGAAAATAGTATCAAGAATGCCATATAAACTGCTATAGTGCAATTAAAACAACTGATTTGTGACATTTGAAGGAGTCAAGGGTTTCCATGGCAATGTCTCTTCTCCCTTTCTTTTGTGTGTCCAATATAGGCGAAGGAAAGAGGGAGTGATAGCGTCTTATTGGCCACAAAGAGAGGGGAAGGGATGTCGCCATGGAAACCCTTGAAGCCTTCAAATTTCACAAGTTGGTTGTTGTTTTAATTCCACTATAGTACTGTTTTGGTAATTATGTTCATTTGTTGGTCTTTACTCTCATAATACATAACCATTTGTTTATAATTAATTAAAAATAAGAGATATTAAAGAGTGAAGCGTTATTTCTTATCACTTTGCGTTATATATACAGTAGAACTTGGTTATAGCGACCTCGTTTTGTGCGACACCTCACCTATAACGTCAAATATTCTGTGGTCCCAACTAATTCCCCATAAGACATATGCTTTCCTACCTTGCTTAATACGACAAATGCATATGCGTCTACCTCGCATATAACATCATTTTCAACCTCAGTTTGGAATAAGATTTTCTAAGAACCAAAGTATTTTAAGAAATATTTTGTTGAAATCTGACCCTGACAAATTCTTTACAGTCTCCTTCTATCATAGACCTCTGGAAGGCAGGCGGATTCCCCACCCCATTGTAACCTGGCCGAATTCATGCGGTATTAGATCAGTTTCGACAGGAAGTTTTCACTAAGTGTACACATTTTAATGCAGTATGGCCACTAAAAGAAGTGAGTGATGCTTTAGAAGTTATTATAATTATGAACATGTTCTATGAAGTTAGGGAAGGGAGCAGTGAAATTGCAACTGAAATTATGAACATAGAACGTAATTTAGCCCTAGAAAGTGTGTATTGGGCAAGTAGAAGACAACAGAGTAAAATTACTGATTATTTCACTTCTAAGTAAAATAGTTTGGTGAGTACTGAACAAACTGTTTTAATACAGAATACTGTATTTATAATTGTAGATCTACGTGTGTTTTATTATGTTCATTGTAGGCTTAAAAGTCAATACATAAATCTAAAATAAGTCTAATTAATTTTGTTATTTTTCATTTTCGACCTTACTAAATTGATAATGTGAATCTCGGTTACTACGACACTCGTTTGTAACAACATAATTTTTAAGGTCCCTTGGATGTCGTTATAACCAAGTTCTACTGTAATAGATTTCACCATAAAATTATTATGCCTTTACATTTTACAAATGTATATGTTTTTATATAGACAGAACAGTGGATATGACTGTCAGTATTTGGCACTAATGTCTTACCTGGGTTACAGAATTCTGTATGAATCATTAAAATCCATATCAAAAGTAATGGCTGGTTTTATGTAGACTGAGTTGGGGGTTATGTATGGGACTCAAAATCTCCTCACGAAATTCATTCTCAAGAAAGTACTGTAAATGTTACAAATGTACAGAGGATATATTCACAAAATTATTATTCGGTGAAAGGTTTACTTACTGCAATGGCATTATCAATGATGTCAATAAACAGTGGCAATGTTAATAATAATAATAATAATGACCCTTCTAATTATTTGACAGATTCATAAATCTATATAAAAAAAGACGTAATAATAACAGGTTCCATGCTACAATAGAATCGAATTACCTACCGATATATGAAATAAATTAGTTACATAACCAATAAAGATTTCTTAAAAGTCTTCATGAACAGATAAAATACTAAAGAAATTATTGACGTTCTCAGCTTATTATGAAGCAAAATGTTTGTCAATGAGACATAAGATGGCATATTATGTAGGATCGTCACCTATACTGAAATTTTACATCTGAAGATAAATCGTGTGTTTTTCTGCGTAAAGGACATAGAAATTTAACATTGCCATAAAAACCTATGTATTAAAAAAAACAATGAAACTGAGGGAGTTGGCTCAAACAGTAGCATTTGGGACTCGCATTCGGGAAGTCACAGGTTCAAACCCTGAGGCCGACCAATCTAAATGAGGTTTTTCGTGGTTTCCTTCAGTCACAAAAGGCAAATGTCAGATTGAAAATTTACATGCCATGATTCTTCACTGCCTCAATCACAGATATCAAAAAACATTAATAAAATCTATAATCATTTATATGAACACAAGCATCTACAATACACAATAGAAAACAGGAACTCAACAATAGTAAAAACAGCCTACTGGTATATCCACAGATCCTAAACACGCGATATGACCACGGATGTTAAAGCATGTACACTGGGCTGCAAAAGAAATGCTGAGTCAAAGTCGCTATCGATTTGAAATATTATCATGTTACCAGGACTTCGCTGTATGTATGAAATGATTATACAAACACGTCTGAACTGACCTGAATTTTCCAAAGAGTTTTTATTCCATGCAAAGAAGAAATGTGTAGTTAAATGTATCAATTAGATTCAATTTTCAGTTCTGTATACCTATGTACTTATAACAAAATTTTACATTTATAATAAGATTGACACATTTTTTGTTAATACAATATGAAACATAACTGGCCATGGCGTTTTCACAAAACTCGTTATCTACAAAATCTTGTTTTTTTTTCCAAGAGAGTTCTTTTCTAAAATACACAACTGTAGATACCAAGTTTTGAAAAATCTCTTTTATTTCAAGATCAATTTACTGATATACTTACCAACTTTAGGCTTAATTCTGATAGCACCATTGGATTCTCCTGACCCAAAACCATAAGTATACGCTAAAATCTCAAAATCGAAAAAAATGTAGATAACGAGTTTTGTGAAAACGCCCCTCAATTGTAACAATGACAGCACCCATGGATAATAAGGAAGGCTGTGGAATGTCATATAAACTGCTTTTTTGCTATTTTCTTGTAGTATTCCTATTAATGTTGTAAAGTAAAAGTATATGAATAATTTTAAAACAATTCATATTAAATAATAACGTGAACATATTATAAAAGTCGTATTTACATGTTTTTAAAAAACTAATCTCAGGAAAAGAGCTTTCAACCTCGCCATATTTGCTGAAGTCCTCAGAAAATTATATAATTTCGTATCGGCATTTCTTTTGCAGTCCAGTGTACAATAAACTTAACAAAAAAAAAAATGAAATGTAACTTAATCAGTGGCCCATGTTTAGAAATTATGTAGCAGGCTTTGACAATTTATAAAACAAGAGAACATCAAGTTTTGACTTGGTGACTGTAAATGATATTCTCTTGTTTTACAAATTGTAAAAGCTGCTAATTTCTAAACATAGCCCACTCATTAAGTTATTCCTTCATTGCTTTTACTGTTTCTTATGACAATGTTGGATCCCTATGTCCTATACCCAGAAAAACATACGACATAGATAAACAGCAATGATATATTTACAATAGGAATGAGAATAAAGACCACAACGTTTATTACAATACGACAATCAAATGTTTTCCTTTTCTTGACAAAATTAAATTTAAAAATTGTATGTAAATTTTTGTTATTTATAAACCAACATATCCATATTGTAAAATTATACATAAGAACTGTTATAAAACACTGCTTCTGGAACAACTGTTAGTAGTATCCGATGTTTTGAAATGACGTTGACTTTTAAGTACATGTGCATTTTATTTTAAATAACAAAAGTTACAACATTAATATACAGATATAGAATACGTTTTGGATTGACCTGAGCTATCAATTCCCAACTTTCTTGTCCCGCACTCACATTTATAAAATAAAGATCAGCATTATATTGTAAATACTAGACAATGCATTAAACAAACCCGAAAATAAAAACAAAGTGTGAGCAAAACCAATGCAGTAACAACGTTTTAGGTCCAAAAACAAAAACAAAATCCGCTCATTTTTAATAAGTGCATGTAGGAATTAACTATTAACAATTAATTACATCTCATTACTGGAAATGAAAGATAATTCTGAAATGAAATGACTGATTGGTTGTAGCAAGTTCAGGACTGAACGTAAAAATTCCACAGTGGTAAGGTCTTTATACATATGTGGATTCTTGATAGATTTCCTAGTTACTATACAAGTATGAAGGAAAAGTGAGCGCAAGACTTTATTTACAAATTAAAATTAATTTCACTAATAACTATGGCTTGTTTGATTCTTGTTGGAACTTTCTACAATGCAGAAACAAAAGAAGGAAATACTTTCTGTTGCAATAAAATGGTGAGTTAGCATTGACATTCATTTGTCACTGTTGCTTCACACTGTGTATACCTACATACTCATTTTTCAACGCTCTGCCATCTAGTGGGAGAGAGGGTTTTATTGATGTTAACTTAAACATTTAAACACACCAATACATACACCCAAGAATTATGTTACTTCATTATCTAAAACTCTACTAATGTATGGCAAATATTTTGGACTGAGAAGTTAAAAAATTCTTCTCTATGATTTATTAATAAATTTTGGAATGGAATGATTTTTATATTTTTAACATTTATAGATTAATGTTTATGGTGATCATTCTAGAAGTGGAACGGTATGACTTACTTGGACAAAATTTCTAGGATGGATTATGGTTAAATATTATTGTTTTCATTAAATTTACACACAGTATTTTTAATTCTAAAGTTACAATTTGGACAGTTTTACAATGTGACAAAATAAATACATAAAAAATTTCTGGACAGTTGGTTTGGAACTTGGCCATTTAAAAATATATCCAAGTGAAAGCTAAAATACAGAATTTAAAATTATTTTTGCATTATAGGGTTATTCAGTTCAGATCGGATATGTAGAACTTTGAAAGCACAAACCAAACAATTTTTTTTTTTCCAGTTCAATGTAGTTGCAGTGCTGTTTTAAAAATTTGTACCACTATGCAGCACAAGAAGGTAAATGCTAAGAACCTGCAACTTTTAACCCTAATAGCAGAACCATCCCTATTCCATAAGGCAATACGGAAACTTGCGTTTGCAAATTCATCACAAGGCAAAGCAGAAAAAAATTGACAGTTGCACAATCCCGCAATAACAACATCTCCAATAGCTTGTCTGTGAGTTGTTCAGTAAAAAATGACAGAGAAGAAATTGTTTCGTGGCTTGCACTATATTCAAGCAACGTTTAATACATAAACAGCAGTCATACTGCAAGTATCTTTAACAACAACAGTTTTCAACATTTCATAGCATTCATTTTGGATGGACGTGGTTTGACATGAAGTTATTAAAATTATTTAAGAGGACCACACATTAAAAAAATTACATCATTATGATTATAAAGTGGTTCAGTGTGGAATCATGTCTTCTGTAATATAGTTCAGTAAAAAGTTTTATATATTACCAAGGAGTATGATAAATTTCCAGAATTTTTATGTTGTGATTAATTATTTCAGATATGACTGCACAATATATATACTGTATTTTTAGGACATTCTATCACTCCAGGAACAAGTTCTTCTTATGTCTTACAAATGAGATCCAAGCTAAGGAACCACAAGTACTAGAATTACATCAAATCATTTGCTAATCCTTTCAGTTTCCAGTTACATATCAAATCCCAAGCCTACTGGAGATGGCAGTATGAGATCATTTTGCTGAAGGAATATAAAAATCACCATGTACAAACACCCATTCCATAATGGAGTTCAAACTGCAACCTCAGAACTGAGAAAATCAAAATACTATGCTTTGGCAACCTCGGTACAAGGTTGGTTCAATTATAAAACTTTATCATTGTCAACTTCTCATCTACTTAATATTACTTCTTCCGAATACAACTGATGCTCTTTGTTTAAAGATGTAGACCTACTGGAAATACCTAATTCCATAGTTTATCTAGTTTCACTGACAGTTGGACATGCAGTACATCTTATGTCCCTATTTTAGCTTTCAATTGCATTTTTCAAAGTTTACAACAAAAACAAATGAATGCTAGAGACAAGGACGCGGTGCTAGTGCTATACCATAGCTGAATTGGTGAATTTTTCAAGTTGAATTGGTAGTCTGCCATTTTAATAGTGAGGTCCAAGTCTCATCACCTTGCTGAGGTCACACAAGATGATGGATTATTCTCTCTATTAACAATCCTACAATAACAGATAGGATTTCTTTTTAAATTGGTGCGCATTTGTTTCCAGTGATCTTATATAATACATTAAGGGAATACTCCACTGAAAATCATGAAAATTTTTCCTAATTTTTTTTAGCTATTTCACTTATTCAGAATTTATATTTTTATACCCCAAATGGATTCAGCTCAATTCTGATTACAAATACTCGTATGTTAACACTTTTTAAATTAAGGCTAGAAGGGGGTGTGGAATTTAAAGAGCCGTCAAAATTGTTTTTCATCGAAGAATTCTTTTTTAAAATTTCTGATTACAAATCTAGTAACTTTTTGTTAGCTCCCTGAAGTTACTAAATGAATGTAGCAGAGGAGAATATTAATTTACATAAATATTCATTTTATTTTCAAATTTATTTTTCTGTGTTCATTTTTGTTGATTCAACACCAACTTTCTTATGCCAAATATTAATCAATCCGGATGAAATTTTTACTGCAAGTATTTATGAGGTAGCTGCATGTTTCTATGCATTTATTTTGTGAGAAATGCTGCTAGTTCATTTTATTAATATTTTCTTAATAAAAATATTAATAAAATAAACTAGCAGCATTAAGAAAAAATATTAATAAAATAAACTAGCAGCATTTCTCACAAAATAAATGCATAGAAACATGCAGCTACCTCATAAATACTTGCAGTAAAAATTTCATCCAGATTGATTAATATTTGGCATAAGAAAGTTGGTGTTGAATCAACAAAAATGAACACAGAAAAACCGATTTGAAAATAAAATGAATATTTAGGTAAATTAATATTCTCCTCCGCTACATTCATCTAGTAACTTCAGGGAGCTAACAAAAAGTTACTAGATTTGTAATCAGAAATTTTAAAAAAGAATTCTTCGATGAAAAACAATTTTGACAGCTCTTTAAATTCCACGCCCCCATCCAGCCTTTTTTAAAAAGTGTAAACATACGAGTATTTGTAATCAGAATTGAGCTGAATCCATTTGGGGTATGAAAATATAAATTCTGAATAAGTGAAATAGCTAAAAAAAATTTGGAAAAATTTTCATGATTTTCAGTGGAGTCTTCCCTTAAATAAACCATTCCAAGCAACAAGATTCAGTTTTCACAATGTATATAGGATTGAAATTAATTTACAATAATGTGTAAATTATTTGGGACGAATATATCTGCAGTGCCTGGGAAAAGTGACACAAGTCAGTTTCCACAAACCATTTTTGATAATTTATTGACAACTTACGGAACATCTGCTCGCTTGGAAAAAAATACATAAGTATTCCTCCCATTACAATAATTCATACAGAAAAAAATCAAATCGACACAAACCAGTGTAAGTTGTCAATAAATTATCAAAAAAGGGTTTGTGGAAACTGACTTGTGTCACTTTTCCCGAGCACTGCAGATATTTTCCCATAAAGATGGTTTCCTTAAGGTTACACCGAAGTGAAATTTTGTCAATTCTGTTAAAAAAATTCGTTTTTCTATACATCTTGATTACACACTTTTAACACTTTGTATCACTTAACAATTTAGTTATAACAACTTTCAGGTGTTAAATGGAAACTAAGTGGTAAAATACCTGGTTGATTAGCAAGGATCTCACTAGTTCTGAAGATGGCTGATACGAAGTCAAAACTGGTCAACTAGGTAATTTACCACTTAGTTTTCATTTAACATCTCAAAGTTGTTAATATAGCTAAATTCTTAGCTTCGATTTTTCGTTTTTAACATAAAAAGTTGTATATGACTCAGAGAACCAATCCACAAATTTTCATGCAGGGTAGGCCTCTTAAATCAGCTGTTCTGACCGACTAGGATTGCCAGGTTGTACGTTTTCCCCGTATTCTTATGTTTTCTGGATGCTAACATGGCCTTAAATTTTTATTCCCTCATACAACACTTTCTTCCCCTATTTCGAATTTGGTGCTGGGTAATAGTAAAATACTGTATAACAGTTTATATTACTTTTGTTATTTTATCACTGGGATTTAGATTTTGAAAACATTTTCACGTTGGTACTATTGCAAGATCACTCCATTGCTTATAATTGATGGTCGCAGAGATCACTCATTGCTACAATCGATACTGCTATTGATGAATGTAGTACTGGTAGACTCATATCTTTCATATTGAGCATACCTGGATCGAATGCATTTGTGAAACGAATGTTTTCAATGATGAAGAACAAATGGACTGATGTGAGCAACAGATGCTCACCAGAACTGATAAATTAAGAGTTTCAAATTCTTATAAATTTTGACATGCCCTGCAAAGAGTTTTTTAATGTATTAAAAAATGACAGTAAATTGCTAAATCAGTTTAAAAATAGAAAGTGTCGTTAAAAATTAAATACTTATGGCCGGTTTTTCCAAGTATTGTTAGAAAATTTAACGACTGTTAAACTCTAAACAGTTTGTTAATTAATAAAATTGTATGTTTTCAACACCAGTTTGGTTTAACAGATTGTTAACAGTTTTTAATTTTAAATGTAGGATTTCGGGCAGTTAACTCGTTTAACAGTTAGTTAAATATGGCCGATGTCTCCACAGCTGTTCGAACAGAAGTTGCGAAATTAATATTTTGTGTCTCTCTGTCGGGAATTTTTAGCATATGACTGGTAATATAACGTTTAAAAATACTTTGGACTGTTTAAATACATCAGTATTATTTTATTTCTTTCGTATTTCGTATCCATAATAGCAATGAGAAAATATAACCTTACTTTGTAATTATTATTCAGCACGTAACCTACAACTTTCACTTGTCAACTGCCTATTGCTCAATATGCTCTGTTCTGTGGCAGCCTGTTAATACAGGGAGCTGTTATCTTTTAGATAAATAAATAATATGGAGCGTGGTCTACTATAACAGGTTGTCATTTTATGCAAGTTTCATGACTCACTCTATAATATAGAATTTAAAGATTAATTTTAGCCAATAAAAAATTGTCTTACATGTGTAGAATCATTACCAACTGCTGTTGAGTAGTTAAAATAGTGCTAACAGACGTTATAGTTAAGTATTGGTTATCTTAAACAAAATTATGTTGAACAAATGGAAAATACATTAACAAAGCATTAAAAATAAACAGACTGTTAATTTAACATTCATTAAGCAAAATTAAACATTACTTGGACAAACTGGCCATAAGACATAAAAATGTGAATGTATGTACAATGGTTGTATGTGTAATCCTTCAATAAGTAATTTTTTAATAGAAATTAGGAAAGCATGAGTCACTAAAAAAAAGTCGATAAATTTTTTTTTTTTTTTACTTTGAAAATTTGGCAACCCTACAACTGACATTTAATTAAAAGATTGCACACACTGGTGTATTGTGTGATGCAAATAAAGAGATGAACGTGGAACACACAAAAAAATGCACAGCATTTCCACAAGATGACATCATACAAATATACCCAGGTTCGATACTCAGTCCCAGAACAATTTTTCCCTTCAATATTATTCAAATCAGTTTTACAGGAAGCTAAGACTGGAAGCCACATTCGTAAAATTATACACTACTTTTCCCTTCAAGAGCGTATTTAGTGAAATGTTACGTTTTATTTAACGACGCTTGTAACTGCCGAGGTTATATCAGCATCGCCGGTGTGCAAGAATTTTGTCCCGCAGGAGTTCTTTTACATGCCAATAAATCTACTGACATGAGCCTGTCACATTTAAGCACACTTAAATGCCATTGACCTGGCCCGGGATCGAACCTGCAACCTCGGGCATAGAAGACCAGCACTATATCAACGGCATCAACCAGGCCGACCGTATTTAGTGAAAGTTTCAAGTATTGAAAAAATAAGGATGGGAAACCCATTATCATTATTAAATTTATCTCTTCTATAACGAAAAATGTTTAGAAGATGAACTGAATTTGTTGCCTGTTAAAAGCAGTTCTGGACAATTGGCCACAGAAAATTGGTAACTGGGACAATTGGCCACAGATTATTGGTAATAGGGACAATTCGCCACAGATAGACAATTTGCCACACCGTCCATTATCCAAAAATGGGACCGTAACAATTTATTTAAATGTGAATTAGTGGCAAATATGATAAGTTTCACGTCGTCCTCCGGTTCAAAATACAACCACCAACTTTCTCCTTGTACGGTCTTAGTGTATCTGTCGGCTATAACGTTCAGTTCGTCAATATTCCTGGCACGGCGCACAGTTTTTTTAATATATAGTTTCTTCGGTAGATCACATTGGCTTCGCTTGCAATATGCTGTAACTCATTTTGAATAATGACAGACGTTGGATCTCGGGAAGTCCCGCCCTTGCCTTCATGTTCTCTACACATTCCTTTGCCTTAATCCTTCCCCAGTCTGCAGAATGATTCTTGTGTTCAGACGGTTCTTTGACGACACTGCTTCCATCTTCTGATAACGTGACTGTTGCATTACACCCGCCACGCATGTCACAGCGCCAAGCAACCCCATTCTTATTTTCTCTAAGTCTCGTGTACATGTAGCCAAGATATATTAATTTGTCAGAGCCTCTTTCTGATTTTGTGAAGCGAATTTCTTCCGCCATAGTTCCTAATTAGTTTACAGCTTCTGGATTTGTCTTGTGTTACCATAGAAATATATTATAAATTGTTGCGAATTTGAGTATTGCCTTGAATTTTAATGTGTGGCTAATTGTCTTTGATATGAATTTAAATTATGTGGCGAGTTGTCTTTGATACGAATTTAAATTATGTGGCAAGTTGCCTCTGTGGCCAGTTATCCCCAACCCTGTTAAAAGAAGTAGAGTTAAGATACTTGCAGAGCCTAAGTTTATTTTCTTTACATAATTAACAAATTAATTCTGACACGAATAATTTATGAGATGTTTAATATCGTAATGTGAGACTAGTTAAAGTCAGGCTGTCAGCATTTGAACTGCCACACAGCAGTACAAAGAAAAGCCACAAAATTGTTCATAATTACTGAAATCGTACACAGGTTATATATTTGTAGTTTTTTAGTATTAAACACTGATTTCATGTTATTTATGACTAGATTAGATTATTCTCGATGCTTTGTATCCTTCCACAATTTCCCCCTCTTCGATTTTTCTCGTCCGAATTAAAAAAAAAAAGAGGGAGAAATTACGAGAGTAAATACGGAAATTAAAAATAACCACAAAAAATTACAAAATATCTTCAATCCCTTAATTCCTCTTCATAGATTATAGTAATTATTATTAATTAACGACTTTTGTCCACTAATAAATAGTCATTAGCTTTAAAAAAAATCCAATATCTACTTAATAGTATTAGGCGTATAGATTTTCTATTATTGCACATAAAAATAAATCCGCAATGCGACAGTCCATTAAAAGGAAGGGCTGGCCTCACATCCACATGCTTCAGCAGAGGTGAACGATCATCCAACCAGAACGGAGGTATCATATGGTTAGTATGATGATCCCCTAGCCGTTATAGCTAGCATTCTTTACCAGATTTTGCTACCTAGCATAGTTCACGATTATGAGTGGGCACTGGTCCCATACACTGGCAGAAATTTCCTCCCCCACGAGGACTCGAACCAGTGTGCATTCTATAAAGCGAGTTCTAGGCAGGATGCCTTAGACCACATGGGACATTACTGCACATAACTCAGATAATTTTTTTAAATTTTTATTTATTCCTCTCACACCTCAACAATGTCTCAAGGGGCAGCTTTCTTTTCTCTGCGGAAAAGATACTCTCAACCCACAAGAATCAAAAGCACTCTTCCACAGGACATTCTACTAGACTCTTCAAATTCATCTGATGAAGAACACATAATTTTATAAATTTATGAAATAATTATTTTCAAACATTCTTTTTTCTGTCACAGAGGGACCCATAAATTGATCGACTTCCTTCTTGTTATTTAATTGCACAGGCCTGCTATGAAAAAAAAAAAACCTTTTAAAAAATTTTGGCTCTTCTTCATGTATTTTTGTGTGCTGAGGCCAGAAATGATATCATCATTTTTACATAAAATTATATTTTATGTTTTATAGTACACCGGTGATTTTGCTGCATCCATAAACCAGTGCTCTAATGTAAAATTTTGTACTAACCTGTTGATGAGCATGAGAAACACAATCTAGAAGGCTGTGTGATGCAGAAAGTGAAAGTCCTAAAGAGTTTACCAGTCTAAACTCAATGATTTAATAAGAGATTTAAGATTACCCACGTAGGTTTATAAGCTATTTCTTATTTAATTACACTTACTTGAATATTGAGATGAAATGAAATCACAACGCAACACAAGTGAATTATGTATTGAAATTAATATCAATGCCAATATAGTCTAGAAAATATTACATCCAAAACGTATAATTTGAAAAAAAATTATTAAAATCGTTTGCTTACAAATGCACTTACCATTAAAACATGGAAAAACGATATATTTTATGCCACTTTAATTTAATGCTACATACTGAAATAATAATAATAATAATAATAATAATAATAATAATAATAATAATAATAATAATAATAATGATAATAATAATAAAGTATTATCAATGTTTTGCTTATTTACCACATTTCATCTTTGTGTTGCAAGGTGTTTCCTGAATGGTTCAGTAATTTATGAAATACTATATTTTCCTCTTGGACTTCTCACATATTATGTTGGTAATTAGAATTAATACGATCTAATATTAAAATTTATTTTGTCTGGTAACATGAAATGCATTGCTTTGACTGAACAGTTTACGATTAACAAGACCTAACCTAAAAATATATTCAGTTTGATCACGTGAAATGATTAGTACGAATTCCGAAAACAGGATACCACTTTGAAATGTATAGCCCACTTAAAATACTTAAAAGCGCTTTCTTTCTTGGAGAAGTCACTACCATGCTATTCCCTCCATTGGATATTGTAATAAAAATTTTAACAAGAAATAAATTCATTAAAATGTAAAATATATTTCTGTCCATGTTTCATACCGTAGCTATTTCTTATTTAATTACACTTACTTGAATATTTAGATGAATCGAAATCACAATGCAAAACAACTGAATTATGTATTGATATTAATATTAATGCCTGTATTACTAATTAATTATTAATTCACAAGCTTAGGTACTTGCATTTTCATGAGTTTCCTTTATTGCAAACCGAAATTATTGCTGCCAACATAACAGTTAGAAAAATAACTGCCAGTTGTAGTATTTGACCCGAAATTCGAAACAAAGTTGGTAAAAGAAAATTCAACCTGAGAGCTATAATCCACTAGCATATGTAGTAATAGGGCGAAAATGGTTAGGTTTCACCCTTAGGGTATTAAGGCCGTGTCTCAAAGCTTCATTTTCAGCTGAAGTGAACTAGATTGTTGACTAAATAGCCGGATGTGACATCAGAAGTTACGAGCCAAAGCTATGTAGTGCATAGCAATCAAGTTCGTAGCAGCTAGTAAACGAAAATGCTTGCTCGATTGTTGACTTGTATACTAAACAAACATGGGGGTTATGAAATCTGAATTTGCTTTGGAAATAAAATGAGTTCAATGTAGAATAACACGTTAACTTGGAACATTGACATTGAAGGTATCTGTGTTATATTTCTTTAATACTGTAATATTTCAGGCCCTTATTTCTTCCACATTTATTTCGATTGTTGATAGCCAAACCTAATTTTCATAGATATCTTTTGAACATCTTTTACAATTCTACATCTTTGTACGTTTCTGTTCTAGTGTCTCAGGAAATTACCATTCAGTTCATAAACCTCAGAATTAAGTTTCTTGAACTGTTTACTGGAAAACTGTTTATAAACAAAGAATTCGAATTTCCAAAAAATAACAGCTGATAACTCGTAATTAAACTGCATTAGGACACTGCCTTCTTAATTTAGTGCTATACCGTAATTTCATGGCTTTCAGAAAAATAGTTTACGAAGAAGGCCATGATTCCAGCATACATGTTCAAAGCTCTCCAGTGTGTAGTTTACAAGTCAGCTAGCTAGTTGCTAGTTATTAGCATGTAGTATAGACTTGAGCTTTGAGACACGGCCTAAGTAAGGTGATCTGGACTATAATTTGTCCTCATTTCAGAAAATTTCTACAATTTAATTTCCACTTGCATTATTCTTCATTCAGGCTGTTGCGTATGTACCATCTTTCCACAATTTCATAACACGAATTTCACAAGAAACAAATTGCTAATGTCACATGATTGTTGGGCAAAATTCGTATAATATATGTACTAACCAACACACTGTCGTTAAGACACATTTCTATACCATCTTCACTCAAAAACCTCTTTTATTACTCTGTCCTTGCACGAACCTGCCATTTAATAAAGTGTCGCATATTGCAAGACTTTGAGCTTCGACACGACTATCATTCAACTTGAAATGGTCACACTTTCTGCCTCTAACATTCACTTAAGTTTGATAACGTTGTACATTAATTGTCATTTTCCATTTATCACACTGACATTATGCTTTTGGCACGATTTAGTGCTTTATGAGCAAATAAAACACAGGAATAAAATTAACACAACAAGTATATAGCTTCATTGATTAGCACTGTTATCACATATGTAGAAATCAAATAATAGCTTTCCACGAATTAAAATATTATGTTCAATAACCTTCCACTTAAAACAACAATAGAATTAATTTCTTGAGCTCGTCCGATATTGCTGGTCGATATGATAAAGCTTTAAGTATATTATTCTACAATGCAAAAAAGATAACAAAACACATTATTACAAACAATGATTATTGTTAAGGTTATTGAAGTTGCTGGTTTCACTTATTATTACAGCAAAAATTGTTCACACACAAGACATTCTGTCATCCCAACTTTTACCATTAGGTAGAACAGGGGGCATATGATAAAGATAATGGAATGTTAACAATTTGTGTGGGAAAAATAATGGAACATTCTTCAGAATATAATGATCAGATATCTGTGGCTCATAATTTTCACCATGTGAAAGTATTACAGTACACCATTACCTTTCCTCGTATGTATAAAAGCAACGTAGTATAAAATGCCAATGGGCAAAATGTAAACCAACAATAATATTTTTCTTAGCTGCACAATTTCATTTTATGGAGGGAAAAATTACCATGACAACCATTTTGAGTGTATTCGCTTCCTCTCGTCAGAGAGAACATGGCTGCCAAATCTATGAAATAACTTTCAATAGAAAATGCTGCCATTTATATTTATTTGAAGATGCGATTAATGGAAATTGATTCCATTAAAGAGAAGAAAAACACGAATAAAATAGAAATATATATTACATTTTCAATTAACCTACATGCACAAATAAGCAGTTTGAGGCATTAGAAGGAAATTCAAAATGTACATAAAAGGAGTTAAAAATAAATAAACATCGTGAGAACGTTAACGTAGCAACGCCTACATCTAAACCTGCTTGCAATTTATAAAATGTACATCCCTTTGAAAATGAATAGGTATACAAACACAAGATAAAAAGTACAGTACATTACCTCAAATTACTTACTTGTGTTCTCTTTATGAAGCCCTCGTCTACATGACGATACTCAACCTAACCTAACCTAACCTAACCTGTGCACATGATGGGTTGAGGGCTAGCTGGCTGGTTGATGGTTGTAGGCAGCTCACTCAGGCCAGAGCGAGGCCCGCTCGTTAACTAGTTAACAACAACTTCCATCACAATTACTTTTATTTACTCCTCGGCAATGACCTTGTTCCAACAGAACTGAGTCCATCCCCTCGGCTACGAGACCGATGAAGTGTAGAGAGACCTTCCCCTGGACAAACAACAGTCATCACTTTCAACACGATATATGTTGACAAACAATGTTTTTTTTTTTTATTGGGTTATTTTACGACACTGTATCAACATCTCAGGTTATTTAGCGTCTGAATGATATGAAGGTGATAATGCCGGTGAAGTGAGTCCTGGGTCCAACACCGAAAGTTACCCAGAATTTGCTCGTATTGGGTTGAGGGAAAACCCCAGAAAAAACCTCAACCAGGTAACTTGCCCCGACCGGGATTCGAACCCGGGCCACCTGGTTTCACGGCCAGATGCGCTGACCGTTACTCCACAGGTGTGGACAACAATGATCTTCAATAGTAATGAATGCCTTGATGTTTACGAACTTTGTGTTTCATACAATTCATAAAAATTAAAAAAATTCGTACAGAATGACATGTAGGGAATCACAATCAAAACTCGGGCTAAATCTTTGGCAGCCATAGAATTTAATAGCACACTTTCAACTATATCTGCTTTTATAGGTAATGTGAAGAAGGGGGAGAAAAATCGACAGATGTATAGCTTTATACAGAACTACATGTGGGTGCAATCACATAAAGAGGATACTAGGAGAACAAGGGGAATCAATCAATCTTCTTAATGTATCCAGCTGTTTGCTGACAACATAAAGTCCACTATAGTCCACTGTAGTCTTTAGAACAAGGGGAAGACAAGGATAAAGAAGGAAGACAAAGGAATCAAGGGCAAGACAAGGAGAACAAGGACAACACAAGAAGAACAAGGAGATTACAAGGAGAATAAGGAGAATGCAAGGAGAATAAGAGGCATACAATGAGAACGGGAATACAAGGAGAACAAGAGGAATGCAAGGAGAAAAAGGAAAATACAAGAACATGGGGAAGACAAAGAGAACAAGGGAAATACAAAAAGAACAAGAACAATACAAGGAGAACAAGGGGAATATAAGGATAAAGAAGTGAAGATAAGGAGAACAAGGATAATACAAGAAGAACAGGGGATTACAAGGGGAATAAGGAGACTGCAAGGAGAAGAAGGAAAATACAAGAACAAGGGGAAGACAAGGAGAACAAGGGAATTATAAGTAGAAGAAGGGTAATGCAAGGAGAATAAGGGGCATACAAGGAGAACAAAGAGGAAACAAGGAGAACAAGGAGAATGCACGAAGAATAAAGGAGAACAGAGAAAATACAAGAAGAAAGAGGGAACACAAAGATAAGAGGTATACAAAAAGAACAAAGGCAATACTAGGAGAACAAGGGGAATATAAGGAGAACAACAGAAAGAAAAGGAGAACAAGGGGCAGAGGAAAACAAGGAGAAGACAAGAAGAACAAGAGGAGGACAATGAGAACAAGGAGAAGAAGGGTACCATAATACAAAAATAAGAAAGGGAAGACAATGTGAAGAAGAGAAAGAGAAAGATAAGAAGAACAAAGAGAATATAAGAAGAATACAAGAAGAATAATGGGAAGACAAGAAGAACACGGGGGAATGCTAGGAGAACAAGGGGAATATAATGAAAACAAAGGATAATAAAAGGAGAACAAACACAATGAGAACAACGGGAATAGTAGGTGAACAAGGAGAAAATATAAGAAGAACACAGGAGAATGCAAGGAGAACAAGGGGAAGACGAGACCTAGGGGAAGACAACGAGAACAAGGGGAATATTAGGAGAACAAGGAGAATATAAGGAGAACAATGGGAAGACAAGAAGGACAAGGGGAATATACTAGAAATACCAGGATTTGAACCCAGGACCTCTCGAATGCAAGTCCAGTATTTTACCACTGAGCCACCTTGCTCAGTCCTAGAGGCATTATTTGGTTAGAACATACAATGGTTCACAAATAGAAAACTGGCAAATTTCATAACATTGCTCCTCCGAATTACAACTCACCTCTGCTACTGCTCCTTTTCATAGTTCCACTTTCTGATTGCCTACTACTGCTGCCAACTCGCATGGCACGACCCCGACGGTCTTGGATCAGCTTATCTGCTCGCACAAAAATTCCACATTTGGGCCTGCATGTGAAGTAGCGCACACCTTGCACTGACCCATCGTTTTTACCTAAGAAAACAAACATCTCACATTAGCATCATCGAATACATGTACCTAATTACAATAAAATTAATCTTTGTATAAAGTTTTCACCACTACAATTTCTATGAACAATTTTTACATTTTTTTACAATAATTTGTAATCGGTTCGATTAATTGATTAAATCGACAGCTCTAATTTAAATACAGTAAAACCTCGTTAATATACTCCAGCTTGTAATTCTACCCCATTCTTTACATTATTTTTATGCGATCCCTGGACACTTCATATATAATCGTGCATAATTGTACCCTTTTATAATAATTCTTCCAAATTCCGCTTTTAGTGCTTTTTTTTTTTTTTTTTGGATCGAATATGGAGTAAAAAATTCCGTATAATAGTGAAACATGTAATGTCACAAACGCATGGTGAAAAAAGATATTGCTGTGACTATACTGAGTTATATTACCGTTATATTACCGGTTGTTCTGTATGGTTGTGAAACTTGGACTCTCACTCTGAGAGAGGAACATAGGTTCAGGGTGTTTGAGAATAAGGTGCTTAGGAAAATATTTGGGGCTAAGCGGGATGAAGTTACAGGAGAATGGAGAAAGTTACACAACACAGAACTGCACGCATTGTATTCTTCACCTGACATAATTAGGAACATTAAATCCAGACGTTTGAGATGGGCAGGGTATGTAGCACGTATGGGCGAATCCAGAAATGCATATAGAGTGTTAGTTGGGAGACCGGAGGGAAAAAGACCTTTAGGGAGGCCGAGACGTAGATGGGAGGATAATATTAAAATGGATTTGAGGGAGGTTGGGTATGATGATAGAGACTGGATTAATCTTGCACAGGATAGGGACCGCTGGCGGGCTTATGTGAGGGCGGCAATGAACCTTCGGGTTCCTTAAAAGCCATTTGTAAGTAAGTAAGTAATACTGAGGGTGACTGCACTATGAGTGCAAGAAAGAAATTTCATCCTCTACCCGAAAAAACCCTCTGGTGGGCACTGTCGGAAGTTGCACTTACAGGTAGCTTACTTTTCTTTGTATGAAAGGATTTTAACACCCAAAAGACTCTCTATCAATACATTCCTGTAATTTTTGTAAAATTTAGTCATCCTTTGAATTCTGTGGAGTGTGGATTGCAAAATGGCATAATAACCTATGAAATGCATACCTCTTTCATAATGGATGATGACGAGGATTCCTTGAACTGCATAGAAAATGTTAGCATCGAGATGCATTTACACGGTTCAATGTTTCTTTCAACTTTATGCATTCAAGCAATACTGAAAGACTGATATTCAATATTAATTAATTAATGACGTTCAAAATGGCGTACCATGTACTTACAAAATCTTCATGCATCTTAACTGAAGAGGCATTTTAAACTTGATTCAATATTCTTCCCAGATTGCATGCATACACACATGAAAAATTGACCTGTATAGATGCAGCTTAATAGAAGTACAAACACACGGTAAGTAACAATCAAAGATTTTTGTCATTTGAAATGAGCTCTTATTTGCATTTTGCACTAATACACAATAAAATATGTTTCCTATGAAGTGTGTCTAAATTGTTCTCATACAACATTTCCTGTCCAATGCTGTCCCGCATATTATGCCTGAAGGACACAGTCCCTTGACGAGCGCATTAAAGAGGTTTTACTGTACATCTATATATATAATTTGAACTGGTAATGGAAATTACAGGAAAATGGCTGAACGGATTTTAATAAATGACCCCTCATTTTGAAGCTTGGAACTCAAAATTTTTCAGAAAAATAGTAGTTTTGAGAGAAAATGTCAATTTTCAACATAATTTTCCTATTTTCCAAAATCCATCTGTCATCAGTTTTGAGAACTAGCTAATTGCATTTCAGAATAAAACAAAACACACACTACAGTAAAGAACATTACACGAAGGCCATGACCTGCAGGATTGCTGACATATTTAGAGTTAAAATTCAATTGGTTATTAAAAACTTGAAGACTCGCTAAAAATAATTTACAGGTTCGATTCTGTGGTGTGTAATTTTCTGGGTACAGCTGTGTATTGGATATCAAAAACTACAAAACTTGAGGTGGTTTGATGACATTATTACTATTAGAAATGAAATATTATTGTAGTTAATGCTATGATGTGACTATTTTTCATTAATTATACATGATTAATTATATGATATGAAAGTGAAACGTTTTGGGGTTATATAAGTAGATGTAGAGAATAACTTAAATTAGATCTTGATTTCTATATTTTACTGAGTGGCAGCTATATAGTATATATATATATATATATATATATATAGTATATGTTACTGAAAGCTATAAAACTTACGTAAGATAATAATATTATTAAAAATAAAATATTTTTATAGTTATTAATCAAGTGGGGTTGGGTCTTTTTCATATATTTAATGGCGGTGTGGTGTAGATATTTATATGCGTGGTTCTCTTCAGTATTGGCTCGAGAGAGAGTATCTTTCATTATTATGGAAGCAAATAACTTTCAGAATGTCTGGTATTCTTCATTGAAAACAAATCTGAAAAATGTTTATTTGAACGTCTAATGAACTTAGTTCGCAGCATTTGCTGCACAAACCACTAGTAGGGTATAATATGTTGAATCACTATAGCAACCTGTTGGAGCATCAAGTTCCACGCCGATCCAGGTACCACCAGCGAAGTCTGTGCCACCGATATAGGCAACAACACCAGACGAATTATATGGCCGGATAAGAACACTCTCGCCGAGCACAACCCAGTCAGGGGGCGGTGTGTCAGTCAAGCGGTGAAGATCTCGTCGAGAGCCAAACGAACTACTGCTGTCTCCTTCATCTGTTTCATTCAATTAAAAAACTACAATTACAAAGATTTTTCAAGACTATTTCATTTCTCTGATCCGTTAATACCCTAACAACAATGCACGTACGATAAAAAAAAATGCAGTGAAAACAAAAGGAAATATTGTACTAAAATTTATCTTTGTTCTATCATTAACATATTAGAAAAAATCCTGAAATGTAGGTTACAAGGTAGTTAAATAAATGCATACACATTAACATAACTAAAATATGAAATTCTTCAAATTACTGCTTTCTTTTTAAGAAAAATACATTCATTTCTAGTATTGATTAAGGGGGTGATGGGTGAAATTTCTATTTTCTACATTTTTTTAAGCTACGTCCTTAATTTTTTGTACACATAATCACAGTGTGATAGATAATGATGTGGTGAAGTTTCATTTCTGTGAGTTAATTAGTTTCTAAGTTATGAACAAAAATACTTTGAAAAATTTGCATGAAATGTGTTGCTCAATTTCTCAGAAAATGTTTTACTTTTTTTCTTCCGAGACCAGTGGCATATTTAGAAAAACACTAGTTTTCCTATGTTTTTAATACAAAGGGGGAACAATTTTTATAACCACTGCATACCTAAAAATAGAAATTTTACATTGCCACTATAAATATTTCATTTTTTATTTAAAAAAGTATTCATGTAATCATAAAACCCATGCATTATTTCGTTAACCACAGTATATAGAATCAATCAATCAATACTCCTAATGTATCCAGCTGTTTGCTGACAACATAAAGTCCACTATAGTCTACTGTAGTCTATTCAGTTGTTGTTTTTCACGAGAAATGAGGGGTATTTTGATCGGTGTTCATTATAAATGCCTGTTGCTAGTAGCCAGAGTTGGGGTGTAGTCAGTATATACTGCAGAGTAGAGTTGGGTAGATTCATGAATGAATCGTTCATTCTAACGACTAATAATAAAGAATCGATTCACGATATCAATGAATCGTTGTTCAAAAGAATAGTAACGAATCCGATTCTATTTACTTGTTTGATGTAACTTTGTCAGCTGACATTTCTGAGCCGTACCGAATGCTCCCGAGTGAGAGTGAAATCAAAATACTGCATTTGTTAAGTGTAAAAAATAATTAACACAAACCTGAAATTTGCATGGTTAAATAGAGATGTAATGCAAAAAATTGTACTTGATAATAAGGTTCAGTTGATAAATTATAATTAAGAAACACTATCTTGGATAATTTTGTTGACTAATGGAGGTCAT
Source organism: Periplaneta americana (assembly GCA_025594305.2). Classification (NCBI taxonomy): domain Eukaryota; kingdom Metazoa; phylum Arthropoda; class Insecta; order Blattodea; family Blattidae; genus Periplaneta; species Periplaneta americana. The sequence goes on from JAJSOF020000023.1 coordinate 10,393,744, forward strand.
GATGAATGGTTCCAGTCGATGAGAAAGAGACAATCCAATGTTTCGCATCTATGCGAGAAATGTGGAATGTTTTTGTTCTACCCATGGTTTGCAAAGGGAAGTGTCCTGTGAGTCGTTCGTTGATCATTCAAAAGAATAGTTGGAATCGCAGACTGGGAAGAATCGTGAAATCATTGACGATTCAAAAGAATAGTTGAAATCACAGACTGGGAAGAATCGTGAACTCGTTGGCGATTCAAAAGAATAGTTGGAATCGCAGACTGGGAAGAATCGTGAACGAATCGTTAGAATCGATTCGTAATGTATGATTGAATCATTGGAATCGACTTCTGAATAAGAATCGTGTTGCACAACTCTACTGCAGAGCTGTGTCTTCTGCAACTGGTGCTGATGATTTTAATTTACTTCTTTATATTTTACATTAGATGACACAGCTGGATTCAACGTTATTGGCACCTGTCCTTGGTTGTTTGGCTAGTGAGCAAGCTGTGTGTTGCGTCATAAGAAAGAAATTTAATCACAAATGTGCATAGGAGTGGAAGGGGGAAGAGGAAGAATGAAAATAATATCTGTGCTCTTAGTTGAGGGACTCTCATGTCAAGCAAATATAAGTCATTATAACATTGTTTAGTCAATAGACGTAGTGGTTAGTAACAGGACGTGTGGAAGAATAAGGCGGAGTGTACCGCGACATGATAAGAAGGAAGTGTTACGGTACGGTCACACGTTGCTACTTCTGCAGTGGTGCAGTACAAAAAACTGCGCAACTCTCTTACTGCGACGTGTGAACAACGGTGCAACCCGAAAAGTAGCGGCTGCTGAACCTGCTGCCCGCTACTTTTCCATGCTGCGCACAGCTTAAAAGTAGTGACGTGTGAACAGGGTTCTCAGGGTTGCAGCCGCAGCATTTCTGATATCGGTTTTGTTGAAACTTTTGCTGCAGTTGCGACCAGTGTTGCCACCCAAATGTGCCAATGATACTTTTATTGTTTGGATATATTTTAATGTTAGATGTGATCAAAATAAATTATTTGTAACAGTTATTAAATGCACAACACAGTCTGAGCATATTTGCTGACGATATAATTCATTTTTTTAATTTTCCATAGCATAGTTCCAAACAGGAGGGTTGTCAACATTGATTACGTGAATATGCTGTTGGTTATCATTTAAGTATATAGGCGTTTTTAAAAGCTTTATAGTAAAAATAATGCCAATTTCTGAATACTAGTTAGGACAGAAAAGCAAATGCTTTCGCATGAGTTTCTTAATAATGCGAACATAACCAAAAAATGTATATTGAGAAGTCAACACGGAGATGGAAACCTGCAGCATGACTGCGGCTGCAAAAGTAGCGCCTTGTGTGTGAACAGACTCGCAACCTCCAGTTGCAACTTTTGCAGCACTCGGGTTACGCAGCACGAAAAGTAGCGTGCAGCGCGCTACTTTTGGCTTACGTGTGAACACGACACGCAACTTTTGCAGCTGCAGTACAAAAGTTGCACAGCAAAAGTAGCGACATGTGACCGTACCTTTAGATGTTATGACTGCGCGGCCTGACCTGTGTGACCCAGCCTGCCAGTAGTGATGAGTAACTCGCTCTTGGTCTATCTATTTACTTTTTGCAGAGGCCAAAATGCCTGAATCAAGGTGTACATCCGATTAGATCAGACAGATTTTATTAGATCAGATCAGATCGGTTACATTAGTTGATATCAGATTGGTTTTTAATTCTGACAATTAAGGTCTTCACTTTTTCGTGACTAGCCTTGACACTGATCCTCATTTTGTGAGTTGCAGAATATTAGTCACATGTGTCTAGTCTCACCTTCATTGCCCAGTCTCTCACTGGATGAGTCGTGAGAGCCTGTCATTCCATTGTGACCAATCAGACTGGCACTGTGCAGCCTTTGCTCCAATTTGAGGGCAGCTTTACTCTCTGACACGTGGGGCCGTGCCATTGGGAATGACGCACGCTGCTGGCTCGAAGCCTGGCTCTTATTTCCAGCTTTACGCCGACGCACCACCTGTAAGTTGACAATTACATTTACATCAACTACATCTAATGCAATCTTCGTGAAGCTGCTTGTACATTATCAATTTTTTCTTCCAATTCAATATTTTACAAGAAAACTATACTTCGTTCCATAATGTCTGACAGGAGAAGTAAAGATTGCCAGCAGAGGAGGAGAGAAGTATACTTGCTATTCAATCAATGGCAGAAGCTCATTCCATGCTCAACTTGAAGTTGGGCAGTCTGAAGCGTTTTACCCTGGGCCAACTTTAAGACAAGCATGGAAATGGAATGAGACCTCTGCCATTGGTTGAATAGCAATTATACTTCTCTCTTCCTCTGTCGGCAATGTTTACTTCTCCTGTCAGACATTATTAAGTCAAACTTTAGCCACATTATTAAGTTTACACAAGTCTGGTCGTATTGTGGGATGGAACTCTTCTACCAGGAAAGAGTCCAGCAAATAGGTCTCTTAACCTTTTTCAAAGAATTGTCTCCATACAGTTCAACAAATAAAATCTTTTCTTCTGCAGTATAAAATCCATTGTTTCAGGATTAATGCTATAAAACTGAATTTCAGTTGGCAATAATCAGTAGATAGTCTTCTTTTCTACAAGGCCTACTAATTTATTACACATGGTCAGCTACATGAAAATCCACTTTCAATTTTTTATACATGGATTGCTTATACTTACTTACAAATGGCTTTTAAGGAACCCGAAGGTTCATTGCCGCCCTCACATAAGCCCGCCATCGGTCCCTATCGAGTGCAAGATTAATCCAGTCCCTATCAACATATCCCACCTCCCTCAAATCCATTTTAATATTATCCTCCCATCTACGTCTTGGCTAATGGATTGCTTATGGCAATGTTAATTCCCTATGTACTATAGTTTAAAATACACATGGTATACAGTATATATAGGCCTACGCATAACACATACACGCAATATTTCCATGATTATTGCGTGAAAAACCTCAGGGTATAATAAACAGAAAATGGAGCAAGACAGATTGTGTGGGGCACATAATTGATCTTACACTTCTGTTTCCATGATACCACGAGTGACATAACATTACAATCTTTCTCTCTTTTACCTCGAACATAGACGTTTTACTTCGGAATATGTATGATAAGAACTTTCTTGTGTTAAATTTTAACGTACCTTGTTAACATGTTTCGACCTATTTTGGGTCATCTTCAGAACTGGTCGTTGTTGGTCTTGGTGCCTCTTGTTTCCTGTGAGGGTGCGTTCGTAGTGTAGAGTCAAAGAGTGTATGTGTTTTGAAATTGAGTTGTGTGTTGAGAATATCGTTGGAGTGTGTTTTCGTGTGTCTGTATATTTCATATTGTTCTAGTGTGTTGAGTTTCTGGCTTTTTGTTGGATGTGCAGTATTTCCATGTCTGTGTTGATGTCTTTGTAGGTGTGGTTGGCATTTGTGATGTGTTCTTTGTAACGTGTTTGAAATGATCTGCCTGTCTGTCCTATGTAAAAGTTGTTGCACGTTACAAAGAACACATCACAGCCATAACAAAATTACAAAACACCTCTACATATGCAGAACACATCACAAATGCCAACCACACCTACAGAGACATCAACACAGACATGGAAATACTGTACATCCAACCAAAAAGCCAGAAACTTAACACACTAGAACAATATGAAATACACAGACACACGAAAACACGCCCCAACGATATTCTCAACACACAACTCAATTTCAAAACACATACACTCTTTGACTCTACACTACGAACGCACCCTCACAGGAAACAAGAGGCGCCAAGACCAACAACGACCAGTTCTGAAGATGACCCAAAATAGGTCGAAACATGTTAACAAGGTATGTTAAAATTTAACACAAGAAAGTTCTTGTCATACATATTCCGAAGTGATACAGTGTTAAAAGTTGTGTAATCAAGATGTATAGACGTTTTACATCAAAAGAAAAGAAAAGCACTAAATTCTTAACACATATCACAGTGTAACAGAAAAGTTTTAAGAGATACACCAAGAACATTAAAAACAAAGCCAATTTTGAACAAAAAATAAAACGAAAGTCCTTAACCATGAGAAACAGACAGCTACATCTAAAAAGCATCACAAGAATAATGTCATACCTTTCCAGGAGGCAGACGAGTGTGAACAATTGATGTTCCTTCACAGGGAGACTCGTCATCACCAGAATTTGTGAGCGATGTGTTCACGGTCTCCGGGGACGACACTGCCTTGCTGGATATCGATTCAGTCTCTGCAAGGGCCTGCATGTCCTCCGAGGGCGACGTGAACGTGCTGTCACACGCTGCTATCCTCGAAGCTTCAGACTGGCTGTCTGACGTGGGGCTCTCTGTCGTCGAGAGGCCGCAGTCCCGATTGCTGGATGCAGGTTCCTGCGTCTCTTCAGCAGGCTTTTGGAGTTCGTCACAACCTTCGTTGATAGTATGCGGTTCCTTCACAATTGCAACCTCTTCCTCACTATAGTTATTTGTAGCTCCTAAATTACTTGTATGACTATTTGTTAAATCCAAACTTAGAGAATTCCTGTCAGGCACAGATGAAGTCGAGACTTGTGCCCTCATCAAGTTTCCTTCAGTATTTTGTGTGAGCAACGGCCTTCCTGCTGGGTCTACGTTATTGCCTACTCTCTGAACACTCTGTGACATCTCTACTTGGTTTTGAGATGAAACTTCATTACTAGATTGAATTTCGTTCTTAACTGTAGGGCCAATTCTATTGCAATTTAATTTATTAGTAAAATCTCCATCTTTATCCAAAGTTTGATTGCCGACCTCTGACACTGGTTGGAGTTGTTCTACAAGCATCATGGCCCGGTTTTCTATGTCTGGTGTTTCGTCTACGCTGATGCTTCGAATTGATATAGAATCTTCACTGGACAGATTTGTACTTGACACAGCCTGCGATCCATAACCGCTGGAGTGACAGAAAGAGAATAAGTGACGTTACAGACTAATTATACATGAACTTACGTCAACCAAAGCTTCTGCTGAAAGATGATGGTTGAAATAACTGTAAAACTTATCAACAATGCTGAAAAATTAATGTGTGAAATAATACAATTGTAAAACTCAACAACAATGCTGAAAAATGTATGTGTGAAAAAAACAGTAAAACTTAACAACACTGTTGAAAGATGGTTGTGTGAAATACAGTAAAACTTATCAGCACTGCTGAAAGATGGTTGTGTGAAATAACAGTAAAACTTATCAATAATGCTAAAAGATGATTGTGTAAAAATAGCTGTAAAACTTATAAACACTACTGAAAAATGACTGTGTGAAATATCAGTAAAACTTAACAATGTTGAAAAATGATTGTGTGAAGTGGCTGTAAAACTTATCAAGATTGCTGAAAGATGGTTGTGTGAAGTGATTGTAAAACGTATCAAGATTGCTGAAAGATGGTTGTGTGAAGTAATTGTAAAATGTATCAAGATTGCTGAAAGATGGTTGTGCGAAGTAATTGTAAAACATATCAAGATTGCTGAAAGATGGTTGTGTGAAGTAATTGTAAAACATATTAAGATTGCTGAAAGATGGTTGTGTGAAGTAATTGTAAAACGTATCAAGATTGCTGAAAGATGGTTATGTGAAGTAATTGTAAAACATATTAAGATTGCTGAAAGATGGTTGTTTGAAGTAATTGTAAAACATATTAAGATTGCTGAAAGATGGTTATGTGAAGTAATTGTAAAACGTATCAAGATTGCTGAAAGATGGTTGTGTGAAGTAATTGTAGAACATATCAAGATTGCTGAAAGATGGCTATGTGAATTGTAAGATTGCTGAAAGATGGTTGTGTGAAATAACAGTAAAACTTAACAATAATGCTAAAAGATGATTGTGTAAAATAGCTGTAAAACTTATAAACACTAGATTGAAAAAGATTGTGTGAAAATAAAACGTATCAAGATTGTGAAAGATGGTTGTGTGAAGTAATAAAGATTGCTGAAAGATGGTTGTGTGAAGTAATTGTAAAACGTATCAAGATTGCTGAAAGATGGTTGTGTGAAGTAATTGTAAAACATATCAAGATTGCTGAAAGATGGTTGTGTGAAGTAATAATTGTAAAATGTATCAAGATTGCTGAAAGATGGTTATGTGAAGTAATTGTAAAACTTATCAAGATTGCTGAAAGATGGTTATGTGAAGTAATTGTAAAACGTATCAAGATTGCTGAAAGATGGTTGTGTGAAGTAATAATTGTAAAATGTATCAAGATTGCTGAAAGATGGTTATGTGAAAACTTATCAAGATAATTTATGTAAAACTATCAAGATTGCTGAAAGATGGTTATGTGAAGTAATTGTAAAACGTATCAAGATTGCTGAAAGATGGTTGTGTGAAGTAATAATTGTAAAATGTATCAAGATTGCTGAAAGATGGTTGTGAAGTAATTTGTAAAATGTATCAAGATTGCTGAAAGATGGTTATGTGAAGTAATTGTAAAACATATCAAGATTGCTGAAAGATGGTTGTTTGAAGTAATTGTAAAATGTATCAAGATTGCTGAAAGATGGTTGTGTTAAGTAATTGTAAAACATATCAAGATTGCTGAAAGATGGTTGTGTCAATTTTAAACGTATCAAGATTGCTAAAAGATGGTTGTGTAAAATAACAGTAAAACTTATCAATAATGCTAAAAGATGACTGTGTAAAAATAGCTGTAAAACTTATAAACACTACTGAAAAATGACTGTGTGAAAGATGGTAAAACTTAACAATGTTGAAAAATGATTGTGTGAAGTGGTAAAACTGATTGCTGAAAACTTAATCAAGATTGCTGAAAGATGGTTGTGTGAAGTAATTGTAAAACGTATCAAGATTGCTGAAAGATGGTTGTGTGAAGTAATTGTAAAACTTATCAAGATTGCTGAAAGATGGTTATGTGAAGTAATTGTAAAACGTATCAAGATTGCTGAAAGATGGTTATGTGAAGTAATTGTAAAACTTATCAAGATTGCTGAAAGATGGTTGTGTGAAGTAATTGTAAAACATATCAAGATTGCTGAAAGATGGTTGTGTGAAGTAATTGTAAAACACGTATCAAGATTGCTGAAAGATGGTTGTGTAAAAACGTATCAAGATTGCTGAAAGATGGTTGTGTGAAGTAATTGTAAAACGTATCAAGATTGCTGAAAGATGGTTGTGTGAAGTAATTGTAAAACGTATCAAGATTGCTGAAAGATGGTTGTGTGAAGTAATTGTAAAACGTATCAAGATTGCTGAAAGATGGTTGTGTGAAGTAATTGTAAAACATATCAAGATTGCTGAAAGATGGTTGTGTGAAGTAATTGTAAAACATATTAAGATTGCTGAAAGATGGTTGTGTGAAGTAATTGTAAAACGTATCAAGATTGCTGAAAGATGGTTATGTAAAACGTATCAAGAATGGTAATTGTAAAACATATTAAGATTGCTGAAAGATGGTTGTGTGAAGTAATTGTAAAATGTATCAAGATTGCTGAAAGATGGTTGTGCGAAGTAATTGTAAAACATATCAAGATTGCTGAAAGATGGTTGTGTGAAGTAATTGTAAAACATATTAAGATTGCTGAAAGATGGTTGTGTGAAGTAATTGTAAAACGTATCAAGATTGCTGAAAGATGGTTATGTGAAGTAATTGTAAAACATATTAAGATTGCTGAAAGATGGTTGTTTGAAGTAATTGTAAAACATATTAAGATTGCTGAAAGATGGTTATGTGAAGTAATTGTAAAACGTATCAAGATTGCTGAAAGATGGTTATGTGAAGTAATTGTAAAACATATTAAGATTACTGAAAGATAGTTATGTGAAGTAATTGTAAAACGTATCAAGATTGCTGAAAGATGGTTGTGTGAAGTAATTGTAAAACTTATCAAGATTGCTGAAAGATGGTTGTTTGAAGTAATTGTAAAACATATCAAGATTGCTGAAAGATGGTTGTGTGAAGTAATTGTAGAACATATCAAGATTGCGTAAAGATGGCTATGTGAATTGTAAGATTGCTGAAAGATGGTTGTGTGAAATAACAGTAAAACTTAACAATAATGCTAAAAGATGATTGTGTAAAAATAGCTGTAAAACTTATAAACACTACTGAAAAATGATTGTGTGAAATATCAGTGAAACTTAACAATGTTGAAAAATGATTGTGTGAAGTAATTGTAAAACTTATCAAGATTGCTGAAAGATGGTTGTGTGAAGTATTTCAAAGCCTATCAACACTGCTGAAGGACGGTTGGGTGAAATAACTGTAAAACTTATGAACAATGCTGAAAAATGATGGTGTGAAATAACTGTAAAATTTAACAATGTTGAAAGATTATAGTTGGAAATTAAAGATGCGAGTACAAGATGGTGAAAGTCTGACACACAGAAAAAGGAGGAGAAAGGGAACAAATGACTAGCAGGAAGAGAAGATGAGGAGAGAAGGGAGGCAAAGGAAGAGAATAGTAGAATCCGCGGAAGTTCATGAAGGGCCAAGGCCAACCAACCAACTGCTGGCCTCACGTTCACATGTCTCAGCAGGGGTGAACAATTATCCAGCCAGTATGGGAGTATGTGTGGCCAGCACGATGATTCCCCCAGCTGAAAATATGACGAAAAGGAAAAAAAAAAAAAAGAGATGGGGAGAAAAAGGAGAAAGGAAATATATGAAGGAAAAGGAACAAAATGAAAAAGGAAGAAAAGGCCTGAGGAAAAGAAGAGAAAAAAGAAGAAGACGATGTTGAGGAAGAAATGGGGAAAATGAAAGGAAGAGGAGCAGATGAAAAAAAGAAAGGAAAGGAAGTTGAGGAGAAAAAGAGAAAAGAGAAGAAAAGAAGGGGAAAAAGAAAAACAAGAGGAAAAAAGAGAAGATGATATGAAAGAAAAATGACAAAGAAAGTGAAGATAAGAAGGAACAATGAAAGAGAAGATGAGGAAGGAAAGGAGAAGAAAATGAAAAAGTAAACATGAAAAGACGAAGAGAAAAAGATGAGAAGAAAAACAGGAAAGGAAACTGAAGAAGATGAGGAAAAATGTGAAAAATAAAAAAGAAGGAAAAGTAAAAGGATGAGGAAAAGCAAGTAAAAAGGTAAAGAAAGTGAAGATGAGGAGAAGAAGAACAAAAGAAATGCATGCCTTTGTCTATTTGTTCACACTTTATGGTCACTTTGTATAACAAAGCCAAATTATACAGCACTCAAGATTCCAAGTTATTGAGAACTAAGTTGCGGTCTGCTGTCTACCTCTATTCATTCAAAAAATATAATCCACCGAAACCCTACCATGACTTCTGGGACACAATGTATCACTAATGAGACTTCAGATGTATTCAGACAATTGTTCTTCCTCTGACACATCTAATACACAAAATTGCTTAGCACTTGGAAGAAAGCAGATATGTTTTACGATGTAAGAGTAATGGAACGGAGAAAAATTCTCTCCGGCGCCGGGATTTGAACCCGGGTTTTCAGCTCTACGTGCTGATGCTTTATCCACTAAGCCACACCGGATACCACCCCGGCGTCGGACAGAATCGTTTCAGATTAAGCTCCAGCTCTTGGGTTCCCTCTAGTGGCCGCCCTCTGCACTACGTCATAGATGTCTATGAACGTAGGACCGAAGTCCACACATGTGCTGAGGTGCACTCATTATGAGTTGGCCGGGATCCGACGGAATAAGCGTCGTCTTAAATCACGAAGTATGTACCGAAGTACATATAATATTTCCATGCAGAAATTCTGCGTCATTATACGATGTAAGAGTAATGGAAAGGAGAAAAATTCTCTCCGGCGCCGGGATTTGAACCCCGGTTTTCAGCTCTACGTGCTGATGCTTTATCCACTAAGCCACACATGATACCACCCCAGCGTCGGACTGAATCGTCTCAGATTTAGCTCCAACTCTTGGGTTCCCTCTAGTGGCCGCCCTCTACACTACGTCATAGATGTATATGAATGTAGGACCAAAGTCCACACATGTGCTGAGGTGCACTCGTTATGAGTTGGCCGGGATCCGCAGGAATAAGCGCCATCTTAAATCACGAAGTTATTTACGCATATCATACATATTATTTTAATGTATCAAAGTACATATGATATTTCCATGCAGAAATTCTGCGTCATCATATGATGTAAGAGTCATGGAACAGAGAAAATTCTCTCCGGCGCCAGGATTTGAACCCGGTTTTCAGCTCTACGTGCTGATGCTTTATCCACTAAGCCACACCGGATACCACCCCGGCGTCGGACAGAATCGTCTCAGATTAAGCTCCAACTCTTGGGTTCCCTCTAGTGGCCGCCCTCTGCACTACGTCATAGATGTCTATGAACGTAGGACCGAAGTCCACACATGTGCTGAGGTGCACTCGTTATTAGTTGGCCGGGATCCGACGGAATAAGTGCCGTCTTAAATCACGAAGTGATTTACGCATATCATACATATTATTTTAATGTACCGAAGTACATATGATATTTCCATGCAGAAATTCTGCGTCATCATACGATGTAAGAGTAATGGAACGGAGAAAAATTCTCTCCGGCGCCGAGATTTGAACCCGGGTTTTCAGCTCTACGTGCTGATGCTTTATCCACTAAGCCACACCGGATACCACCCCGGCGTCGGACAGAATCGTCTCAGATTAAGCTCCAACTCTTGGGTTCCCTCTAGTGGCCGCCCTCTGCACTACGTCATAGATGTCTATGAACATAGGACCGAAGTCCACACATGTGCTGAGGTGCACTCGTTATGAGTTGGCCGGGATCCGACGGAATAAGCGCCGTCTTAAATCACGAAGTGATTTACGCATATCATACATATTATTTTAATGTACCGAAGTACATATGATATTTCCATGCAGAAATTCTGCGTCATCATATGATGTAAGAGTAATGGAACGGAGAAAAATTCTCTCCGGCGCCGAGATTTGAACCCGGGTTTTCAGCTCTACGTGCTGATGCTTTATCCACTAAGCCACACCGGATACCACCCAGGCGTCGGACAGAATCATCTCAGATTAAGCTCCAACTCTTGGGTTCCCTCTAGTGGCCGCCCTCTGCACTACGTCATAGATGTCTATGAACGTAGGACCGAAGTCCACACATGTTTTAGTTTCCATGTTAGAAATTGAACTGAATTTACGATTCTTTCACTGACTACTAGGGAGTAGTAATAAGAATCTGATGTAAGTAGAAAAAGGATAAGTGTATCAGAGACAGACAACAACTTTCATTACAAATAACCCGGGAACTTTTCAGCGATGTATTACTTGGCTTTGTTATGTTTTATTTTATATCATTACCTCTCACAGAAAAAAATTATTCCAGAAGAGAAAATCTTCACTTATAAAGGCTAGAAAGAAATTTATTATGTGAGATAAGTTATTGAAGTTAGGTATTCTTACCTTGACGTTGTGCTCGGAGTCCCCATTTTAGTGGCTTGAAGTTCAGACAGAGAGTCGAGAGTTCGTGAGCTGGGCAGTGCAGTCTTCACTAATTGGTGTTGTTTGGACTGTGGACATTCGCCCTGTTAATCAATGTCACAAATGTACATTAACAGGCTATTTTATAAATTCACGTAGCATTATTACTGAACTGCTACAGAGTCAGAAGATCATAAATTATGTTGTGATTTTGCTCTGTACTTGGCACAATGCAGAAGAATTTCTGTAAAATCAGCTTGATGACTCTAGGTTAGTTCACAACGAAATTTAAATATTTAATCACTATTTGTTTATTAATACACTGAGATTGATGATGCCAAATTTGAGACAGTCCAGAGCTTTGTATATCTTGGATCACTAGTTAATAGTAGCTAACAATGATATCTCAGAGGAAACAAGTAGAAGAATACAAAGCACCAATAGGTGTTATTATGGGCTGCAAAAACAAGTTAAATCAAGATTGCTATCTCGTGGCACAAAATGTAGACTATATAAGACCCTAATAAAACCAGTGTTGACCTATGCATCAGAGACATGGCATCTTGGTGAAAGGGATAAATTTAGATTGGCCGCATTCGAAAGGAAGATATTGCGAAGGATTTTTGGACCTGTAAGGGATGGTGAAACTTGGAGAATAAGATATAACAACGAATTATACCAGCTTTATGAGTCTCCCGATATAATAACATCTATTAAGATTGCTCGTCTGAGATGGGCAGGGCATGTTAAGAGAATGGATGAATGTGAAATACCTAGGAAGGTTATGGAATATGGGATTGCTAGAGGAAGAAGAGTTGAAAGGCCAAAGCTACGATGGATGGACTGTGTTATGGACGACATTAAGAGGCTTGGAGTGAAGAACTGGTGGACGGTGGCTAAAGATCGAGACCGATGGAGAAGAATTCTTAAGGAAGCCGAGGACCGATCTGGGCTGTAGCGCTATGGATGATGATTTGTTTATTAATTATTTTATAATAAAATTTGAGATTTTTAATCCTATATGAAAAAATGACTTAATATCACCTTCCCAAATATTATTAATCTCCTCTTCTTCTCCACTTCATGAATTAGGCATCTGCCTATTCTAACTTCACAGCCGATCTCGCCAACACTTTTTGGGTCTTCCAACATTTCTCACTCTAATTGGTTTGTACTCAAGAGCTAATTTGGGGAATCTTGTACCTGTCATTCTATTTATATGTTGCAACCACTTGTCTCGAAAATCTTTTATTTCATCTTTTATGGCATAGACGTTAAGTTCATTCCTTATCTCTTGATTTCTTGGTTGGGTAAGTCTTGTGCGTCCTTTGGTACTTCTCAGAAATCTCATTCTGTATTTTACTTTAAGATTTCTGTGTAAACATACATGTCATTGTTTTTATAAAACTTTAACCTAGGAATGTTTTCTAGAAATAATGCCATGGCAAACTTTTCTCAAAAATGCTTTCAAGACAAATTGGTTTTCAAAAATGTTTCCTTGAAAGTTTTTCTTTGAAAAGCTTCCATGCTAAATAAACTGTTTTCCAAAAAAATGTTTTCGTAACAAACTGTTTTTTAAAAATGCTTCCATGGAAAACTGTTTTCTATAAAGCTTTCATGGCAAATTGACTTTGAAAAGTACTTTCAAAGCAAACTGATTTTGAAAAGAAATGTTTTGACAAACTGCTTTTAATAAGGTTCTTCATGATAAACTGATTTTTAAAAGTTGTTTAAATGGAAAACTGATTTTGAGAAATGCTTCCATAAAAAAACACTGTTTTTTAAAAATGCTTCCATGACTAACTGTTCTTGAAAATTGCTTGCACAACAAACTCCGAATATTTTCTTAAGCAATTCTTCATACCAACCATGCCTAAAAATATTTTGCAGACAATCACTTGTAAAATATGAGAATGTTGCCAAATTCAAATCGTATTATCATTTCTCCTGCACCTTGTATAAATGCTGAATAATATTATATCTGCCATGATTCCCGTTTCTGTTTGTTTGTAAGTTGAAATGTGGTTGCTTGCTTTCGTTCTAATTCATTGCATTGATCTATTGTTTTGTATTTATTAACATTCCATGGTATTCATACATGCTTACAGCTAGAATATAGAACAAGTCAAAAAACTTAATACTATTATAAAGTCTTAATTTATAGCCACAGTCTAGATGAAATATATACAGACGAGATTTACAATATAGTCTACTAGTACAATACATAGTTTTAGTATCAATTTCATGAAGTGTTACTGAATGTCATGAATTCACCTACAGAATAGAAGACGTGAGAAATTAGGTACTTCTTTAATTTGGCCCTAAATAATTTTATGTTTTGAGTTTCATTTTTTATATCAATAGGAAGGCTATTAAAAATGTTTACTGCCATATAACGCACTCCTTTTTGATAGCACAATAGACTTGCCGCTGGAGTATGAAAGTCATTTTTTTGACGTGTATTTATGCTATGAACTGTTGAATTAGTTACAAAGTTTTCACGATTACAGACGAGGAAGATTATTAATGAAAAGATATACTGACAAGCCATGGGCATTATTTGTAGTTTTTTTTTTAAATAGTCCTACACGATTCCCTAGATTTGGCACCTACTATTATTCTAATTACTCTTTTTTGTAATAGAAATACACTGTTACTATCTGTGGAATTTCCCCAGAATATTATTCCAAAACTCATTACCGAGTGGAAGTATGCAAAGTATATTGTTTTTAAGGTATTGATATTTACTATCTTTTGCATAGATCTAATAGCAAAACAAGCTGAATTTAGTTTGGGGGTAATTTCTTTAATATGATTTTTCAAATTTAACACATTATCGATTTTTAAGCCAGTAAGTAAACAGTCTGTAAGTAAACAGAATCTAATCTGCAAACAGACGAACAAATCTAAGTTAAAGCATACCTGATAGGATTCAAACTCTGAAAACTCTGGGTCACTGTGAGTTCCATCAGCGTCCACTTTGCCAGAGGGGACGCCACTAGTTCTGCTCGATTTCCCACTTGCCACTAGTCCCGGTGCATGGTGCTCATCATCATCTTCTTGCAGCAGTGGTGACATCTCGAGGCCAGAGTGAGAACCAGTGCTGCTTTGTTCCTCGTGCAGTGTTGTCATTCGCAGACCCAACTTTGTGGACGCTATGTTTGGAGATGCTGTCGGAGGGGCAGAGATCAAGTTATGTCTTAACTCACTTGATGCATTAATTGAGAGCACTACTATTAAGTACTAGTCACAGAAAACAATCATGCCAATTAAGTTATTCAATCTGACAGGGAAGGAAAAACTTCAGTACTATTAAGGCAATAATTTTAACAAGCATAGTATGCCACAACAATAGCTGACACTTCTCCATATTAAATTACAGACAGGATACCCTCAACAATTTACTTCATGGATAGGCTTATTGTAAAATAATAAATTAGCTTCACTTCACTTGTCATTTATTACATACAGGTTATCAATACCAAACGTAGGCTTGCATTCCAGTTAGGGTTGCCAGATCTTACGTTTTTCCTGTAAGCTTTACATTTTTTCTTATATTTTATGACTTACATTTTCTTTTTCCTGTAAGACTATTTATTCCTTTTTCTGATTCACTCATATTAAAGAATCTTATTTTAAAAGTCCTAAAATACTGTATTTACATCAAACAGACAACATAGATGATACTGTTACTTTTTTATAGTTCTCAGCTGTTCCGAGCAAATTGGGAATTCCAATAAAAAATCTTTTACATAAATATTTTTTTATTATTAGTCCAAGACATAGATACAGAAAAGGCTCTAAATTTAAATATTTTAATGTTTTATTTTCAAAAGGAAAGTATTTTACAAGTTTTATGGACATTGAATGTAAGTGGTCTTGTCTGGGTAATGGGTACTTTTTGCTTCCCTAAAGTTTGCAGCACTTACTCATAGAGAGAAAAGCTGTTAATGTATGTTTCTCAAGGAGCTATTGATGTGTTTCGAAAATGTGTTGTAATTCCGTAATTATGAATGTGATCCCATTAATTTACGTTTTTTGTTCCAAATAATCTCAGGAATCACCTCTATAAATAAGGGGAGAACTTCGAGAATCACCCTGTATAACAAAATTATATTAAACAAACTAGTACTTTTGATTGTTTTGGATAATGTCAATAGTGTCTAATCAATTTAAGCATGTCACAATTCAGATATAACCTTTCAAGAACAATTTAAAATTGTTTGCTGTCTGAATTTTACCAAACAAATTTCGACCCAAAACAGATATGCTTTAAATTTATAACTAAAGATATTTTTAGTTAATATTGTATATTGTAATTTGTAACCGATTTCAAGGATTAAACTATTATGAAGGGGTAAGAATGATATAATCCTAAGCCACACAGACAAAATTTTACAGTAGAGTGTATTAAACGCTTACAGTTCAATGCTATTAGGTGCGGTATCATAATTTCTTCAGCGTATACTTACATAATTTGTTGAGTAATTTTTATAATATTGTACTAGTAACTTTCCCTTCATGTGTAGGAAATTAACTCGCACAAAATAGTACATTATGCAACGAGCCTATAATGGTAGTAATTAAGACGCGAGTATGTTTGTTTATGAAACTCGCTTGCGCTCGTTTCATAATTTTCATACGAGCGTCTTAATTACCATTATAGGCAAGTTTCATACGACTTTTTATGCTCGACCATATTTCTAACTTGAAATTATTTGTAAGTATTCATGTTATGGTTATGTAAGTGAAGAGTGGAACTGGCCTACTAAAAATTGTGAGATGTGCGCAGACGCGAAAGTATTGATTTTTTTCCGAGGAGAGAATGTCATTGACCTTGATATAATCTAGAGAATAACATGAACATTAATCTTGATATAACCTGAAAATTAATTTAGAATTGAAAAACGAGATGACAAATTGAATTTATTTGAATATTATTTACAATTAACGCTAAATATTATAGTAACAGAACATAACCTTCTGCGACAGTATTGATTTCCAGCCTCGGTGACGTTTCGCTAGTTGTCTTTCGATTGCATATGCGAGAACCGATATTTGCGGTTTTATAATGCTACAATGGTGATTTCTCATTGGCTATAATGAATAGGTGTACTTTAATGAGGTGCATTAAAGGGCTACTACCAGGTGTATAATTACTACATTTCGGCATGGTCGAGCATAAAATAATTTTTGTTAAAAGTGTGGCTTTGGACTATCTCATTCTCAACTCTTCAAATGTTTGGAATGAGGACATTTTATTGAATTGATTACCAGTACATTATTATCATGGGAATTAGACGCATCTTTACGTCAAACTGTATTTATTTCAGTTAAAGACGTTGTGTGAAACATTTGTACACGTTTGTATTTCCTCTTCCCTGTCCTTAATAATGATTCATATTAATGAGAAGAATTTGAAAATTCTGGAGGCTTGAATCTGAAAGGCTTTCGAAGAAGTTTCTCAAAGTACCTCATAATAAACATTACCGGTAATTGAAATTATTATTTCTAAACTCTTCCTGCCTTCTAGCCCTTAGTACTTAGTAATACATTAGTGGTCCTACATTAAAAATCATTTCATGCATTAAATATTGTGCATTGCTGTAAATTTTTTAATTTGTTACAATATCAATTCCACGAAAAACTACATGCACCAGAGTGAACAGTGGTTTCCAAAGACTGGAAAACATTCCCTCATTTTTTGTGCAAATTGCTAGATAATTAATTAGAAGAGAACCATAAATGGCCAAAAAAGAATGCAAAGAAAGTGCAAAAGCTGGAACAAAGAAGAAACAAAATTTCAGTATATGGAAAGAAAGTTATGGGGAATTTGGAAACCACTGTAAAAATAGAATCGGTGTTATGGAACAGTGCTGGATAAAGATAAAACTGGCAGGGAACTTACAGAAAAGATAAATGACAAAATATTAATTGAGATGACACAAAACTGTTCGCAGAAGCTCTGAATAGCTTTAACGAGTTCCTTTAGTCATGTAATAATTATTTACACTGTGTTAAACACAGTTTGAAGATGAAAGTTTATTTAAGCAGAAGTCACTAGTGATGTGCGTGGTAATTTAAATGAGGGCAGGTTTTCAAATCAATCCAGCGAGCTGCCAATAACAATATCAGATGACAATATTACAACTAAATCAAAATGCTATTGGTGTTTACACGCATATGAATTTCTTATGATTATGTTGTAATATCTTACTTTTAATCTTCATTATATCTGTAAATAGTAAGGATAAGTACAACGATGGTTATTTATGTCAATACAGATATATATGAAAACCAAAATACACTACAGAGTGTCAATCCTTTTCTGATTTCTGTTAGAAGTCTTCTGCCACTGGAATTTTCTCGTAGAGTTCCTTTGTTTTAAGTCTTCTAAAAGAAGATAGGAAAGAATTAACACTCGTAAGTAAAACATTGACAGGTTTTGCTAACAGGCTTGAGACACAGTATTCAGGCTAACATTTACATTTCTTAAACAACAGTTATACAAATAATAAGACATTAAAGAAATAAACATGTCAAAATATTTTCGTACTCACTAATTAATCACGTGTTTGAAGACTGCGTTATTAAATTAAATAAGGCAAGGAACAATGAAGTCAAATTATATGAAATTCTATGTTCATGCACTCTCAGAATTGTCTAAATTAATTTTCCACGTAATACTAAACTTTTTCCCAGCAAGCACAAATATAACGATGAGATTTAAGAAGTTTTTTTTTTAGTATATGTGCGGCAAAAATGTTGTTTCCGGATTCATGTGGTGTATCTTGCAAATCTCTTCTGTTTCTCTATTTGTACTTTTATATATGTTTTGTAAATCTGGCACAAAATGCTATACATTCACGGTTTTAAATATACTAGAATAAACAATGAAATATAATTAATGTCTTCGACTTGGAGAAATGTTTTAATGATAATCACTGACAATGAATATATTACCTAAACAAATTAACAGTGTCAAAAACGACTACAAAAACAAATTTAATAATGTATTCAAATTACTTCTTTCCGCACGAATTTCGAAATTACTGTTTCTGTAACATGTGTTTGTTCTCAGTCATAAATCCAATTGTATTAAATAGAGGGCTATTCAAAAAGAAGGAGCAGATTTCAAATATTTATTTCTTCCAAACTACAAAAGATAGAAACACAATTTCCAACGTTCCTGGACAGACGAAAGTTTAAATTTTGAACAGTCCCAGTAGAAGTTCCAATCACGGCCACATTGGTGCTGTTGACTGCAGTGTTAAGGCCAATGACAGGCATAGGAGGGATAAAAACAACGGTCTTTTACGTAACCCCACAGATAAAAATCACAAAGAGTGAGGTCTGGAGACCTGGGAGGCCACCGACGATGAAGTTGATCTTCTCCTCCTCCTCTTCCAATCCAACGTCCTGGAATGGTGTCATTCAGGTAACGTCGGACGTGGTTAGAGAAATGAGGCAGGGCACCATCTTGCATGAAGATGAAGTCATCTGAATCATCTTCAAATTGAGGAATGTTGAATTCTCTGCTTGCTCGTGTTGTGGATTTTTTTGGGCTCTTTTCCTAAACTGTACGAATATGCTCGACATTTTCATTTGATGTGCGTGGACGTCCCGTGCTTTTCTGTTTGCAGATGCAGCCTAAATCTGCTTATGACGAGGCAGTTGTTTATTAAACTGACGGCGAAAAGCATGTTGAACTTCAATAATGGACTCTAGTTTTGCTAATTGCAGCACACAAAATGCTTTTTCCTGTTGTGTCGCCATTTTACTACAGACAATCAACAGCGCCAATGCGGCCACGCATGACAAGCAACAGCGCCAATGCGGCCGTGATTGGAACTTCTACCTAGACTGTTCAAAATTTAAACTTTCGTCTGTCCAGGAACGTTGGAATTGCGTTTCTATCTTTTGTAGTTTAGATGAAATAAATATTGAAATCTGCTTCTTCTTTTTGAATAGCCCTGTATATTATGTATGTCTTTAAATGTTTAGAAAATTGTGACAATTTGAAGTTTTTATTTTATATGATCGAGAACATTGTATAATTAGGAGATGGTGATTTTTCGCAACAGTGATATATACGAACTGTTTTCTAAATAATAAACCAGTACATTTTCATTTTCTATAATAAATTTTGCCATTTATTTCTTGATTTGAGTCCGCTAAAAATGATAAATCAACTAAAATTTGAGAATTTTGTAAGTTTTTGTACAATAAATGCAAGTAAGTCAATTTTGACATTTAGATGCGAAATTATAAATTTCTCATACTGGTTTTTAAGAAGGTATAATATTTCTGTTATGTAAGTATGAATAATTTCGTTGAAGGATATGTGTTTTACCAAGGCCATACTGCTCACGACATTAAGAAGAATTCAGGGGTGGATTGTTTATAAATGTTCATATATCCTACTAATATGTACAACTTAAAATCTCTAAGTAGTCCTGGAATTTATTATGCCTCAATTATCTACACAAATCTAAAAATGCATCAAAATGTTAAATGTGTAATTCTACAAAAAATTTTTAAAGACTTTTCTACTCTTCAACGGCTACCTCTAATGCTCTTCTCTCTCTACAGAGGGAAGCACAGTCACCCAGAATTTTTCTGGCAGGTGGCTGGCCTGTCAACGTTTAATTTTGAGATACTAAAAATCACCATCTCAAGTTGTAGCAAATTCGATATTAGCAGTGATACAAGTCCTCTGGCATATAAGATGCGGCTTTCCTATACTATTTATGATGTCCTTAAATTAAATAGCCTGGGTAGTGCTGTCAGTAGAATGCTGGCCTTCTGTGCTCGAGGTTGCGGGTTCGATCCCAGCACTTAAGTGTGCGACAGGCTCATGTCAGTAGATTTACTGACATGTAAAAGAACTCCTGCAGGACAAAATTCAGGCACACCAGCAACGTTGACATAACCTCGGCAGTTGCGAGCATCATTAAATAAAACATAATTCACTAATTTAAATAAAACACAATCATGACATGGACGGCTAACTCCAGATCATCAATATTATTGTGGAATTGTTAACTCATGTAATTTTTAAGACTTATAAAATAATTTTAAAAATTAATATACCGCATAATCGAGACAACTTCCTCTAATAACAAACCAATCACAAGCCACAACAATGGGTTTCTGATACAAAAATAACACCATGACTTTCTAATAAATAGTCTATACGAAATCAATTTGGGGCTGCATAACCTTCGTAACATATCATACCACAACATGAAATAAAACTACAAACAAATTTGGGTTTTTGTACCTTTATAGCTTTCCAAGATACAGGCCACTGAACCCACTGAAACTGGCAACGGTTTACATTAATGGATGTAACTCTGAATCAGAGGCGATCAAAAAGTTCGTACATAATTTCGACTTATTGAATGAGTTGAGAGAGAGAGAAAAAAAATACTTTATATATTCTTACACTCTGAGCATTTGTACACGTGCAATCTCACTGGATTAATACCTCTTCTTAGTAGTCTATGAATATTAAATTAAATATACTTTTATCTATTAAAATATGCGTTTCTAATCATTATTCTTCAGTTTTACTCGCCATATATATAAAACTTCGATTTATACAAAAACATTTACTATGCAATTGTGGATGCCGCAGTTCATTTTGTGAAGCAAATAACATTGAGCCAGGAAATGATTTTGCTTCGTTAACAAAAGTGGCAATGATGTAATATGAAGTACAAGTAAATCCTATATATGAAATATACCACAAGCTTAGTGTAATATTGTATCTTTATGACGGCTTAAAATTATAAAATTTTACAATAAAATATTACGTAATATGCTGCAATTTGTAAATGAAAATTAAATTTCTTATCTGAATGACAGCCAACTACTCTTTTTCTTTTCTTCTGTGTAGTTTGGCATAATGTAACAGCAATTAGAAATATTGGAAAAGTATAGAAAATTATGAAGAGATATAAAATTTTAATTATAGTAAAAAAGTCAGTTTCAAAAAGAGATCTGCAAATTAAAAACAAATGAAATACCGGTAATACTTTTGGCTCAATCACTCCCAATTCATAGCACATTGTAAAGTATAATTTTTAAAAATACCATTTTTGCAGATGAATTCACAACCTATTTAAAAGAAATCCTATAGGTCTACATCCTATTTCAATATCTTTTCCAATGACTCTGTCTTCCATTAAAAATAAGTCAAAGCAAGTTTCCTGCTTATCTTTAACGAAGTGCTTGCTAGTTGGTGGATGAAAGATTATTCCGTTTATTTCTGTAAGAAAATAGCCTCGGTTTTGTTGAATCTTACATAATATGAATCACTCATTTGAAAATATCCTACTGCCTAATCTTGTTAAAAAATATAACCTACTGTAAAATACTATAAATAATTTTTTAAAAATTTTAATTTGTAGAAAACAGTATCTAAAATTATACCTTACTCTAACCATTTTTTAAAATATACCGTAAGTAAAAGTGAGAATGAAATGCTAGATGTAATATATTGTAATCTTGTGACAGATCTTACATAAAATGAAAAAAATAATTTTTAAAGCTGTATCAAGAACTGTATTTCTTTATTGAGTATCATATGAATTTAAAAATTTGAGATCTTGAACATGTTTCAAACACAAACTTTTACTCTTTAAGTGTGAGGCTAACTCATTCAAATTTCTGACTTGGTTAAGTTTGTAACTTACAGTTAGTTCACATCATTTGTATTTCTCGTTCCATGCTTTTAATGTAGTAACTACAATATCATTCTTATAAATTATACTATATTATATATACTCTTTGAATTATGGATTGCTCAAGAGAAGATTTTACTTGTCAGTTATATATAATCTTTTCGTATTTCGCAGTAATTAAGAAAACAGATACAACACTACAGCTCTTAACCTCTAGCAGAAAGCGAAGTTCTTCATATTTTGTTACTAATCAACAGCAATTAGTATAACTACCAGGGTCTTCCTTGGGTTCACTCCATTTCGTGAATAACAACAACAGACGTGTGTTCATAAACCTACAGGGTGTTGCAAAAATATATGGACAGTATAAGACAGCAATGAACACTAAAAATATAATCTTTTTTAATCACATTCATTTGCTCTCGGAGTAAATACTTCTCAATCTCACTTCAGTTAAAGTAGTTAGTCTTATAGCCCAGTATCTATTGAAAGGAAGTTACATTGGAAACTTCCTAATGGGGAAACAAGCATGTTATAATTGGGAATTGGTAAAATGATGGAAGAGGAAACGTTGAAGCACTGTAATTATTATTATTATTATTATTATTATTATTATTATTGTTGTTGTTGTTATTATAGTGAAACCTCTCCTTACGGACACCCCTAAGATACGGACACTCCTCATATACGGACAGAATTTTATGTCCCAACTGAAATAATATAGAAATAATGATAAATTAAACTCTCGTTTACGGACACTCTCAGACACGGACACGGACAGCTGTTTCACAGTCCTAAAGCTTGCTTTACCTCCTGACTGCGGACAGAACTTGGGTTTCAAGACCTAATGTGTTACAAAAATGGAAAATTTAGTTTTGAGAACTGTACAGAAATTCCTTAACACGAAAGAAGACAATAAGTGTCTTGTAGGCTACCACTAGCCCAGCCGGCTACCCCTTGTTAGCTGGAAGTGGGAGGATAAACAAAGTCATCCTGTCTGATGCGTCCAAGGTTTCCGCGATCGTGAAATTGTATTCGACACATGATGGGGTTAGTAGGAGTTATTGAGTTATTTTACGACGCTGTATCAACATCTAAGTTATTTAGCGTCTGAATGAAATGAAGGTGATAATGCCGGTGAAATGAGTCCGGGGTCCAGCACCGAAAGTTACCCAGCATTTGCTCGTATTGGGTTGAGGGAAAACCCTGGAAAAAACCTCAACCTGGTAACTTGCCCCAACCAGGATTCGAACCCGGGCCACCTGGTTTCGCGGCCAGACACGCTGACCGTTACTCCACAGGTGTGGACAGTTAGTAGGATTATTCTCTTCACTTCAATCAGTTGTTCTGTTTCGAGAGACATGGCACCTGAACGTAAAGGTTAAGTTGAAAACTGTAAATTACAATACTGCATAACTGCAGACCTAGAATAAAATTGCATGACACAGTACTGTATTTTCCTTTTTCAGTTTTATCTACTGTAGTTCAAAGTTGCAAAGAATTTACTGTAGTACATTAGACTGTATTTGGAATTAAACTACAGTAATACATTTTATTTAAAGCGTGAAGGGATACATAATGCATATTATAAATTTATTGTTAGATTGAGGAGGCTCCCTCCCAATAAAGGACACCTCCCAGTTGCGGACAGATTGTTACGTCCCTTCGATGTCCGTAAATGAGAGGTTTCACTGTACTTAATTACAAATGGATTTTAAAGAACCCGGAGGTTCAATGCCACCTCACAAAAGCCCACCATCGGTTCCTATCCTGAACAAGATTAATCCAGTCTTTATCAGCATATCCCACCTCTCTGAAATCTATTTTAATTAATTCCCGATCTACCACGAAAATCGTCTGTAGCTGCATTTAGATTGGCAACAGGCCATGACTGTTTGGCCAAACACCTGCATAGAATTGGAATATATCAGTCCCCTAACTGCCCATTGTGCAACTCAAACCAAGAAATGGATTTGGAACACCTCAAAATCTGTGCTTCAGTGGCTGACCATGATAATATCTTTGAAAAATATTGGAGTGCAAGAGGTCAAATGACTTTATTGTCAAATGCCTGGCAATAGAAAACAACAACAACATTTTAATATTATCCTCCCATATACATCTCAGCCTCTCCAAAGATTTTTTTCCCTCTGGTCTCCCAATTAACGCTCTATATGCATTTCTGGATTCATCCATACGTGCTACATTGTTGAATTTAGCTTTTGTCTTCAGGCAAAAAGAACTGAGTGAAAGAAAGTTTCTTACTTGTTAAGACAGGGAAGAGGTAGGGATAGCAAACCATACCAACCTCTCTGGGTAAAAAGTAGTCCCTTAAGTAGTTAATATAACCACTTTCATGTGTTAAAATAGATTAAGTTGTAATTACCTATTTGATAAGTTTCAGCTTTATATCAGTCATCATCAGAACTAGTATAGTACATTATGCAACGAGCCTATAATGGTAGTAATTAAGACGCGAGTATGTTTATGAAACGAGCATAAGCGAGTTTCATAATTTTCATATGAGCGTCTTAATTACCATTATAGTCAAGTTTCATACGACTTTTTATGCTCGACCATATTTCTAACTTGAAATTATTCATAAGTATTCATGTTATTCTTATCTGACTGGGGAGCGAAACTGACCTTGTGCAATATCTCGTAAATTGTAAGATGTGCGCAGACGCTAAAGTATTGATTTTTTCCGAGAAACAAATGTCATTGACCTTGATATAATCTAGAGAGTAAAATAAACATTAATCTTGATATAACCTTGAAATTGATTTAGACATTGAAAAACGAGATGACAAATTGAATTTATTTGAATATTATTTACAATTAACGCTAATTATTATAGTAACAGAACATAACCTTCTGCGACAGTATTGGATTTCCAGCCTCCATGATGTTTCACTAGTTGTCTTTCGATTGCATATCCGAGAATAATCGATACTTGTGCTTTCATATTGCTACAATGGTGTTTTCTGATTGGTGGAACACCTGAACTTTAATGAATAGGTGTACTTTAATGAGGTCAATTAAAGGGCTGCTACTAGGTGTATAATTACTACATTTCGGCATGGTCGAGCATAATAGTACATTATGCAACGAGCCTATAATGAAGGTAATTAAGAAGTGAGTATGGATATTTATGAAACGAGCACAAGCGAGTTTCATAATTTTCATACGAGCTTCTTAATTACCATTATAAGCGAGTTTCATACGACTTTTTATGCTCGACCATATTTCTAACTTGATATTATTAATTTTTGAGCAATGTCCCGTATGTTGTGAGATGTGCGCAGACGCGAAAGTATTGATTTTTCCGAGGAACAGATGTCCACATTGACCTTGCTAGGCCATAAGAACCTACAGAGATAACATTGAAATTAAAGTATACATTGAAAAACGAGATGACAAATTGAATTTATTTACAATTAACGCTAATTATTATAGTAACAGAACATAACCTTCTGCGACAATATTGGATTTCCAGCCTCCGTGACTTTTCGCTAATTCTCTTTCGATTGGATATCCGAGAATAATCGATACTTGCGGTTTTATAACGGTAGAAAGCTGACCTGTCATTGGCTGAACAGTTGTAACCTGAGTCGTCATTGGCTGAAAGACCTGACCTTTAATGAGTAGGTGTACTTTAATGACATGCATTAAAGGTCTGCTACCAGGTGTATAATTACTACATTTCGGCATGGTCGAGCATAAAAAAATAATGCTAATTGGGAAGAAATGGGAATACTACAGTATGTCTCAATATTTATGACTTAATTCTAAGTTTTTCTTCTTGCAACACATCCAGTAGGTTATATGAACCACATGTCCATTTTGTTTCATCTTAATCCAGCACCCAGAGGATAGAGTAAGATAAATGAAGTAGCAGAAATAGGCAAGAACACAAAACCAACTGTGGAAAACAAACAGTGCAAGCAAACAGTGCGAGACAGAGAGAAGAAAAACCTACGTTTGGGCCCAGCTGGCTGCAGACGAAGTGAATTCAGATTCAAGTTGAGATTGAGGAAAGTAGGGCGAGCTGAAAAGATCCACACATTGGTCATCATCACATCTCAACATGGCGACGGAAACTGTGGTCCACAAACACTGTGCAAATCAATCTTGAAGTGCCACAAACATGCCACATCTTGTCCCATGAGATGTTTCACATTTTTTATCACAAAGAAATATTAGTAAATAGGTACTTAACTCGATACAGAACAAATAACTCTATTGCTAAGGGAAGATGGTTGTTATGGTGAATGAAAACAAAAATTTCAGAAATCAGACTTACATAGATTTGGTCCTAATGTTTGTAGCTTTTTGAAATTCTTTTTGTGCTGAACAAGGAAACTTTTGGCTGTTGAATTAACATAGAATGGTTTTTACCTACTCCTTTATAAGCTAGAAATTAATTTTTAAATTTGGAACGTATTATCATTATTATTATTACTGTATTATTATTATTATTATTATTATTATTATTATAAGTTACATTTTGATTACACAACTTTTAACACTGTATCATTTCAGAATATGTATGGCGCCAAGACCAACAACGACCAGTTCTGAAGATGACCTATAAATAGGTCAAAACATGCAAACAAGGTACATTAGAATATAACACAAGAAAGTCTTATCATACATATTCCGAATATTATTATTAGTTGGTTATTTAACGATGCTGTATCAAATACTCGGTTATTTACCATCGATGAGATTGGCGATAGCGAGATTGTATATAGCGAGATGAGGCCGAGGATTCGCCATAGATTACCTGACATTCGCCTTACAGTTGGGGAAAACCTCGGAAAAAACCCAACCAGGTATTGAGCCCATTCGGGAATCGAACCCGCACCCAAGCATAACTCTGGGAAGGTATTATAATCCGCATCATTTATTACTATTACTGTCATTCATTATCATCATCATCATCATCATAAACTGGGGTTACTTTGAACACAGAGGAAACTTTGACCATTTTTTCAGAAACTCATATTTAGGTTTCTACATGCTGCACTTGTTATAGATGGAGGTAAATTTGGTATGAGAATTATTTTATGATAATTTACCTCCATCTATAACAAATGCAGCGTGTAGAAACCTAAATATGATTTTCTGAAAAAATGGTCAAAGTTTCCTCTGTGTTCAAAGTAACCCCAGTTTACGGTACTATATCACCATCATTATTATTATTATTATTATTATTATTATTATTATTATTATTATTACTACTACATCACTGTATATTGGTACACTTAATTCATTTTATATAATTCTGATGGTAATGAAATTTCAACCATACATTGGCAGGGTACACTAAAGTAAAACCATACAATATCATTTTAATATGTTCATTATATTTTCACTAGAGCTCAAATGAATATTCGTCATTCAAAAAATTACATTTTTCTATCTATAAAAATGAATATAAATCAGACATTTTTAAAAATATTTAAAAATAACTGTATCATTAAGATTATCATATATGTATTAACATGAACTGAAAATTTCATAGTTTTTGAAAAGAGTGTACCAATGGAATGAATCTAAAAAAAAAAAAATCCCTTAAAATTTAAAAACTAATTTGTAGCTTACAATTCAGTAGATAATAACCATTTTAGATTAATTTTACAGCCGAAAATTCCCTCATTCAGCACAAAAAATTAAAAAAAGTCACCATAATTAGGACCAAACCTATGGCAATCTCATTTCATCCAATTTTGTCTAATTTTTCATACACTATACTTCCCCTAAAGAATGTGTCCTCAAGGACTATATTTGAAATTTCAATGCAGAGGTCGAACAGTAGTGTGCCTTGACAACCCAAAAGCCAATCATGTATTTTAAAGTGATTGCTAGTTACTATGTTTAAGGCACACTGCTGTCTTTCTAAACACACTCCTCCTTATTGCTCAGTCATCAGTTAATGTGTCAGAAATTCTCAATTTTTACTGTTAAGTAATGTCTCAGTTTGAGTTAGTGAGGCTCGAACTTGTGAGTTCTGTATGGACGGATTTATAACCGAAGATATCTTGCAACATTACAGTGACACTATATTAGGTTTAGCAACATAGCATATTAACATCACGTGGGTGTAAATACCATCAAACATATTTAAGCTCAGATCGTATATTCTTAAGTAAGCAATAATTCAATTTAAATACTGGTACTGAAAATGTGAAGAGTTTTCGACTTGAAATGTGTCTATTGCTATCGAAGGAACAATCTTCAAGATTATTTTACCTAAATGTTATCAGTTATTACTGTCATACTCAATATTTTTCATAATTTCATACTGGAATAAGAAATGAATTGAAGAGTGATTTTCCAAATGGTGCTAAGTCATTTATAAACGATTTTTTATTTTGTAGGTTAGCATTATTATTTCCCATAACTCTACACAGGAATACACTTTAACTTTCCAAACGGTGTTATGTTCCATGTTATTCCCATTATAATCTCACAGTTTTTTTTTTTCGAAGTGTGCTGAGTCAGTAATATGAATGTTCCAAACTGTGCTAAGTCATTGTGATATGATATTAAAATGATTATTATTAAGACAAAGTGTACTTTCAGTTTTACATATAATGCAAAATGTTCAAATAAACATACATAATTACTAAACAGATTCATAACATTTTTTCCGAGGCATGTTAAGTCAAGTAACTTAGCACATTTTGGAACAGAATTAAAATGTTTAACAGCATTGTTATCTAAAACAATATCAATTTCCAAAAATTAAATTCTATCAATAAAGCTCACGTTCCATAATGTTTTAATTACCAAAGTCTCCTTTCAGTACCTTCAAGATATTTCAATTTATAAAAAATATATTTTCTGAAAAAGTACCTTTTTGACTTATTTGGAGAGCCACTCTTAAATTCCAAAAAGTAACCTACAATTAAGTTTAAGATGAAAGATAATGTCCAAAAAGCAGTAGGATGCAATTTGCTAATGTTAGAAGTATTAAAGTGAAAATACCTGCATCAAAGGTATCTACTCGTATTATCAAATGGAGAAAAATAAATTTAAAACTATCATCCTATTATTCCTCTAGAAGTTCTTATAATAATATTAAAATAACAACTATAACAAAGAATTTTGTACTATCAAATAATTACTAATATCATCATATAGATATAATTACTGAAAGTTTACAATTTTGTACCTTTATTACATGAAGATTTTATAATTTTAATTTACTTTTCAAACGAAATTTTACTTACAAGGAATGAAATGGCTATTTCCCGAAATAGAAAATCAAGAAGTATTAAGACAATGAAATTATGTAGGTATTATTTATTTAATGTAAATAAAATGGAACAGTAATTTATCATGTTTGTGAAATTATTATAGATATCAAAATGTGTGGAGTGAAAACTCGTTAATTCATGCTGCATGAATGCATATTTGGGGAAATAGCTAAAAAAAGTATATTTCCGGTTTATTAGTGCATAGGATGAACGAAATTATTTGATAAAATACCGGAATTTTTTTCATCAGTATACAAAGAGTTCCTATGCAGACCGATCCCAGGTAGTACTCTTCTATTGGCTGAATGACAGTATTGCAGAGCGCCCATCCCGAGGAAGCTAAACGGTAGAGTAGGAGTAGGTTAGGTTAGGTTAAGTTAGGTTAGGTTAGGACCAATAGGGTAGGACCAGTCTGGATAGAGTAGCATGCACGGACTTGTCTGTATGCCAACAGATTTTGCTAGGCAGAGGCTGGAAGTGGGAACGGCCTGCATAGGAACTTTCTGTCTTTCAGATTTGTGGAAGAAAAACCCTTCTCATATTAATTATATGTTTACTAAAAATGTAATGTACAAAGATTAACAGAAGCTATAGAGTTGGTTAATTTAAAAACTGTCTCTCTGTTGACTCTGTCAGTTTCTTCCTGAAGTAGTGGTCACTTCAACTTGAATTACATTGCATACGTGTTATGCGGGATGTAGAAGAAAATGAAAAATTATGCAAAAAAACATTTAAACATTTGCACAGTGTTTGTGAATTCACAACAGATACAGTATGCACATTATGAAAAAGTAAGCTGCTTCATAGTTGCACCCATTAGAAACTGCAACCTACAACAGAACACACCGTAAAGTATTTGGTGGAACCCACACATGTATGACATTTATGCACTATAGGCCTACTTGTTCGTATCGAAACTGGATTAGGCTTCTTCTTCTTCTATAATCTATAATAGACTTTAAGTTCCTAGCTTCCTATGTAAATTTGTGACTATCTTTATGATCAAACAAGATATTCATAATTTTGAGTTGGTAATAGACCGAGAAATCAATTAATCTGTTGCCATTTCTATTACAAGTTTGTTCTCTCCGTGTACACCCATACAGTGTTCAATCTTGACATTCCCTACTCTAGCATTAAAATCTCACATCAATACCAGCATGTCAGATCTATTAACTTTATTCACAATCCTTTGTAGTTTTGTATAAAACTGATCATTTTCTTCATCCTCTCCTTCTACAGGAGCATATACTCCAATCACTGTCATATAACCTCGAGATAATTTCAATCTAATTTGGATTATTCTTTCATTCCAAAAGTAGTAGTTATTTATTGTGGACTTCAATTGTTTCTTTATCATTAACATAACTCCAGATTTTGCTCTTGATTTACTGTTAACTCCACTGTAAAATTATATATAATTATTGGTTTCTTTTGATCCTTTTAATTTCTTTTTTGTCTTAGATATAACACTGGATTCGGCAAATTATAAAAATATGGATTTACAAACACTTCACAAACAAAATTAGGTAATGAAATAAACATTTTAGTAGCTGCACCCACATTGAAATCGAAGTTAAATCGAGACAGATTTCTTTTCATACTTAACGATCAATTCATCCAGATAACATGTACCAAATTTGCATTATGATCATCTCGTACTTTCTAATAGTAATCAGCTAGTAAACAAAATTACACAAAAAAATCAATTATTAAATTAGTACAAACCGAAGTTAAGATACTTGTACACGATCAAATTTTCTCAAATTCACAAGACTTTTAAGACTTTACAAGTTGTAATGTCAAATCACTTACAATACTTCAAAAGTCTTTGATTGTCCTGAAAGTACGAGGTTCATCCCGGAAGTAAGTTCCAATTGCGTCCAGAGATAGCATGACTAGTTGAACAGGAATGTGCATGCATAACAGTAGAGAGGGGGTATGTGGGAATAATGCAGGGGCGTACTTTGCGGGCTACCGGTGGTAGCCCAAGGAAATTGCAAAAGAAAAAGTTTATAATATAACATAATGTAATAATTTTGTATTATTAGTTTTACCATAGTAATTAAAATTAAAGTAATTGTTAGATATATTTTGTGTAATAATAGGGTCAGCGGTAGCCCAAACCCTTTAACCAGTATACGCCACTGGAATAATGCAGTGCAGTTTCAGTCTTGTGATGGCAGTAGTTATTGCACAGCTCTAGGAGAAAATGGCTGCACTGATATTGTCTCCCACCAACTGCGAGATTCGTGCAGTTATCCGATTTCTGCACACTCAGCAGAGATCCATCACCAATTGTGCAACATGTATGGACCCGACATTAGGAGTGGCAGTACGGTCAAATGATGGTGCAAGCAATTCATTGAAGGCCAAACCAATGTGCACGACGAAGACCATAGAAGACCATCCCTGATGACGCCAGAACTGATGGAAAGTGCGGAAAGAAGTTTTTCAGAACTGGCGCTTCACAATTTCGGAACTCCCTGGTCAATTCCCCCAGATGTCTCGCCCACTGCTGCAGGAAATCGTCTCCCGGTGGCTTGGTTTTCAGAAAGTGTGTGCAAGAAGGGTGCCAAAGCAGCTGACAGATGAACACAAAACAAAAGTTTGGCCGGAGCATTGATATTCCTCCAGCAGTACGCAATATATTGTCACTGGGGATGAAATACCAGAAACAAAACAACAATCCATGCATTGGCGGCATAATGGTTCACATGTGAAGACCAAATTCAAGAAGACAATCTCTGTCAAAAAAAATCATGTGCACTGTCTTCTGGGATCGATGTGGTGTCCTCATGTGCGAGTTTTTACCGCTGAGTGGTACTGCTAGACATTGTGAAATCTGAGAAGGGCGATCCAGAACAAAAGACATGGAATGCTGACAAGAGGCATTACACTTTTGCACGACAATGCACGACCCCATAAAGCCAACGCCACACGGAATCTGTTGCTTCAGTTTGGATGGAAGATCTTCGACCATCCACCCTACAGCCCCGACCTCACGCCAAGTGACTTTCATCTCTTCTGTCTCATGAAGCGCTTTCTGGCAGGAAAATGTTTCCACAACGATGCTGAGGTACAGATGGCAGTGACTTCATGGCTCCAGACATTGGTGGCAGACTCCTATGACACAGTCATACAAACATTGGTGCACCGGTATGATAAATGCTTCAATAATGGTGGTGACTACGTTGAGAAGTAGCCAGTGAATCTCGTAAATAGTGTAATAAATATTTCTTATTCAGTGATGTTTTTTGTTTTCTTTATCACCCATTGGAACTTACTTCCTGGATGAACTTCATGAATAAAAATATGTACTAACTGACCAAAGACTTGACAATTTTTTTAAGAAACTGACCAATAAGATTCGAAAATATTATGGAGCCTGTATGGCATGGATTCCTCATACATAATCCGTATGAGGAAACTGCAAGGCAGATATCTGGAGTTAAGTACCAATGCATGTATTTTTAATCAAGAAGATTCTAACCTATAAACTACGCGAATACTAATCGTAAACATTTTGTTTTAAATCAATATGCAATAGCAATATTCTTCGTTTTAGGGTACCAAGCTTTGCTCCATCACCAAGGAACCTTATTCCATGTGAATGTCTACTATAAATTTAACAAGAATGAGAACAGAATGGGCTCAATCTTTTAAGGTGGTCACAGTTGTTGATTATTGCAACGTGAATGGCGGAGTTGATATGATGGTAGTGATATAATGGTAGTGGTATGATAGATAGTGGTGGTGGATTTATTTTTTATTTTATTGGGTTATTTTACGACGCTGTATCAACATCTAGGTTATTTAGTGTCTAAATGATATGAAGGTGATAATGCCGGTGAAATGAGTCCGGGGTCCAGCACTTAAAATTACCCAGCATTTGCTCATATTGGGTTGAGGGAAAACCCCGGAAAAAACCTCAACCAGGTAACTTGCCCCGACCAGGATTCGAACCCGGGCCACCTGGTTTTGCGGCCAGACGCGCTGACCGTTACTCCACAGGTGTGGACAGTGGTGGTGGATGTGGTAATATGATGATAATGATATTATAGTGGTGGTGATATTATGTTGGCAATGGTGAAGGCGATATGATGATGGCAATTGCGTTGGTGATATGATGATGGCAATAGTCATGGTTTTGGTGATATTAACATCTTATGTATATTTTGTATGTGTGTTTATATATATAAACATGTTAAGGATATGGATCTATGAAATTTCTAACTTCTACATTTTTACATCAATTAATCTTAAACTTTTACCACATATTTCTTACAATGTGGACATGCAACGCATAAATTTTCACTTTGATATTCCAATTAGCTTACTTATAATTAATTTTTGTTGCTTTTTTTTTTTAAATACTGGATTATAATTGTCCCAATTTTCAAAGTTTACGTAATTTTTCTGCATATTTGATTGCTTCATGATGATGATGATAATTAAAAATAGCAATAGTGGTATTATGAAAATGGTGATATGAAGATGATGGAAGTGGCAGTACGAGAACTAGGAGTGACCACTGAGAATGACGAATCTGTTTAAGAAATTACTTTTCCTCTTGAAGCATACAAGATTCCACATTTATAACTACGATTTCTTTGTAACTTTATACTCCAGAAACACGAGCCTACTACTTTTTTTATTTACTTCCATCTTTCATAGCGGTTTTATATACTGAGTTAACTGGATTCCGGTAGATCGCAAATATATTTTATAGTTATGCTACGATTTACATGAAACTTGGAGAAGTATCTATGTGATATAAAATACACAAACATTTGCAAGCGTTACTTAAATAACATTGTACATTTTTTTTTTTTACTCAAGTTTCAATAAATTATTCAAAGTGTATGTTAATTTTATTTTAATGTCATTTACAAAAAGACTGACCATGCAAATCTCACTTATGACCAAGGTTGCCAGATTCTCTCGTCAGAAATCCTAGACAGGGGATAATACTACGCACTTTAACGTGACTTACACATTTGAATTAATTCAATTGGTAATAAAACTGATTTTATCTGTTTTATGTATTTCAAGTAATTATGCAGAACCTAAACTTTCAGTAATTGATTAACTAGCGGACTTACTCGTGTTAATTATGTAAGTCTGTGCAGCTTACAGCTGTTTCGGTGTTTCATCACACCATCCTCAGAGCCTACTAGATCTCGGCGTCATCTCGAACTTCTCTGCCTGTTGTGTGCGTGCGTTTGATTGTTGAAGAGTGGAGTCAAATAGTGTGTGTGTACTGAAATTGATCTGTGTGTTGAGAATTTGATCAGGGTGTGTTTTAATGTGTTTGTATATTTCATATTGTTCTAGTGTGTTGAGTTTTGGGTTCTTTGGTTGTGTGTGTGTAGGATTTCCATCCGCATTTATGTTATTATATGTATGGTTAGCATTAGTTATGTGATCGGCGTATGTAGATGTATTGCATCCTCTGGTTATTGCTTTAATGTGTTCTTTGTAGAATGTTTGGAATGATCTGCCTGTCTGTCCAATGTAGGACTTGTCACAACTATTACATGTGAGTTTGTATACACCTGTGTGGTCGTATTTATTTGTTTGTGTTTTTTGTGTGTTGAGATGTCTTTGTAGTGTGTTTTCTGTTCTGTATGCTATGTTGTATTTCTGCTTTTTGAATGAAGATGCGATCTTATTTGTGCTTTTGTTTTCATATGTTAGTGTGATGTATTTCTTGTGTTCTGGTATTTGTGTTGTGTTTTGCGTGTTTTTGTGTTTGTTGAGTTTTTGTTTTGTCTTCCTTATGATGTTGTCTATTATGTTTGGATTGTATCCGTTTTCTTGTGCTATGTATTTGATTGTGTACACTTCTTCATTGTAGTGTTGTTGGCTCATGGGTATGTTGAGTAATCTGTGTATCATTGTCCTGAATGCAGCACACTAGAACAATACGAAATATACAAACACACTATTTGACTCCACTCTTCAGCACCTTTCAACAATCAAACACACCCACACAACAGGCAGAGAAGTTCGAGATGACGCCGAGATATAGTAGGCTCTGAGGATGGTGTGATGAAGCACCGAAACAGCTGTACGCTGCACAGACTTACATAATTAACACAAGTAAGTCCGCTAGTTAATCAATTAATTATATTCTAGTGTTAAAAGTAGTGTACGCAAGATTCAAAATGGATTAGTAGATACCGTTAGCCGGTGCAATATTCTTCACAGCGGTTTTCTATAACATAAATGAGTGGGTTCCACTTGAAACAGACAACAGCATAGATCTCTGCACGCATGTGCTTTCACACATACATGCATGCACACATTAACACACACACTCACGCACACATGTATCAGAAGAGTAACAGAGCTTTCCCCACTTAATATCTCCAGTCAGCTTCTGTTTAAAGTCAGAGAGACTGAAGGGGAGAATATATTTGCGGAAGTTATTAATACTTCCTTAATAATTACATAGTACTTAAAATTATCAGAGCATTCTTTTTCTCTAACACTGAACATTTCATTGGAACCATCCACAACCAATCAAATGTGCCATGCATTGATAGCCAATTAATTTTCCAATCAGTCATATCATTCCAGTAACAAAGTAGTGGCCCAAAACTAAAAAATCATTACATTAATTTGTATGTAAACTTGAAATAAGCATCAATAGAACAATAATTTCATTTTTCGAAAGTTTTTCTTTCACAGACTGATTCCATACAATGTTTCACAGTTTTAGATTTCAGTATGGCCTTCACTAAGATGCCGAACTGATAATTCTTTACCCTAATATGTATTGGTATCTGAATTTTCACACTATTGCGAATGTATATTACAAATTCACAGGGAGTACCAGAAGAGTACCTACCAATTATTATACAGTTAGAAAAGCGTAACACATCAACTTGTGTTATATGTAAAAAAGTAGGCAGAATTCAAAACCAATTTTTTTTTTTTTAGCATTTCTATGAAAAGAACAAATTTTGCAAATAAATAAATAAATTGCACAATCTCAAACATCACTGTCACAAATAATAAACGACCGTCTAAATATTATAGCATAAATATAAATATTTTAGTGATTTTTTTTTTAATTATAACAAAATCTAAATACAAAATATGATTTCACGCATTCATAGGTTATATAACGACAGTTATTTAATTGTTATTTATATATTTAAGTAGACAAATGTACTAATTTTTAACGGAGTTTTTCTCCTGTTATAAGGCAATCAAATGCTTTAATTAGAAAATCGGAAATGTAATGGAAGTTTACTGTTTCATGGCGTATTTTATTCATGTCAACAGCAAATATCGTCCACATATATTCTACATCTCAAACAGTAGTAAGAAATTGAAAAACTCATTTTTATTAATTTTACATATTACTGCTGTTAAATTATTAAATTTTCATCATCATGACTATATTTTTTGGAAAGTCATTGGCTCATAATACACATATTAAAAAAGTATCTACCAGTACCACGATATTGAAGATATTCTTAGATGAATCATTTTGTAATTTACAAGTATACGTTGAGAAAATAAGAGCTTTTTAATTTGAGTTTTGTGTTTTTATATTCAGGGCGATTCACGAGGATTTACCGCCACTTACAGAGCTTATTTCCGAAGACATTCTGAGCAAAAAAAGTCACATAATCTCAATATTTTCAAAATTACACTAATTTGAAGTTGTTTGTAAAATACCATTACTCTTTAGTTGTAAGGGCAAAAAAATAT
Organism: Periplaneta americana; assembly: GCA_025594305.2. NCBI lineage: Eukaryota > Metazoa > Arthropoda > Insecta > Blattodea > Blattidae > Periplaneta > Periplaneta americana. The sequence goes on from JAJSOF020000023.1 coordinate 10,430,849, forward strand.
TAAGATAAAGCCACCAAAACGTTAAAATATGGTGTTCACTTCAATCGGCTATAACTTGCCCAAACACCTGCATAGATTTGGAATATATCAGTCCCCTAACTGCCCATTGTGCAACTCAAACCAAGAAATGGATTCGGAACACCTCAAAATCTATTAATTTAAATACTATTAGTCACAATCATGCCATGGTATGAAAGAAAAATTTCACAATCTCGAGCGGGAATCGAACCTGCGACTTCCTGTTCTCCGGTCAGGCGCTCTACCACTGAGCTATCGAGTTCGTCTCACACCAAAGGCTTGGAATTATCCTTTCATACTGGCGACTCTGTTATAGAGTACTGTCCATAGCGTCTGATAGTATTTAAATTCATTAATATATCGCATCAACGGACGTGTATACGTCACCAAACATCGTAAGATGGAGATTACATTTCAAAATCTATGCTTCAGTGGCTGACCATGAAAAATATTGGAGTGCAAGAGGTCAAATGACTTTATTGTCAAACGCCTGGCATTAGAAAACAACAACATATTACAGATAAAGAATGAACTATTCAGGAGTATCATTTCTTTAATTAGCTAGTATTTTGAAGCTAAAAATGTGTTGTGAATTCCATAGTTGCTTCGTACAGAATTTTTTTTTTAGATTTTAACTACAAATTTACATTTTTCTTACGCATTTATCACAACAATTGTTACAAATCACGCCACTCTTGTAAATTCTTTAAGACTGTACATTAGGATGTATAATTTAAACTGTAAAGAATCAAGTTCCTAAAGTCGTATGATTTGTAACAATTTTTGTGATAAGTGTATAAGAATAATGTAATTTTTAGTTACAAATTGAAGAACAAAATCTGTACAAAGCAATTAACAACATATTTTTAGCTTCAGAACACTAGCCAATTAAAGAAATGATACTTCTGAATAGTTCATTCTCTATTTGTTACATCCTTTTGCCCTTAAAAAAAAAAGGGAGGGGGTATTTTACTAACAACTGCAAATTAGTGTAACTTTGAAAATATTGAGATTAGGACACATGTTTATATGACTTTTTTGCTCAGAATGTCTTCGGAAATAAGCTCCATAAGTGGCGGTAAATTCTCGTGAATCACCCTGTATAAAAATTTGTGTTTAGCAAAAAACTAGATATAGGAAATAACACAAGTTTAATTTTACTAGTGAAAGTCCAAAACAAAATAACAATGAACAAACATCACTCATAATTTTTCCTGAAAGAAAAAAATAGTAGATAATTTATTTATGTTTCACAGCTATCCATCCATTGGAGTCCTTTTGAAGATAAAAAGCCAAATTGGTAGCGCACATTTTTTCTGATTTCCAGCGTTAACAATGCAAGAACACTAAATTATGAATTCCATTGCTTCTCCAAGTTGTTAGGTATACTTGATCAGTAATGGAACAGTTTACTTCTTTTTTTTTTTTACCTATTGTCACATTATGCAGTTAACCAGGCAGCTGCCAGATACATAAAATACTGCAACAACGAATATAAACATGTAAGTACATAAAAATATAATTTCAATGTAAAACAGAGAAGTTAAAAACAACACCACTTGAGAATTTAATATATATGTACCTATTCATAAAACCTCCAGTTAATAAATATTTTTATATCTAGCTAAGTACATCTTGAAGTAAAAGTTTAGTTTTCGAGCTACTACTACCTTCTTATTTTGCAACAAATACGAAGAGTGGGGGAGAGGTACAAGTATGGCATTTAAAACCTTGGACAAATTTCTTCTAAAGAGAAATCTAGGAGACAAGAAAAAATCTCCTAAAGAAGTAGACATTACAATGATACTCAAAAACAAAATTATTGAACAATATTTCTGGTTTATTGGAACTTGTGCCTTTTAACAAAGAAATGCTACATTATTATGATGTTTTACAAGATCAATGAAAAAAATACAAATGATAGATGATGAAAATGAAAATAGCTACCGGTAAGCTAACTTTCCGAAATCGAGAAAATATATGTCTAAATTACACAGACTTAGATTTTGTTTTACCAAAAGTCAAAACCAGGAAGGATTGCATTGTGAAATGTTATTTTATTAATAACTAGCCGTACCCGTGCGCTCCGCTGCACCCGTTAGAAATAAATATAAAGTAATTACATAATTAAAATAGGACATTTGATCCAGGGAACATTTGTGTTTGATAGAAGGATAAATCGTTTATTATGTTACTTAATTTAAATTGTATTAAAAAAATTAAAATGCAATCATTTTGATCCAGAGACTAAAAATTATTTAGGAAATACAGGAAACGAATGCCTATGAAGTTTTCTGTGCATAAGAAGTTATTTTACCTGTCCTCGATTCACTCAGAAGTTACTGTAATAACATTATAGCATTATGTCCATCTAGAGAAACTACACTTTCCAACGGTGAAATAATAATTAATTATACAAATCGGTTAATTTAGCTTCCAATATTACTTCATACAAGCACAGTAACATTCTCTGTAGGCTATGATTCATAGCTTTTGATTGTTGTTGTTCAAGGCCCCTTATAGACGAAGTCATTTGTTTTTTATTTCATTACACCGCCTTAGATGGCATTATTGTAACTTTGAAACTCATTTATCTCATTAAATATCAGTCCTATCAAAATTTTGCATGGAATAAAACTTATCGGAAATTATTTTTAAAGAAACTTTTGTTATGTAATATTTTTCACGAAAATTAATACTAAGGTTGATATTTCGATTTATTTAATTCAAGCCCCCTTATAACCCCCCTTTTAAATAAAATATTTTGAATGCCATATAGCCTAAATTCTAAGTTACAAAGAACTTAATTTATATTCCAATTTTCATATAAATCGGTTCAGCCATTATTGCGTGAAAAGGTAAGAAACATCCAGACAGACAGACAGACAGACAGACAGACAGACAGACTTACAAACAAAAATTTCAAAAAAGCGATTTTCGGTTTCAGGGCGGTGAATTATATATGTTAGGACCAATTATTTTTGGAAAATCGAAAATTACCAGAAAAATTTCGGCTACAGATTTATTATTAGTATAGATTATCACAGTATTATGATCCCAGTGGTAGGGGAAAGATTATATCGAATATTGCCTAAAAGCTATTATAAACAGACTGTAACCCTATCAACAAATCAGATTATGTTACATATGTGATGACTTCAATGCTAGAGTAGGCAGTCACCAGAAAATGTAGAGGAAAAGAATGACTCCAGAATCGATTATATGACAGTCTATTGCTGAAATTCACTTCAATATTTAGATGTACCGTAACAAATATGTAGGTACCTGAATTGATCTAGATTCTGTCTGTAATACTCTGCCTTTTATATCAATAATTAGACAACCATTTGTCTAATCTAAGATTCACTACTGCTTGATAGGGAATATGGATTTTATTTTCAATATTTGGTATGAGTGTAAAGTTATGGTGATATAACCATAACTTGTTTTTTTGTGTGTGTGCGTGTGTGTATTGTTATCAATGTTCTTTTTTTTTTTTTTTGTGAGTTAACTGACATTCTTTTTTTTTTCCTTTCTGAATTAACTGACATTAAAAGCAAAACATTAAATTCATTAAAGGAAACATGCACAATTGCATAAAATGAGCAATACAAGTAAATAAAAAATGCAAGTAAGTTATGCATCTGGCACTACGCATTGCTGAATGAGGCTGGAACCATGAATAATGTTCAGTCTAAGCTTTTTATTTTTAGTATAATATGAAACATAAAGAATCAATACTATAGCTGAAGAGAAGCATAAGATCAAAGTCACCTGCATGAATTTAAATTACAATTTAAATTTCTAAGCTTTTACCAATTCTAATGTAAGGCATATACACACCCCCTTACGTGCTAGGACTTACGTTCCTCCAGTCTGAAACAATTCCTTGGTAAGGACACCATCAGATTCTAATCCATTTCGTTAAGTTTTTAAAAAGAACATTAATGAAACAACAAGGAGTAAATACTCAAAATAAATTTTATATTCCAGAAGATCGTGAAGATAAGGAAGTACAGAGCAATTCGATGAGGTGTGGACAGGAGCGATGAGGCTTCCATTGTGCGCTGCTGACGGACTTGCAGCAGGGAATGGACAGTGTAGAGTCGCAGTGATACAACCATACAAGTTTCCGTAACAATGACGCAAGCATGCACGTGCTCGTCCTGGCTTGTGTCAAAGTTAGTGAATCAGTCTCCAAGGGCCGTATTCATATACATTCTTAGCGCGGGCTTCCGGTGGATGATCAGCGAACTAACGTTTTTCGTATTCATGAACCAGTGTTAGCGATATGATATGATATGAATCCTGTACAAATAATCGCTCGTAGCGCGGGCTAACGAAATGTCTATGAATAGCACCCCTAGTGACTGATGAGTGACATGGTACAGGCGATGAATCATAGGCCTACTATGTTTTCTTGTACATTTAGAGTAAAAGTGTGGATAAGTGTAAACTGTATAATGGCTAATCAAATGTTTTCAACTGAACAACGTGTATACAGTGTGTTTCAGAAATATTTTGACAAACCTTGGGGGAATGTTCCTCATACCAAAACAAGAAAAAAAGTTCATATAAACATACATCCGAAAATTCTTAGTTTTTTAGTTTATTTTATTGGGTTATTTTACGACGCTGTATCAACATCTAGGTTATTTAGCGTCTGAATGAAATGAAGGTGATAATGCCGGTGAAATGAGTCCGGGGTCCAGCACCGAAAGTTACCCAGCATTTGCTCGTATTGGGTTGAGGAAAAACCCCAGAAAAAACCTCAACCAGGTAACTTGCCCCGACCGGGATTCGAACCCGGGCCACCTGGTTTCGCGGCCAGACGCACTGACCATTACTCAACAGGTGAGTTTTTTAGTTATTAATGAAAGAACATAATGAAACATCTGTTAGATATTGTCAGCTTGGTAGCAAGTGTTGCAACTTTAATCAATTCAGAAACTCATAACAATGTTCAAATGTTCTCCTGTAGTAAACAAGTCTCCTTGGCAACACATAGCCATCTAGGATACAATGTGTGCATCAGCAGACTTGTATCGATAACATCATTTGATTATCTAACAAAATGAATATTATTATCAGTTACAAACTTAAGTTGTTGGATTGTATCTCGAAACGCATTGAACGTAAACTTTCATTGTTATGAGTTTCTGAATTAATTAAAGTTGCAACACTTGCTACATTATCTAACAGATGTTTCATTATGTTCTTTCATTAATAAAGCTAAGAATTTTCGGACATATGTTTATATGAACTTTTTTTCTTGTTTTGTTGTAAGGAACATGCCCCCAAGGTTTGTCAAAGTAATTCTGAAACACTCTGTATATTTATGATTCATATGTGTTAGCCCAGTCTGCCAGCCAAGTACAAAGGCAGTTTGAAACAAGATTCCTGGGTGTAAAAATTCCATTATATACACCAAAGGGAAGTGTTCAACATAAGAAACAAAACAGACAGTGTAAAGTTCTCACAGAAGAAACATTAGACTGCCTCCGTGGTCTGTTGTCAGCATGCTGGCTTCTAGATCAAGAAGTCCCGGGTTCGATTCCCGGGCCTGGCTCTCTGTGAATTTTTCTTGAAGAAGAAAAATTCCCTGGGTGTCTAAAGTCTGGAAATTTGTATGAATGTGAGTGTGATTGTGAGTGTGCCGGGTTAATATTAATTAACCAATCATCACAAATATAAAAATACATCAGGACTGTCGTTGGGCAGTAACCTGAACACACATTTCAGCATCACATTGTTGACAAGTAACTCCATCTGTTAGCACAACCATAAAGCATCTAATAGGTGCTATAGAGTTACCAACAACGGGGGGGGGGGGGGAAACAACATTAGATAACGTTGGTCATCAATTGGACCAGTCTCCTAGAAAATCATTTAGGTGCCTTTCACATGTACGAATTTCTTATGGCTCTGTGCAACATATACAATAACTAAGACACATACCCTTCAACTGGGTGATCCTGCATGTAAGTGTGCATTTTGTGGGTGAATGCTGAATAATATTTTTCATTTTATTGTTTTATTTTACGACGCTGTATCAACATCTCAGGTTATTTAGCGTCTGAATGAAATGAAGGTGATAATGCCGGTGAAATGAGTCCAGGGTCCAGCACAGAAAGTTACCCAACATTTGCTCATATTGGGTTGAAGGAAAACTCCGGAAAAAACCTCAACCAGGTAACTTGCCCCGACCAGGATTCGAACCCGGGCCACCTGGTTTCGCGACCAGATGCGCTGACCACTACTCACAGGTGTGGACTGAATAATATTCATAACGGAATAATAGACCCACATTTAATATTTTCCTCAGTCAAGGCATGGTTCTACCTCCATGGTTGTGTGTGTTCACAAAACAATCATTATTGGAGTGCTGAGAAACCTGATATCGTTAATGAAGTATCCCTCCATGACGAAGTACTGAACACACTCTGGAAGAACTGAAACGTAATATCTGTCACGAAATTAACAGTATTGATCAATCAGAACTACAGCAGATTATGGATCATTTCATAAAGATACCGGTACCAAAAATTTGTGGACAACAGCACCTCCATAAATAAAGTTGGTAAGTAAGACATTTTTTAAAGTAGTCACAGAAACTTGTATGGTTGTACCATCATGACTCTAAACTGTCTGTTCTGTGCTGCGAGTCCATCAGCAGCGCACAGTGAAAAACCCAGTCACTCCTGTTCACACCTCATCTGATCGCTCTGTATAAGAGATCATGTATTTAGTTCGGCCACTTCGTTTCTTCCTGAGTACAAGGCCAAATATGGGATAAGACTGTGAAGATTCAATGTGATAAGCCACTAACGTCATAGCATTATAACAACAACAGAACAACTTATGCTGCATGGAACTTATCACTTTAGACTGTTTTATTCCATCATCTTAACACATCTAATATAGAGGACTACAACAAAATCGTGAACTTTATGCTCTGAGTCACTCCACAACATTCATGTTCTACATGCTATTTCAATTGTATGATTACGCCATTAAATGTGTTTTCCATTCTTACAGGTAGCACACACGTGTCTTTTTTATTCTAGAGTGATAGTACATCAAAACTAATTGACAGTCTAAAGTGAAGAATAGCCACACTAAAATCTAGATGTGAAACACCCTATATCATGCAATTCAAGATGCAATTACAGTATCATTTTAGTTCCACCGTGAATTTCTCATTTTAGAAGCACCAAAAAGGTAGTTATTTTTCCAAATTGTTTTAAGACATCCTCTGTGACTTTAAACTAGCTACAGAAAACACATTCACTAATCTACACAAAACACTTGTCTCTACAGTTCATTAGGCAACCTAGCACTTGAATGTTCTCTGGAAGGAATATGATGGGATCAACTTTTTCTTTTTCAGAATAAAATGTCTCCTTCAGAGCGTAGATTTAATAACACAGTAATACAGCAGATGTCCTTCACATGTCCCAACTCTGCGATAAACGTGATAAAAATGACTATTGCACACTTCTAATTTTCATTGTTGTTACAAAACACTTGGTAAGTATGTTATTAAATTTGGGCAGAAAAAACACACACTATATCGATCGTCTAGTTCAAAAGTGCGACAACTCAAAAAAAGTTTTGAGATATCTTCAGTTGGAAGTTTCAAATAAATTACTTAAAAAGAACAGATTTCTGGTTCATAACCACGACAATTAAAAATGAGTCAGTATTCAGGACGAGCATATCACAATCTTCCAATTCATTATTAATACATTTCGAAATGTACTAATAATGAATTAGTAAAGTCCATAGTTATAATTATTTCTAAAGCAGTTTATTTAGTTTTTTTCTTTATGGTTGTAAATATGACTTATCTCAATACTGAATTGGAAAGCGCTCCAAAGGGGCTTTCAGTAGTATAAATAACTAAAAAATGGCAATTTTTGAGTTGTCGCACTCTTGAACTGGACGATCGATATGTACCATAAAACTATGCGGATTTTTTAAATTTTTTTCTCTTTCTTTATAGAATATCCTATAACAAATACCGTTAACTTGTTATGAAAATTAAGATGTGATGCATACACCTGTAATTCATATAAAATTTGACGTATCTTTAGCTCAAATTAAGCTTCGCACATTTATCTGCCAGAAAGTATAATTCTATTTATAATAAAGAGTTAATATCGTTATGAGCAATATATCTCCATCTTATCGATAATTGCTCTGTTGACAACAATGAAAACCATGCTGTTTCTTCAGTATTATATTATCAGGAGCTCATTTTCTCAAATATATTTTGAAACTTAAGACTGCCGCGTTCAGAATATAAATGAGAAAATGGCCAGTAACATGGACAACAATGGAAACAAAACATTTAGTTCAGATATCCTGTTCCTGAAACCATAATTTGCATATAGAAAATGAAACCCTACAGGTGGACTGCAGTTACATTGTTTTAGTTGTTACACTATCAGAAGCAATACTCTATCATCTGAAGAAAACCATTCCTTTCCATGTCGCATTATGGTTTTTTGACTGGCAAACGTAACATGCAACTTAGTATCTTCAACCCACATCATCCCATATTCATTACCAATTTTATATAGATAGATATGGAAGAAATTTATAAAACATAAAATCACTGAAGTATTACAAGTTCCATCTGCAAGGTTTCTGTAAATTAACAATCAATTCACCTTCGTTGAATTTATTAGAAACGTAAAGCAGGATTTTAAAAAATTCACATATGATTTTCATTGCTTTTTTTAAACATATCAGTACAGGTTTGTTTGAACAGAATGCAATGAACAAATCCTGAGAATTTTAAGCACATGAAATTTGCAACATACAGTTGGAGTCAAGATTTGCATCACACAATGAAAATTGTATGCATATTTCAAGAAATCCTGATAGATATTGCAGTCCACCATTTGTATGCAAGTGTCCTACCTTAACACCCTGCAATAACAAATAATGATAACGTCATAAGACTGAGTTTGGTGATAGGAATCAAAGAAACAAACATTCACACTCAAGGAGGATGTAAGTGCAAAAAGATCTCCATTGAGCAAGTCTCTAGAGTCTAAGCCACGCAATCATGCCACAAACCAGAAACAACTCAAGTAAACAATGAATGAAATTAACAAAAATATGACTACAATAATACTCCAGCAACAAAGTTACTTGGGCCAATTCAGACTATCCATTATGGTTCACATCGTGGTAGCAACATCGAGTTATTGTGGAAAGAGTTAAGATTCATTTTCAAGCTCATAACAAAAGAAGGTTTCAAGAAGATAATAAGTGACGAGATAATGGACAATAGCAATAATGCTGCAAATAAGCACTTACAATCCTACAATTCAGCAGTACTAGGAACTATGCAGTTCATTATCTGCAATTTAGTTCTCTCTTTATATTCGTAAAATAAAGCACTTTCACTTATTTCATTATAGCATGCCAGAAGACATGTTGAAAAGCAAATGAGTTGCAGATATTACATTTTACAGACTTCAAAACAAATAAAAGTTTGAAATATCATATATCGATATCCTATCAAAATTACTATCAGTTTATTTTCAATTACGAGGGGTAGTCATAAAGTTTTACTTATCACCTCAAAAAAATGAAGCTGCGACCATGAAACTTGGTGGTGGTGTTAGTCCTTTTCTACATATTCACCCTTCAACGTGACACATTTTTCTCAACGATGGATGACTTGACGGAGGCCTTGGTTGTAGAAACGTTCCACCTCGAAAATCACCTCGTCGTCATTCTGGAAATGCCTGCCACACAATGGTTTCTTCATCCGAGGAAAGAGGAAGAATTCACTGGGTGCCATATCAGGAGAATACGTGGATTCACCACCGCCGAAAAAGGCAAAGACCCAACCATCATCGAGCAAGGTGATGCTGAGTGTTTTCTGGGACATCCAAGGTGTGGTGCTGACAGATTATGCTCAGAAGGGGCAAACCATCACAGGAAATCTCCTGATGAGGTTACAGGAGGCTATCAAGACGAAGCGTCGCGGGAAGCTGTCCAAGGGGGTCCTTTTGCTTCATGACAACGCCCCAGCTCATTCTGCACAGGACACAGTCACACATGCTGCTTCTTTAGGCTATCAAATTTTGCCTCACTCCCCGTATTCTCCTGATATGGAACCCAGTGACTTCTTCCTCTTTCCTCGGATGAAGAAACCATTGCGTGGCAGGCATTTCCAGAATGACGACGAGGTGGTTTTTGAGGTGGAACATTTCCTGAACAGCCAAAATGCAGACTTATACAACCAAGGCCTCCGACAAGTCATCCATGGTTAAAAATGTGTCGCGTTGAAGGGTGAAAATGTAGAAAAGGACTAACACCATCACCAAGTTTCATGGTCGCAGCTTCATTTTTTCGAGGTGATAATTAAAACTTTATGACTACCCCTCGTACTATTACATAAATTGAGAAATCATATTACTAATTCCAGAACAGCACTGGAAACAAACTGAACTTCAGTTCGTGTTTCAAAAATTTTCCAAAGACATAATGTCTTAAAAATAAAAGTTAACCTTGAGAATATTAATATAAACAGTCAAGAATATATAAGGTACTGTTTAATTATGTCAAGGCTCTTTTACTTTACTCATTATTGATTTTTGTTAAATATTTACAATGTAGATAAACTAGTTTCTTAATACAGTTTTGGTTTGTAGCCTAGTTAAAATAAAACCAAATAGCAAATTGTCGCTGTGCCTCCAAAATTTGCTATGTGCATTTAAACAGATTTTTCAGAAGAAAAAAGCATTCTCACTCTTAATTCCCTTGATTTTCAAAGCTACTTTCGATATAATTTCATCATTTTTCATGTATTGATTGAAATTATACCGAAAATTACATCAGTTGCAGTTGAAGATTTGAGAAAGAAGCACGTGTGTTCGTTTTATCTATAGCATATTCTGTGTTCAGGTAACGAGAGCTAGAAATGGAGCCTACACGTGTCTCGGATACTGTAATGATTGAAGATCAAAGATCGAACCTTTATGTGGCAAAACCTCACAGAAATCCACAGCAGAGCGTAGTTTCTGGTGAGCTTACAGTGGACAGTAGTACAGTTTATTGTTGGGCTACTCGTTTCTGTGTCAGCTTAGACGATGATGCAAGACCAGGAAGGCCGAAAACATCAACACATGAACAAAGCGTGAAACTTCTGGTGGGTGCTCTTCAAGAAAATCGTCGAGCGACATGTGAGAAACTTTCAGAAGCTACGGGAATTTCACCAAATTCAGTATTCTGTTTTGACAAAGAATTTTAAAAAGAGAAAAATTTCTGAGCAATGGATCCTTCACTGCTAACTGCTGAAAAGAAGCAGAAATGCCTGGACATTGCAAACTTGCTGACAGAACTATCACAAGAACGTTTTGACACGTAAAGATTCGATTGGTCTTTAATCGTCACAGTACTCGAGACACTTGTAGACTCCACATCTAGCTCTCACTGCAGAAACACAGAGTATGAAACGAACACACGTGCTTCTTCCTCAATCCTTCAATTGCAATTGACGTAATTTTCATTGGTGTTGCGTCATTCACTTCACAGTTCTGCCAACCTGTATAATATTTATGAAATGATCCTCATAGCTTTGAAAATTCAGGGAATTAAAGGTGATAATACTTCTTTCTTTCTCCTGAAAAATCTGTTCAAATGCACATAGCGGATTTTGTAGGTACAGCAACGAAATACTCCTGTCTATTACCAAGTTTTCTTCTTTATATAATATGTACAGGTGCTTTGTGGTGATGTATGCATGGAAATTTTATTTACATGTAAATTTACCTATGTAATATTTACATAATTTATTTTCTGTTAGAACTAATGTTATCGAAAAAAAAAAAAAAACATAAAATTAGATTATGTATTCACAGCTGAAAGTGTAAACTTAGTTTCTATAGTAACAAATGAACACAAAATAAAATTACAGTACGTCATGGCAGTACTATTAAACTGTAAAGGGGGACCAGTGACAGTAACAGTGTCAATTCTACAACACACTGACGCAATACCATTTTGGATAATCTGAGTAGGAACAATCTAGCAGATGAAAAAACAAGCCCCATTTTACCTGAGAGAATGGAGCCTAGGTTGCAGAACAAAACAAAAAGAAAATTGTCAGAGTAATAAAAGAGAATTTGCAGCCATATTTTTATCTCCTACCTTTAGTTTTTATGTTTTATCTTTCTCCTCCAGTATTTCACAAGTGTAATCAAACTCATCTAAGGTTCCCAAAATACGTGCTTCAGTATTTCTAATGTAATTTCTTGTCAAACAAGTCACATTACTGAATGTGTTTTATTTTCTTTACATACGATTTCTGTATAGCTACCACATTTTATTAAAGAAAATTATCTCGAAGCAACTAATCCTTCATATTTTGTTAAGAGTTACAACTGAAAACAATCTGGATTTTAAATTATTTAGGTAGATGGACTGATTTTGAAAGACAACTGCAGCTGATATAAATATTCAGATAAATATTTTTTTTTGTAAATTAGTAGCTGAAGTTCATGAGATTTTTGTAAACTACTTACGAATCTCTAATATGCATTAGAAATTTATACATGTATTTTAGAACAATGTGAGGAAATTAGTGGGAACCCTAGATGTTTCCTCTACGTATTTTTTGAAGCAAAAGGAGTTACTTTACTGTACGGTGCAAAATACATGGATAATGAATTTGTAAGTGAACAAATCTATTATTGGAAATGTTATAGTGTGTGTATGTGATGAACATTAGCAGTGCTAGAAAAAAATACACAGCCCAAAAAGTTAACAATATACCTTTAGCAAGAACAACTTCACGCTGAGGGAACGTAAAATAATGTAAACAAAAGCAACAAGAAATAGATGGAAAAGGAAACACCGAAGCAAGCGGCCGGGTGGTCAACAACTTACAACCAAAATAAAGAAGAGGACTTGGAGGAAAAAAACTGTCAAAATGAATCAAGTATAGAATGTGCTCTATGGCAAAGCTGCCAATCTTGTTTTGGTAAGGAAGAAAATGCCGAGGGATAAGAAATCTGTCACACAGTAGCACTTTTGAAGCAGATGTAGCACATTTAAAGTAGAAAGCAACGGAACCAGATGTCTCATCCCAGACAAAACATTTTCTTGAACATTGCAAAAACAAAGCAATAGTAAAAACATTGGAGCTTATTACCAGTGCTCACTGACCTTCTGATATTGGGAATGTGATGGATGTGCTCGTAATAACAATGACGAAAATTTAAAATAAAAATGTAGAACACCCTAGTTAACTAAAATAAGTAAGTCATCCAATGAATAATTTTATTTCATGCTTTTCAGGAGTTGGAGAGAGGGAATTTTTTATTTATAAAGTTTCCTACCCTCACAATGGCATCAGAATTCAACAATTTCCTTCAAAATATTCCAAAATAAAATTGTCAGATGTATGGTTTAACTTTCTCGTGTTTGTAGATGATGCTTATTCAAAGCTAAACAAAAATCGCATGTAATGAACACAAAATTAATATCTTGTCTAAATATTCGGCAAGAGCTGTATGCTGTTCCTAATCTGAATGTATTGCTGTTTTTTTAAATATGGCTTCTTTCCATATTTTCGTTCTGTGAACTATCTCCCAAATAAATTGTATTTGCTTTTCACTGTCACAAATCTTAACATCGTATGGAAATTAATAACACCAAGTGATGTTCATAGCTACACATTATGTGAATTCACTAAAAACGAATTGTTATCACACAACAAATAAATAATTTGGGCACAAACATTGCACCATGCTTTATTCCTTCTATTTTCATTAATACAATACAAACTTTCTCTCATACTTATTGGTCACACTTAATGAAAAGGATTGTCAGTATTGATGATCATGCAAGAAAATTGTTCATCATTTCATAATGAGACGAAATAATTTGTCTATAAAAGTGAATTCATTAAAGTTTATATTATTATTATTATTATTATTATTATTATTATTATTATTATTATTATTATTATTATTACTGCTACTATTACTATTTACTTACTTACTTACTGGCTTTTAAGGAACCCGTAGGTTCATTGCCGCCCTCACATAAGCCCGCCATTGGTCCCTATCCTGAGCAAGATTAATCCAGTCTCTACCATCATATCCTACTTCCCTCAAATACTATTACTACTACTATTATTATTATTATTATTATTATTATTATTATTATTATTATTATTATTATTGGCGGCCGGGTAGCTCAGGTGGTAGAGCAGCTGGCTATGGACTGGAAGGTCCGGGGTTCGATCCCAGGTGGTGACAGGATTTTTTCTCGTTGCCAAACTTTCAGAACGGCCCCAAGGTTCACTCAGCCTCCTATAAAATTGAGTACCGGGTCTTTCCCAGGGGTAAAGGCGGTCAGAGCGTGGTGCCGACCACACCATCTCATTCTAGTGCCGAGGTCATGGAAAGCATGGGGCTCTACCTCCATGCCCCCAAGTGCCTTCATGGCATGTTACGGGATACCTTTACCTTTACCTTTTTTATTATTATTATTATTATTATTATTATTATTATTATTATTATTATTATTATTATTATTATTATTATTATTAGATTCTTTGTATTTCTTCATCTCACTGCCATTTTCTGTCATTCTTCTCATCATCGTATGTTTTGTTTTGTTTATTGCATCTTGTGCTAAACTGTAATTGGCCTTTGTGCTGTTGTTTAGCACGTTAATATTCTAAATAAATAATAAAATTATTATTATTATTATTATTATTATTATTATTATTATTATTTTATTATTATTACTACTGCTACTATTATTACTACTATTTTATTATTATTATTATTATTATTATTATTATTATTATTATTATTATTATTATTATTATTTCAAAGAATGATCAATAATGTTATTTCTACAACATAATTCCCAACGAGAACATTTTTGCATATCTATTATAATTTACGATAACAGGATAGTATCTTATGCTATAATTTTTACAAGTAAATGAGAAAATTATTTAAAGAGATAAACTGCAAAAATAACTATTACATTCTTTTCATAAAAGAAACAAACCAAGTAACCAGTTTTCGTAATAATAACAGACTTACTTTCATACAGATATGTCTTCAGATAAAGTTTCAATTTAATTTGAAAATAGAGACATCCAATAGACGTGTCAATTTTATTTGATTTCAAGATATGTGTACAAAATTTGTAAAATTTATGAATTATGTAAAATTGAAGAAACCAACGATACTATTTTCGAAGTAGCTTGGTATCGATATTCCTAAA
Organism: Periplaneta americana; assembly: GCA_025594305.2. Taxonomy (NCBI): domain Eukaryota; kingdom Metazoa; phylum Arthropoda; class Insecta; order Blattodea; family Blattidae; genus Periplaneta; species Periplaneta americana. The sequence goes on from JAJSOF020000023.1 coordinate 10,446,140, forward strand.
ATAGATGTCTGTAAAGTTTGCATATTGGTTTTAAAACACGCGTATGCTGTTTAATTGCATATTCCTATGTTTTTCATGATTTATAAATAAATGTATTACATTCATAATTTTAAAATACCAAAGATGTTCTGAATTATATCTATTATTCATCATTAGATAAAACATAAATTCGCAGATTTTAGATAGTCCCTACAGAAGTTTCTGAGCTACTTAAATTTAAATCAGCATCTTAATGTCAGAAGGGAGACAACTCTTGACATTATGAAATTTTAATTAAAATGCAAAGTCAATCTGTTTTTCAAAATTCTATTACGAATTTTATTATACATATAGTTATTGTACACGAAGGTTAATATTTTGAAAAGCTACATTAAGAAAACCTACAAATTAATGAGTTACAAACGATAAAGACATTGGATGACTTACTAGAGGTATGAATGTGACAAAATTATGTACAACGATTCAGAATATGAACTTAGGGTGTCCTTTGATATGTGTATTGACAAATTATTATCCATTCGAATACCCAAAAACACTGCAACTGATATTTACAAAGACCTATTATAGGCATATACAAGATTTGACTAATATTTTCCAAATGTATACCATATGATAAGGAATATTGGATTTAAAATAAAAAAATAAACAAAAGTAACAATATTCTAGTAATGATAGTATACCAGTCGTGTTGTTGGATTTTCAATATGGATTCTCGTCAAATACGCAATGATAAAAATTTGGGAAAATAAAAAAAAAAATTAAGTGATACAATGTATGTACAAATGAGCAAATGGTACAAATATAAAAAGATGGCCACCATCGCTAAGGATCAAGTCCAACTAAGAGAACATAGTGTAAATGTACTTGTATATCTCTTGCATGGATCACAGTTACTTCTTCAATGTCTGTGCAGTTCTTGTAAACATGTGTTCATGAGTTCAATTTCATAGTCGGTAATTTTTATTCATGTTTGAAAAAACTGTACAATAAAAACATTCAAATAAAACAAAACATGTTGAACACATGCAAGTTGAAATTTTGTTTCTTGTTGTCAGATGTTGCTACTTACAAAAAAGCACATACTCCATGACGAAAGCAGATGTGTGTATATAAGAGTTTCTGCAAACCTCTTGTGAAAGCAGTTTAGAAACGAAATGAATCCACACTTAAAAAGCAGATTAGACAATGGAGTGAACGGAAAACAGGCATACAGGAGAATCCATGAAGAGAGAAAGAGTACATTCACATAGTAAACCTTGCACCTGAACACTAAATGTGGGTCGAAGGAAGGGATAGAAATCTTGTAGTGCATAACACTTACCAAGGCCAAATGGTTTTGGAGGTGTTGTTATGTGATCGCCATCGCCTGACACTTTCCCATAACCAGGAGAAGTCGAAGGTCTGCTTCTCGAATCTCGAACAGCAGGCCCATTCATCAACTCAGAATTAAGATCCGTTGCACTCTCAGACCGCACAACTCCTCCATCAAGCGAAGAGTCAAACCGCATAATCTATACAAAAACAATAAATAATCATCTCAGCTATTAATTTCTTACAGATAACATCTTTTTACAATATAACTAAAAAAATAAATCTCGTCACTTTTGGGATTGCGTTGTACAGTAAAAGCTCGATATAACGCAGTTGTTCAGGGATACATTTCACCCCTGCATTACAGCTAAACCGTGGTAAGTCAGAAGGTGACCTGTAAAGTGACAAAGCTCCTGGACAGGCTTTGTAGCCAGTTAGCATGTTACTTAGTATTAAGTTTGTGTTGTAATACAATGTTGTTGTTGTTGTTTTCTAATGCCAGGCGTTTGACAAACAAAGTCATCTGACCTCACACACTGCAATATTTTTCAAAGATATTGACATGGTCAGCCACTGAAGCACAGATTTTGAGGTGTTCCGAATCCATTTCTTCGTTTGAGTTGCACAATGGGCAGTTAGGGGACTGATATATTCCAATTCTATACAGGTGTTTGGCCAAACAGTCATGGCCTGTTGCCAATCTAAATGCAGTTATTGACAATTTGCGTGCCTTCAGAATGGAATTTGTCTAATGCCAGGCATTTGACAATAAAGTCATTTGACCTCTTGCACTCCAATATTTTTCAACGATATTATCATGGTCAGCCAATGAAGCTCAGATTTTGAGGTGTTCCGAATCCATTTCTTGGTTTGAGTTGCACAATGGGCAGTTAGGGAACTGATATATTCCAATTCTATGCAGGTGTTTGGCCAAACAGTCATGGCCTGTTGCGAATCTAAATGCAATTATAGACGATTTGCGTGCCTTCAGAATGGAATTTGTCTAATGCCAGGCATTTGACAATAAAGTCATTTGACCTCTTGCACTCCAATATTTTTCAAAGATACTATCATAGTCAGCCACTGAAGCACAGATTTTGAGGTGTTCTGAATCCATTTCTTGATTTGAGTTGCACAATGGGCAGTTAGGGAACTGATATATTCCAATTCTATGCAGGTGTTTGGCCAAACAGTCATGGCCTGTTGCCAATCTAAATGCAGCTATAGACGATTTGCGTGCCTTCAGAATGGAATTTGTTGTTGTTGTTTTCTAATGCCAGGCATTTGACAATAAAGTCATTTGACCTCTTGCACTCCAATATTTTTCAAAGATATTGTCATGGTCAGCCACTGAAGCACAGATTTTGAGGTGCTCTGAATCCATTTCTTGGTTTGAGTTGCACAATGGGCAGTTAGGGGACTTAGTCTATATATTCCAATTCTATGCAGATGCTTGGCCAAACAGTCATGGCCTGTTGCCCATCTAAATGCAGCTATAGACGATTTGCATGCCTTCAGAATGGAATTTGTTGTTGTAGTTGTTTTCTAATGCCAGGCATTTGACAATAAACTCATTTGACCTCTTGCACTCCAATATTTTTCAAAGATATTGACATGATCAACCACTGAAGCACAGATTTTGAGGTGTTCTAAATTAATTTCTTGATTTGAGTTGCACAATGGGCAGTTAGGGGACTGATATATTCCAATTCTATGCAGATGCTTGGCCATACAGCCAATCTAAATGCAGCTGTGTGCATATTTTGAACCTTAAAGAAACTTAAAAAATAGCATTTCTTTTAATTATTATTGAAACAATCCCTTTGAAACTAACAGAAAATTGTTTGCATCATTAATTAAATTCATAATTCAATATCATTTGACTGTGAGGGGGAGATGGCGCTGCCTTCTTGATTACACAAAGGCAGTTGTTGTGGGAAAAAGAAATAACCACTATCAGCTGGTGTTGCTCACTGGAAATAGTTGTTCCTGAAGCTATGCATACATCTTTGCCAGATGTCACAAGCATGTAATGCTGAATGATCAATATGTAGAAATGTTCATATATTTTAAAACGAAGAAAACTTTCATTTTTTATTTGAAAGAAAGAATCATTTTTTCGTGCGAATCCTCCATGAAATCTATTTTTTCTTGAAGATGTCGTGATTATGAAAATAATTTCGTGAATTCATATCGATTTCGTGAAAATTCGCACATAAACATTAAAACTTGATGTTACGCAGTTTGACTATGAAAAACAATAACCTAAAACTTGTTAAGAAAATACAATCCAAAAATGAATAATTCAAATAAATCTTCTGTGAAATTTGATTTCCTACACTTGGGATGTTGTTTTATTTGGAATCTTAATTTATTATCAAGGCATATCTTACTCTGAATTGTGGTTTTCCTTCTGAAGATTAAAGCTTTAGATTTTCGATTAGATATTTCTATTTTTTCTTGGTTTCAAGTCTCATAAAAAGAAGTGCCAAAAGAGTTGTCATTTCATAATTCAGTACAGTTTCACAGAACAGGCATTAAAGTCGTTTTAGACACTTTTACATGGTCGTAAGAATCGATGTAAACATACGCAAAATGTGTATGGAAAATTTAAAACATATTTTAAACGGTTCAAAATCAATAATGTAAATGAATCCACATGTAAATGCGAGGAGAGCGACTGGACTGTTCATCACCTCCTATTTGATTGCCCAAATTTCGAAAGAACTCACCCGTTATTACTGTCACATGTCATCTCATGTTCTGGGCAATTCGAAAAACCCCTGTTTTATGTTTAAAAAGAAATGCTGTTCAAGAGAATTTCAGAAATTCATATCACATATTCACAATTCACTATAAATAGCTAGTTTATGTGTTTCTGCCATAGTAAGAGAAGTTGTAGCTAATGCAATTAGAAAGGGTATATGAATGTGTTAATTTTGTTTGTATATATTTTCAGGTTCTATTTTTTTTTTATCATTAATCTAACATGCACCAGAGCAAAACAGGCTGCAAGAAAAGGAGATACTACTACTATTAATAATAATAGTAATAATCACAATAATAATAGCTATAATGTCACTGTTTCATAACATATATGTTTTTATGTAATTTTCCTTTTATTTGTCTTTTCTGTGTATTGTATATGATATGTCTATGTCCTATGTGTTGAACATGCACTTGTATGTCATGTTTATTTCATGTCATTTTTATGTCATATACGTTCTTAAAAGTAATATGTATATTTCTACGAAATTATTATTATTATTATTATTATTATTATTATTCTTATTCTTATTATTATTATTATTCTGTAATTGGCCTTGTGCTGTTGTTTTTGCACGTTAATATTCTAAATAAATAAATAAAATAAATAAATAATAATAATAATAATAATAATAATTATTATTATTATTATTATTATTACTACTATTATTATTATTATTATTATTATTATTATTATTATTATTATTATTATTATTATTATTATTATTATTATTATTTTTGTAAGTAACAAGTCTGCGTGTGATATGTCCTGGGAAAGTACTGTATGTAATATGTCTGCATTTCATGTCGTCGCCTGAATGCAAGAACTAGGTAACTCGAAATTTGCGTTTTTTAGTTACCTCTTTTATAGCATAGCAAAAATCGCATAAAATGTAATCCAAGACCTAGGTAACTTATCGAACGATACCAGCGACATCTATTTTCCAATATAACAAATAGCTAAAAGAAAACGAGACATATTCCTTAGTGCAATAAATAAGTAAATAGGCAATTTATTATTTTAATGTACCGAAGTACATATGATATTTCCATGCAGATATTCTGCGTCATCATACGATGAAAGAGTAATGGAACGGAGAAAAATTCTCTCCGGCGCCGGATAGAATCGTCTCAGAATAAGCTCCAACTCTTGGGTTCCCTCTAGTGGCCGCCCTCTGCACTACGTCATAGATGTCTATGAACGCAGGACCGAAGTCCACACATGTGCTGAGGTGCACTCGATATGAGTGACTAGTTGACCGGGATCCGACGGAATAAGCGCCGTCTTAAATCACGAGTGATTTACGCATATCATATTTATTATTTTAATGTACCGAAGTACATATGATATTTCCATGCAGATATTCTGCGTCATCATACGATGAAAGAGTAATGGAACGGAGAAAAATTTCTCTCCGGCGCCGGGATTTGAACCTGGGTTTTCAGCTCTACGTGCTGACACTTTATCCACTAAGCCACGCCGGATACAACTCCGACGCCGGATAGAATCGTCTCAGATTAAGCTCCAACTCTTGGGTTCCCTCTAGTGGCCGCCCTCTGCACTACGTCATAGATATCTATGAACGCAGGACCGAAGTCCACACATGTGCTGAGGGAACCCAAGAGTTGGAGCTTAATCTGAGACGATTCTATCCGGCGTCGGAGTTGTAGCCGGCGTGGCTTAGTGGATAAAGCATCAGCACGTAGAGCTGAAAACCCGGGTTCAAATCCCGGCACCGGAGAGAATTTTTCTCCGTTCCATTACTCTTTCATCGTAAATAGGCAATGTCACAAAATATGAAAAATCAAGTTACCGGTACCTAGTTCTTGCATTCAGGCGACGATATATTGTGTATCTATTTCTATATATTATATCTATTTTACCTTATATCTTTGTATTTGTATAATATAAATATGATTTTCATTGTCATGCACATTTAATGTAATATGTGTATTTTATGTCATAATTATGTATATATTTTATGTAACTATTTGTACAGGGCTATAATATGTATGATTTAATTACAGCCCTAATATACCTTCGGGTGAAATAGGGTTCTATAAACTTGGAAATTCAATAATAATAATGTGTATACATACAATGTCACTCAGGAAAACAAAAGACTTGTACTGAACTTTGCTAAGAGCAATACAAGAATGATTGCTTTGACAGCTTACCTGGGAGAAGTTTGGCACGCTGGCTGTTTTCCTCATCAACGGTTGTCCCTGAGCTTGCAACAGCTCCTTAACAGCTACACTCTGCCTTAATCGATCCAGGGTCAAAATGCTCTCAACTGCACTAACACCTCGAGTGTATTTTTCTGTAACATAAACAAGCAGAATCTGAATTGCAATGTCATCAATAAAACCTTTTCAGGACTCGTAATTTCTTCTACACCAATACAGAACAGAACCATTTTATTAATTACGAGGACCTTCCAGGAAGTAAATTTCCCTGGGGCCATTTACAGAAAATAAAACTCAGTTTCATGGAAAAACGTATTGCAACAGATACAGCAATTGTTGAGCTATTTTTCAACATATTCCCCATTTGTCATATTGTGGAATCAACTTTTATATCCCTGTGTCGTAGATGTCTGCTGCTTGGGATCAGAACCAGTGTGTGAGAGCCATCTGCACCTCTCTGTTGATCCCACAGTATGACAAATGTTTAAATTCTGAGAAATATGTTGAAAAAATGGCTCAAAAATGCTGTACCTGTTCCAATAAATCTTTCCATGAAATTGTGTTTTAATTCTGTTAATGGTCCAGGCGCAGCTCGTCTTTAGGTTCACTGGTTCACCCTGTCTCTTGAAGCCACTCATTCTCTTCGTAATTAAGAGTAACTATAGAAAGAAACTGCTGGATGTTCGGCTTCTTTTGGTTAGAGCATAAGTGAGTTATAGCCAGTAAAGTCTGGCGAAATGTTGCATCTGGGGGTTCATTCTCAGACGTGAACCAGCTAGACCTTTTAAAACAGAGTGCGGCAGTGGGAACACGCTAAGAAGTAGAGGAACAGTGTGTTGAAAAAAAACCGCTGTTGTCGCCAACGAAATCTGTGGCTCCAACACTGTCCTTCTCTGACACTCACACTACAGGAAGCGCAAAGAAAGCTGCGCAGAGAACGATATTCGGCTGTCGTGGCGCCATGCTTGTTACAGGGCCGCTATAAATCACCTACAGTCCATGAGGATTTACTTGTCTAGTCCCTTTTAGAAAGAGAAAGAATACTCACTCTCTCTCTCTACCCTCATTTATGGTGACGGCGATATGGTCAACACTCCTTCCAACAACCACGAGTTAGCAGTGGCGGCACTCTCTTCCTCTTCAAATTCTTACTCCTCTCCGCCAGAAAGTTCCTCGTCCGTGTCTGTGTCGTCCAAATTTATTACGAACCGATCACTAATTTCATCTACTAGTCCGTCCTTTTCCCAATAAAATTGTTCAACTTTTTCTATGTGTTCACAGTTCTTTCTCCAATTATCTTCCGTCACTTTTGCAAGAGCGCTCTCAATCAACAATTTCACATCTTTACTTTTGAGCGAAATATTATACTTCGCAACGTCATTTTTAACCTGCCCTCATATTAATTCGTCCGCGTTTAAGTCACAAAGGCATGGTGGCTGTCTCACTACAGTATGGGAATGGATTGTCGCAATTTGGTCGATTTCGTATGTTTTGAAATTCTCCTTTTTAGTTTTTACAAGTTCATACAAGTTCGTGGATCGTAAATCAAATTCAACGTTATTGCTACGAAGTCAGGACTGCAGTTCAGATTTCGACGTTGAAGAAATCAGTGCCTTATTGAGTTCTGTTGAATGATAGGGGGCATTGTCCATAACAATGATACTATTGAGAGGAATGTTTGGTAATCATTGATTAATGAACCAGTTCTTAAATACAGTACTGTCCATCTCCTCGTGGTTTCGCTCTCAAACTCCATATGCTTCCAGTGAATAAGTTTTCCTTAATTAACGCGTCATTTATATCCTTCAAACTAGGCAACAAATCAGTCCGATATAAAGAATAAATTACTGGTCTTATAGTGGCGGCAGAAAATGAGTCAATTGCAGTTTTCTGAGGGGTCCTGTTTGGGCGTTTCTTTCCTGGAGTTCGCAGAACGCTTCCACTTTCTAGCGCCTCCCTTTGGTTTTTTGTTTTTTTTTTTTTATTTATTTATTTTTTAATTCTGCTAACACTACGAGACGATATACCTGTCGCTGCAGCAGTTCTTTCGATAACACTCGACACAGCTATTGCTTGCTTTCCGCCTTCCAGTGCCTCATATTCTCATATTCAGTAAAGAATTTGTGTATACGTATTAATAACCATGTTCATACTGTCCGACTTCAAGGCTTTCCCGCGTTTTCCCATATTTCCTACCATGATTATTAAAAACAAGAGCACAACACTCATTACAATGTTTAAGGTAACAGGTAAACCATGCAATTCCGAAAACATTTTGTTTAAATTGTGAATTATATTATATTATATTGGTACAACAAGACACACACTTACTTCACTATTCACAAAATATTACTGAATAAATAAACTCGAACAACGACAAGTCGCCACTGAGAGATCCACTAATTGGGTTTGCAAAAGTGTGTTCTAGAAGAGCTAAGGGAGAGGGAGGGAAGGGAATTCCAAGAATTCTACAAAAGAAAACCTTTTCCCCGTTACATCTGTTGATGGTCGGTAGACAAGGACAGTAGAAATCACGCCAACTTAACCCTCATGCACTGTAATGCTGATTACAGGGCGCATTCGAAAGCGCGGTCTTGAGCTGTTCGTGTCTTGGAGTGTTGCTGTGCAGAGCAGATAGAAGCCAGCGTGTGCGCTACATATTCTGCATTTTATCCCTGATATCAGGAGCTTTATATAGTTCGAAGTGTGTTTTTTAAATAACAGAGTTTTGTATAACATTCTATGTACTTAACAATGTCCCCCGTTTCGCTCTAAATTAGGAAGTGCTAATAAAACGTTACACAGTCAAACTCGAGTGAAAACGTTTCTTCGAAGTACAATGGAGGAAGAACGTCTAATGGCCTTAGCAATGCTATCCATTGAAAAATCCATGGTTACAGAATGTGTGGATTTCAACGAGAGAGTGATCAACATATTTTCAACAAAAAAAAGACAGAAGGATGGATTTTCACTACAAACATTCAACGGCAACACTGTCCTCTTCCGAATTACTGTGTTAGGTGAGTATTTGATTCTTACAGTTTGACTGTATGTTTATTTTTTCTGAGAACGAGTTCATGTACACAAAAACAGTAATGCTATAAATTAATGTCGTAACTTATTTATGAGTACCGATATTCAATATGTGAACCCCCAACATCAAATATCACGAGCCGCCACTGTAATGGTCCCAGGAAAACTTACTTTCTTGACGCGCCTTGTATTACTGGAAAGAATTTCCTTTCTATCTATTTAAAAATCGAATTCTAATCATTTATAATTTTGGTCCCATTTAAGATTTGCGCTGATGTTATGGCATTGTTAGCAGAAGAGATGATACTAAGGGATATGCTACTGGAGCTAAATAACAGCTGTGAGCAGTATGGGATGAAGATGAATACAAACAAGACGAAGACCATGGTTATCGGAAGAAAAAATAAAGATAAACGTGGGAATTCGAAATGAGATAGTGGAATAAGTGGACACCTTCAAATACTTGGGTGTATTATAAGTAGCAACATGAGCTGCTGTCAGGAAGTCAAAATAGTACATTATGCAACGAGCCTATAATGGTAGTAATTAAGATGTGAGTTTCATAATTTTCATACGAGCGTCTTAATTACCATTATAGGCAAGTTTCATATGACTTTTTATGCTCGACCATATTTCTAACTTGAAATTATTCATAAATATTCATGTTATTCTTATCTGACTGGGGAGCGGAACTGACCTTGTGAAATATCTCGTAAATTGTGAAATGTGCGCAGACACGAAAGTATTGATTTTTTCCTAGAAACAAATGTCATTGACCTTGATATAATCTAGAGAGTAAAATAAAGATTAATCTTGATATAACCTTGAAATTGTTTTAGACATTGAAAAACGAGATGACAAATTGAATTTATTTGAATATTATTTACAATGAACGCTAATTATTATAGTAACAGAACATAACCTTCTGCGACAGTATTGGATTTCCAGCCTCCATGACGTTTCACTAGTTGTCATTCGATTGCATATCCGAGAATAATCGATACTTGCGCTTTCATATTGCTACAATGGTGCTTTCTGATTGGTGGAACACCTGAACTTTAATTAATAGGTGTACTTTAATGAGGTCCGTTAAAGGGCTGCTACCAGGTGTATAATTACTACATTTCGGCATGGTCGAGCATAAAGAAGATAGTGATCGCCAAGAAAGCTTTTAATAGAATAAGAAGCAACTTCTGTGGACCTCTGGAAAAAGAACTAAGGAAGACACTGATGAAGTAAAGAAAAACGACTGGAATTATTTCAAATGCAGATATGGAAAAAAATGGTGCACGTGATATCCATCCATCCATCCATCATCTTTTCACGTAGAGAGTATAAATAAGCAATGGAATATTTTATTAAACAATAAAAATCTAATTTCAGAATGTCCACGAATGAAAGCTGTGGTTTTTTTCGATTATATTTGGGACATGATTGTCTGGCTACTCTTTCATATAAAATAAATATTTTTCCTACTCCTAATTGTTTACTTTGTAAAGAAGATAATACTATAATGGATATGACACACCTCTAGAACTGTAAGAATTTAACAGCTACAGATCTGTCATTAGTCATTACGACACTGGGAAGCAGGAAGGCAAATGGAAGAATTCCAATATGCCGAACATAGCAACAAACCAATCAAGCATATTCATTTTCAAAACAACGCGAAAAATTAATATCAATTATGATTATCAGATATGAATTTAACGACTGACCTATGTAAGTTTCACCATCACTTAACGATGAATCTTCTCCAGATGCGGCGATCTGGGCTAAGGACTCTCTGTCTTCCAATTCTTCACTTGCCTAAATAAAAATAGTGAAGAGAATTAGCCACACACCCAAAGTTTCTGTAAGATTCTATGTGATGCACACATGTACGCATGTTCCACATATGCACATATATTCATATCTATTCAGTCCTTGAACATTACAAAATACAATGGATTTTGTCAAATGGATAAAATGTAAAAACTTAAAAAACTTAAAACTTTAAAAGTACTATTAAAATTGTTTTTAAAGTTACGTGCCTTGGGTTTCCACGTGGTTTTTGACTGTCAGTGGTCAGGGTCTACTTGAACAGAAATGCCCACAGTCAAGGTTTCTGTAAGATTTTATGTGACTTCAGAGCAATGACGAAAGTGCAAACCATGCCAAAACGAGACAATTCAGAAACCCAAGGTACACGACCTATTTCTTAAACAATTTTAACACTTTCAAAATGTTCACATTTTATCAACAAGTGCTACAAAGTTAACTGTAAGAAAAATTTGACAAATGCAGTTAAACATAAGACAGCACACGCATTTTACAACACAAGTTATTTTTTTTTTAATTTTAGTTGGTTATTTAACGACGCTGTATCAACTACTAGGTTATTTAGCGTTGATGGGATTAGTGATATCGAGATGATATTTGGCGAGATGAGGCCAAGGATTCGCCATAGATTACCTTGCATTCACATTACTGTTGGGGCAAACCTCGGAAAAAACCCAACCAGATAATCAGCCCAAGTGGGGATCGAACCCACACCCGAACACAACTTCAGACCAGCAGGCAAGCACCTTAACCGACTGAGCCACGCCGGTGGCTACAACAGAAGTTATAGATTACTAAAATGTGTAATAATGACACTAACATAATAAATAATAAAATTCAAGATTAATAGACTAAGCCAGATTTACTAGAATTTGTTATGCGTAAAATGCCTTTTGTTTTAACCATTTTCCAATTATCGTATTCAATTTTTATTTAGACATTTGTTCATTAAATATAAGAAGAAAGAGGAGAACTTTGGACAGTAAGATACTCGGTTATAGGTGTACAAATACAATAACTTAGATATAAATATATTCTTGTCAATTAGTAAGTATCATTATCATCACTGTCATCTTCAGTTCAGTTCAATGTTCTTCTAATTCTGAACTGCAAATGAATTGTGTTGCAGATGGGCTGCAAAAGAAATTCCGATACGAAATTATATAGTTTTCTGAGGGCAAGGTGGAAAGTTATTTTCCTGAGATTAGTTTTTCAAAAACATGTAAATACGACTTTTATAACATGTTCACGTTATTATTTAATATGAATTAATTTTAAATTATTCATATACTTTTATTTTACAACATTAATAAGAAATAAGAATACGTATGTATGTATATATGTACGTACGTACGTACATACATACATACATTAACACTACAATTGGGTATACACCCGGTGGCATTATAATATACAATAATTACAATTACATGAAATAAAATAAATAAACGTAAATGAAATAAAATAAAATAAACGTAAATCTTTAAATAGTAAATGCAATAAACCTAGGACTATAAATAAAAACTATTCTACAATAACGCCTAAAAGTAAATCTAACTTATAAGTACTTCTATTTCACCCAACTATTACCAATTTAAATAATTACATATCACCTTAATTAATTACATATCATCTTAATTAATTACATATTACTTTAATTTATTTACATATCAACTAAATTACATATCATCTTAATTAATTACATATCAACTTAATTATATATCAACTCAATTAGTTACATGACACAACTTAAATAATTACACTGCACCTCCAATTACATTTTCAGTCTAATCTTCTCAACCTTTCCTTAAATGTATTGATTTTAAGAGGACTACCCTGAAAGATTGCCGCAGGTAAGCTGTTCCAGTCTACTATTGTGCGGTTAGCAAAGGAAAATTTTGCCACGTCCATTCTTTGTTTTCTACATTTAAACTTCCTAATATGATCAGCCCTTCCTAAGTATGATGGTGTTGCTAATCTAGCATTGATATCAGTCCATGATTTGTGTCCCATTTGTGCCTTAAACAATGCGGTGAGTCTGGTTTCTCGTCGCCTTGATTTGAGAAGTTCCCACCCTAAATCTTTCACTATCTCCTGACCATGTCCCTTCCCCATTTTGACATATTTTGCTGTCTTGCGTTGGACATTTTCTATTGAATCGATTTGGTTTTGTCTGTACGAATCCCAGCCTACTGCTCCATATTCCATAATTGGGCGAACAAGGGTTTTGTACGCTAATTCTTTTGACTTTCGGTTAGATTTCTTCAGAATAAGCACTACTACACGAAAATAGTGAAACTGCAGTTTATATGGTATTCCACAGCCTTCCTTACTAACCATGGATGTTGTCATTGTTACAATCGAATATATACGGCAAGTTACATTTCAGATTGTATTAACAAAAAAAATGTATCAATTTTATTATAAATATAAAATTTATAGTTTATTGAAGACATAAACAAACAGCTGAATGATGTAACGCTAACACAGCAATAGTAGAGTTTATAAGTAATGCCTTCTGTGAACCTCTATTTCCATTGTTCCTAAGCGAAGTAACACGATATTCCAAATCGATAGTGACTTCGACTCAGCATTTCTTTTGCAGCCCAGTGTACTAGTATATTGTAAAACTCTTCTGCATATATTTCAACTAGACTGTGACTATAATTAAGACTTTGTAATACTATTAAGATTTTTTTTTGACATGTTCCATATTCTAGCTGTGAAGCAATGTACGAATACTATGGATTGTACATAAATGCAACAGAATACTAACCTTAGGAATGTTGGAAACAACTTCATACGTCACACCACACTGCGTCAGACAGTCAGACCTGACTATCTTTCTCCGAATCCTATCTGTGATGCTCTGTCTCTTGTAAATATTGAGACTTAACCGCTTCCTGAGTACGAGATCCATTGTTGCAGGGTGAGAGAGACGGACTGTTGTTTTCAATATTAGGTACACACGTTCATTTGCTGTAGGGGTGAGAGGAGAAATAAGATATACAACATCATACTAATCACATGGTATACATAATACTTGGGGTGTATTATAAGCAGTAACATGAGCTGCTGCCAAGAAGTCAAAAGGAGGATAGCAATGGCAAAGGAAGCTTTTAATAGAAAAAGGAGCATCTTCTGCGGACCTCTGGAAAAAGAAGGAAAACCCTAGTGAAGTGCTTTGTGTAGAATGTGGCATTGCGTGAGGCAAAAACATGGACATTACGACGAAGTGAAGAGAAGCGACTAGAAGCATTCGAAATGTTGTTGTTGTTTTCTAATGCCAGGCGTTTGACAATAAAGTCATTTGACCTCTTGCATTCCAATATTTTTCAAAGATATTATCATGGTCAGCCACTGAAGCACAGATTTTGAGGTGTTCCGAATCCATTTCTTGGTTTGAGTTGCACAATGGGCAGTTAGGGGACTGATATATTCCTGTCGACCTGGTTGGCGAGTTGGTATAGCGCTGGCCTTCTATGCCCAAGGTTGCGGGTTCGATCCTGGGCCAGGTCGATGGCATTTAAGTGTGCTTAAATGCGACAGGCTCATGTCAATAGATTTACTGGGATGTGAAAGAACTCCTGCGGGACAAAATTCCGGCACACCGGTGATGCTGATATAACCTCTGCAGTTGCAAGCGTCGTTAAATAAAACATAACATTTAACATTTGTGATATATTGCAATTCTATGCAGGTGTTTGGCCAAACAACCATGGCCTGTTGCCAATCTAAATGCAGCTACAGACGATTTTCGTGGTAAATCGGGGATAACTGTGGATTATGATGCAGAGAATTCCATTTTTTCCCTTGAGATTGTGTTATCAAATTTTGCATTCGAAATGTGGATATGGAGAAGAATGGAGTGTGTGAAATGGACAGACAGAATAAGAAATGAAGCTGTGTTGCAAAGAATGGATGAAGAAAGATTAATGCTGAAACTGATCAGGAAGAGAAAAAGAAATTGGTTAGGACACTGGCTGAGAAAGAACTGTCTATAGGAGGAAGCACTGGAAGGAATTGTGAACGGGAGAAGAGTTCAGGGCAGAAGAAGATATCAGATGATAGACGACATTAAGATATATGGATCATATGAGGAGACAAAGTGGAAGGGAGAAAATATAAAAGACTGGAGAATGCTGGGTTTGCAGTGAAAGACTTGCCCTTGGGCAGAACACTATGAATGAGTGACTTATAAATTATATTTAGCTGACCTTCAGTGACCCTGTTCAAGTAGATACTGTCGTGTATAGAGGAATCCCAGGCCGCCACTGCACATACGTCTTTCTCCAGATGCCTTATGATCGGCAAATTGTAGAACTTGTTACCGTGCTCTTTAGGCAGGATTGAATTCAGTCCTGTCACAGACACTTCATCACCAGATTGATGTGTTGACAGATCATCAGCTGAAACAGTACATTTACATTGTTTACTAATTTCTGAAAAGTAACGGACAAAATCATCAATATCATTGTCGTCATACATGTAATGATACAGTTATAGTGTAATATTATTACACAATAATTCTTCAAGAGATCACTAAGGATCTGACAGCAATTACAACCATGAAAAGTAAAAATGAGACTGCTGAACTGACTTAAAAAAATCTGGGGAAAAGAACCAACAATCCCTATCCCTCTGATCACAACAAACAATGTTATCTGACATCACGTGTACAAAATGTATAAAACAATTCATAAACATCATCCGCATTTGTTTTTGCGTTAAATGTGGGAATATATGGCTATCCTTAGCCATATATTCCCTACATTTAACGCAAAAAACAAACTTTACTTTTACTTTTTATTTATTTATTTAACATACTTTGATTTTAAATGAAATAAAGAAGTACCAACTATACTTTTTATACATAATAATAATTTTTACATTTATAATTACAAGCTAACATTGATTTAAATAGATTTACAAAACCTCTAATGGCATTATTATAGAAATATATTTTAGATTTATATATATGTATATTTATTTTTTTCTCCCTGTAACATAGTTCTAGTATGCTTATATTAAATTAATTTTCATCATTTTACTAGCTATCTCAAATTAATTATAATTGATTGAATTAAATTAGCTCATAAATTAAGTTACTACTTTACCTTATATAGGTTTATCTAAATTTAAATAAATATGTAGTCTACTAGTTGTTAAAACTTAACTGAAGAATATTGCTCGAGAATCTTTCAAGTATAGTGTAAATATTCGTAATTTAAATATGTATTGTATTGATTAAGGCTGGTTGAGTGGAAGAGAAGGCCTTATGGCCTTAACTCTGCCAGCGAAAATAAAATATTATTATTGCCACAAGATGAATTTTATTCTCTGGAAAGGAACGGATGACCTCACTATAGTCTGCAGACTACTTTATATCTATGTACAGCACAGAGAGTGAATTAAGTCCGTTTTGTTCTGTGGTAGATCTCAAATAATTCTTTACTCGCTTTAGCGCTGAAAATAACCATTCTGCCGAACAATTTGACTTTGGTGTACATAACAGCATCTGGAGCACTATTCTCACATTTGGATTAATGTCCAAAATGCCTTTTTCCAGAATATACTTGTATAGCTCCAGTGATGATAACCCCCTTTCCCCCCTTGTAGCCTCAGCCTCAGGGGGTTCGATCAATCAGAATACATGGTAGTATTTACAATATTCGAGAACATTTCCTAATCGAAAATTCTAGAATATGGCCCATGACATCTAAAACATTATTGAATGTTCCAATGTCTCCCAAGAGTTCTTGAACATTCGATACTTTTCCAGAGTTTTCCAGGGCTTTCGATAACTTTCTATATGCATGCAATATCGAAATATCTAGACAGAACTTTCGAGAATGCTCCTGTACTGTCGTACCACCATTCACTAATCATTTCCATAAGGTAGAATATTGACTGAATATGGCAAAAATTTCACCTGTCACCCCTATTAAAGATGAAAACAAATATATTTTTTTACTAGTTATTATCTGTTAAATATAAAATAGTCTTCATGATACGAAAACTTGAAGTTAAAAAAAAATCAATCAATCAATCTTCTTAATGTATCCAGCTGTTTGCTGACAACATAAACTCCGCTATAGTCCTCTATAGTCTATTCAGTTGTTGTTTTTCACGAGAAATGAGGGGTATTTTGATCGGTGTTCATTATAGATGCCTATTGCTAGTAGCCAGAGGTGGGGTGTAGTCAATATATACTGCAGGGCTGTGTCTTCTGCAACTGGTACTGATGATTTTAATTTACTTCTTTTGTGGTTTGTGGATGGACAGTATAGAAGAATGTGTTCCAGATCTTCATCATGGTTATTACACCACAGATAAGTAGGATTAAAGTTAAAAATATATATATAGGCTATATATATTAAAAAAAAAAAGTAATTTTTTTTTTTTTAGATATTTGGAAAAAAATTAAGAAAAATAACAACCATGACTAACAGCAATTCTATTGTATTTAACAGACAGATAAAGGTAGCAAGAATGGTTTCGTATAATTTCAACTTCCTATCTTTAATAGTTTAAGAGTTGAGCATACCAAAACTTTGTAAATTTAACATTATCAAGATAGGAGGAACCCAGTCCCATTAGTTGTATAAGTTGGGAGACAGGGAAAAATATGAATATATTTAAGTTCTGTACTCTTTAATAAAGACTGTTTAGATAGTCACCTACTACTTTGGGCTACCTGCAGATATATTTATTATCTACCCCACTACCTTTTCGTTTTGTAGAGAGCTACTCACCATTGAGATCAAGGAACAAGACTGGTACATGAGGCTCCATCCCTGGAGGAGGATCCCAGTCAGCTGGTGCTCCAGGAATTCCAGAGCCAGCTGACGGCACCAGAACGGCATTGCGCTCTTCTGTAAGGCTTACCCACTGATCCACAAGGCTCTGCTCTCGCTCTAGATCCTGCTCAGATTTCGCTGTAAAGCAAGAGACACAGTCAAGCACAACATCCTGCAAAGTGCAACGTAGCATTCATATTTATTATTTTTGGTTCACACTAATCTTCATTCCACACAAGAAGACTCTGCACGTGCCTGAAGCTCTTCCTATTGACTGCAGGACAAAGAACCTCTTCTTTATGTCGCCTAGAACACGATGTTAAGTTGTTCCTTGTGTGAAAGCACAACCAGTTTCATATTTTCGAAGTCTTAATGGGAAATGTGCTATTCTTTCAACATGAGAAGGAAATAAGACATTTGAAGCAGTTGGAAAACTAATAAAGGCTGTCAAGAAAGAATGTAATTTGTAGGTGCGGTCAAGCATAAAGGTCTCGAAACAGTTCCAAACCACATCACATCCACTCAGCTATACTCGGTGTCATTTTTAACATTTAGTGCCTATAAATCTGGTCCCTACTCATAAGTAAAGAGTTGAAGTGCAACACTGCTGTGATAACGATTCTTACATTGTTTGTTGATCAGCCTTTGTATCTGCTGGTCAAGATACTGTCTTCGCCTCTTCAATGCATCACTCCACTTCTCTCTTAATACTGCCAAATCTTCCTCCTGGTACGAATCCAATGGTTTCTGTAGTCTCGACCTGCAAATTATTAAGTAAACAAGTGAGTGAGTGAGTGAATAAATAAATAAATAAATAAATAAATAAATAAATAAAGTGAGAGTAAATACATAAATAAATAAATAAATAAATAAATAAATAAACAAATAAATAAATGAGTGAGTGTGAGAGTAAATAAATAAATAAATAAATGAGTGAGTGAGTGAGAGTAAATAAATAAATAAGTAAATAAATAAATAAATAAATGAGTGAATGAGAGTAAATAAATAAATGAATAAATAAATAAATAAATAAATGAGCGAGTGAGTGAGTGAGTGAGTGAGGGTAAATAAATAAATAAATAAATAAATAAATAAATGAGTGAGTGAGTGGGTGAGTGAGTGAGTGAGTGAGTGAGTGGGTGAGAGTAAATAAATAAATAAATAAATAAATAAATAAATAAGTAAATAAATGAGTGAGTGAGTGAGTGAGTGAGTGAGTGGGTGAGAGTAAATAAATAAATAAGTAAATAAATGAGTGAGAGTAAATAAATAAATAAATAAATAAATGAGTGGGTGAGAGTAAATAAATAAATAAATAAATAAATGAGTGAGTGAATGAATGAGAGTAAATAAATAAATAAATGAGTGAGTGAATGAGAGTAAATAAATAAATAAATGAGTGAGTGAATGAGAGTAAATAAATAAATAAATGAGTGAGTGAATGAGAGTAAATAAATAAATAAATAAATGAGTGAGTGAATGAGAGTAAATAAATAAATAAATAAATGAGTGAGAATAAATAAATAAATAAATAAATAAATAAATAAATGAGTGAGTGGGTGAGAGTAAATAAATAAATAAATAAATGAGTGAGTGAGTGAGTGGGTGAGAGTAAATAAATAAATAAATAAATAAATAAATAAATAAATAAATAAATGAGTGAGAATAAATAAATAAATTAATTAATTCATTAATTAAGTAAATAAATAAATAAATATTCAATATTTGCAAAATTCCTTTCTTTTCAATATACTGTAGCTAATTTATACATGAAGACCTTGTTTCACAATAACAACCAGAAGTTTTGGACAGGAGAAATGGCATCATGGTAGATGCTGCTTGAGCAGGGCAAGCCTACATGGTTAGATGAAGCACAGCAAGCAAGAAGATTCGGAACCAGTTAGAGGGCACTAATCCTTTGAAGGATAAGCGAATCTTGACCAACGTAACCACTATTTTGCACATCTCTAGTAAGGACAACAAAGAGAATGACGTAACCATATGAGTAATGGTGACGACAGAGGTGACAAAAATTACGAAGATAAGCATCATGACATTATGATCTGCATATCTGTTGCTTGTTGGCATTCACTTTCGAAGATATACCAACAGTACATTACAGCTTACCATACAGGAGTACGTAACACTACATCACTTGAGAAATTAATTACACAACCCATTGAAATTCCAACTTACCTGACGGAGACACTTCCAACTGCAATACTGACGATAGACTGGCAAATGATGGGGAGTGTCCCCGAGTTTTGTACTGGTTTCACGCGCACCTGGATCCTCCTTTGTTGACCCTGACGCAGCTGGTAAATTCCTCCAGTCAGAATGTCAGGTTTCGTACTAACTTCCACGGCCGAATATTCACCTTGCTCATTGAGTTCTTGGATCTCCACCCACAGCTGGATCTTCCGTGTCAACTCGCTCCACCTGTGAAGTAAAAGTGCAGCTTTCTGACTGCATCTGCTATGTCACACTCCGAGACTTGCAATTCTAAAAAACGATAACTTTTTAAATAACTTCCAGATTCGAAAAAAATGGATACATAAAATCTGGAGAATGAACCAACACAGAACTTTTTTTAAGTGTACTAAAATATCGTTATTTCAGCACACTCACCTGTCTGCCAGAGATCTTGTTTTGGCTAAAAAGATCGTTATTTCAACTCACCTGTCTGCCAGAGATCGCGCTTTGGCTAACTGTTGTTGCTCCACTTCCCACCCATCTTTGGACTTCGTGAAGCCTGCACATCTGTGACCCCAGACTTCAATTGAGAGAGCTCCCTCTGTAAAAAATATACTGATATAAACCATATTGTAATCTTCAAATTTTCAGTTTCCATGTTCATGAGAAACACTGCAGTGCGCTGTTTTATTTTGTTACTATCTCACGCCATGCGGCTCACAAGACAGTTGTAAAAGAATCCCTTGGACAATCAATAATCTGTACCTACCACCATTCCATACCAAGTCAGGCTTAATGAAAAATCCTGCTAAAACTATGGGTTAACAGGGAAATGGGTTTTATTATTTAAGAGACAAGTTTCCGATTATGTTTGGAGGAAAATCAAAAGATGGAACATATTTGTGTTTGCACATTCTTTTCAATTAAAATGGGCTATTTAGAATGTTTGGTATCGCAATATTTTCTCTATGGAACTAGAGAGAAGGGGAGGAGGGAAGTATTATTTTAGAAAAATATGCAACTTGATTTCCCAGGAAAATGGTAAATTTTGTACAAAGGGCAAAAAGAAGTAAATGCCAAAACATAGATTCTTATATTCTGATTTATTCATACATAGAATTTCATACTTATTTTTGTGTTAGTATTCCGAATTGCAGGGATGGATAGTCAATGGTTCGCATATTTTTCGACATCCAAAGGAAGTAAGATACAAAGTGAAACATTCATCTCGCCATACTCAAAATGGAGATTTTGTATTTACTTCCTTCTGATTTCTGAGGTATGAAATGACGGAATATTTTGGATATCAAATTCGGAGCATACAATTAATAAATATCACCTACACTTATTTCGAGGCAAGACAACAAGTTAAAATTTGTTGTTCAGCCTAATGCTGGGACAGCTCACCTGAACAGTGTTCCAAAAACTCTTCCGTTACAGGAACTTCAAAATCGTGTGTGTGATCAAATTTGAAGGTCATAGAATCACGTCCAGAAGAGCACGTTACTGGGAACTCTGGATTGACAACAGGTGGCACTGCAATACTGTCTGGATGGTTCCAAAATGAATACTGGCAGAATACAAAGTTGGACAAAGAAAGTGGTAGGCCTGATGCTTGCTTGATGGTTACCTGTAAAAAACACAAACATAAGGATAATAACATCACTCAATTGCACGCATCTTTCGAGACTTACACTCCAGATTTGTTGATGCTAGATTTGTTCAAACAAACAATTCTACGCAAGGTGTTTGTCACACCCTACACATTACACGAACTGTAATAAACACGTCAGTTGAGTGACAAGGTAGCTAATTGAATGTTACCTTGATAAATATAGGACTCGAAATGGACGTTTTCATGCATGGAGTATCAGCTGGAAGAACTGAAGGAAAAAGGCCTTTGGGAAAGCTGATATGGAGATGGGAGGATAATATTAACCCTTCTGCTACCAAGATTTATTACAACTTACCAATATCAAGAGGGTAATACAATTACCCCATTAAACTCATATACCAATCTTCGTTAAAAATTTGGGATATTTAACAATTTATGTATTATTGACTGTAGATGTCCAGAAAATATAAATATGTAAAATAATCGTCCCATTTTTTAAAACACAGACTGGTTCAAAAGTCCCATTCCATACTGCTGAAAGCATATACCAAAATTAAAAAAAAAACTTTAGATATGTTACTGGTGACACTATAAGATAACATACCGGTATACTTACTTACTGACTTTTAAGGAACCCGGAGGTTCATTGCCGCCCTCACATAAGCCCGCCATTGGTCCCTATCCTGAGAAAGATTAATCCAGTCTCTATCATCATATCCCACCTCAATAGCGGGAAAACAATGATTAAGAGTAGCCAGGATTCGAGGGTAGAGAAGAAAATAAATAAATAATGCAAATTATTAAGGAAGGAATATGCAATATTTAATAGGTGAGCGAGAAATGGAAGGGAGACAGCCTAGGTAAGAGGGAGAGAATAGAAGAGGATAGAGGGGGCAGGACATATAGCAATTCAGTCTTAACAGAACATTAGAAAGTAATCAAGAAATACTCGGCAAAGAATACATCAATAGAAAAGAGTTATATGTATTAAAGGGATGGTGGATCGAAAAACAGAAATGTGAAGGTCCACCATAACTGTTGATTGACAAATAAATATCAAAATATCAAATATCCCACCTCCCTCAAATCAATTTTAATATTATCTTCCCATCTACGTCTCGGCCTCCCAACTAACATTCTATATGCATTTCTGGATTCGCCCATACGTGCTACATGCCCTGCCCATCTCAAACATCTGATTTAATGTTCCTAATTATATCAGGTAAAGAATACAATGCGTGCAGTTCTGTGTTGTGTAACTTTCTCCATTCTCCTGTAACTTCATCCCTCTTATCCCCAAATATTTTCCTAAGCACCTTATTCTCAAACACACCCTTAACCTATGTTCCTCTCTCAAAGTCAGGGTCCAAGTCTCACAACCATATAGAACAACTGGTAATATAACCGTTGTATAAATTCTAACTTTAAGATTTTTTGACATACCGGTATACAGCAAATTTAAACTTGTCTCACTTCCATTTCAAAACAAACTCTTCAAGCTATATAGTTTTGTCACAACAAAGCTATATGCTATGAATGTCACAGCACTATAAAATTAATTGGAAAGCATGTCAGTTATTTGTTGAAATTTAAATATTGGAATTCAATCTATAAAATCATGAACATCTTCAAAAGATTTGTTTATAATAAAATAAATTATAAAAAATCTATAAAACTTCTAAAAATGAATGAATAAAAATTTAAATTCAATGAAACAAAATTCAGTTCTATGTTGAAATTCAAATATTAGAACACCACCTATACTACAATGGCTAACTCGAAAAAAAAAAAATCGCTTTTAGAATAACCATAACACACAGGAATAAAAAAAAAAAAAATTTGGAAACCAAAGATCATGACAATATAAATAATAATATGAATAATGACATAAATAACATGAAAGAAAATAATTTGGAACCAGACAAACTCATAAATGAAGAAAATTAAGCTCCAGATTACCAAATGGGTAACAAGATCACCCCACATGAATAAAGCGAATTACTTCTTAAAGTAGATGAATTATTTATGTTATTCTAATTTTAAAATGTTAGTAGATATATAACAGACAAGGAATTTAAAAAATAAATATGGACAAAAATGGAAACAATACTCAAAAATCATTCTTGGGATAATCCTATTACCTCTCTTAGTAGCAGGAGGGTTAAAATCGATTTGAAGGAGGTGGGATATGATGCTAGGAACTGGATTAATCTTGCTCAAGATAGGGATCGATGATGGGCTTATGTGAGGGCAGTAATGAACCTCTGGATTGTCCAAAAGCTATTTTATAAGTAAGTATGTAATACATCTGGCTCTGACTGAATTTGAGTTTGATAATTTTGAACAAGCTGTAATGAGGGTGTAAACAGGGAAGGGCTCACACTTACCCTGACTGCAACTTGACTGGATCCCTGGGCCGCATCATCATCTTCTCGTCCACTGTCCCCTGAACTTTCTGATGCAGCCTCACACATTCTATCCTGCGGGAAAGTGCCTGCCACTCGACTGACTTCCACCTGAAGAGAAAAGTGAAGGATTTCAAATTTAAAACTACACTAACTCACAGTTAATACCACAGGCAAGGCAAATGAATTCCCCCCGCTCACCCCAACAACATTTATATCAATAAGAAAACATACAATTATTTTAGTTGGTTAATTACAAGTTGGTGAGATCTAATCTTTAAAAAATAATAATAGTAATAATAATAGTAATAATTTATTTAATCTGACGGGATTAAGGCCATAAGGCCTTCTCTTCCATCCTACCAGATAGCACATATAAATACAAAAAAGAAATACAAACACTGATGAAAATAATACAAATTAAGGTATATGTACACCCACAAAACGCAAAAAATGATGAAAAATTAGAATTTTCAAAATATAACTATTTTAATAGAGAATTTTCTCCCGTTTAATTTGATATAAGAATTTTCGATTTATGCCTTATGGTTTTTCAGATAAGTCCCATTTTCCAAAATTCTGCGTCATCAGCCACGGTCACTTCTATGAAGATCACTCCAAAAGTAATGGACAACATTTTTTATTCTAAACCTTTGCAATTTATGGAGGTCATAGATACATCCTTCCCCCTTGTATTCAAGTTTAATTTAACCTCTTTGTTATGAGAGTACACTTACCTGTAACCTGCCAGCCACCTCTCCTTGCTGACTGATGATGGGTGTGTGATAATCGAGCCGGACGTCATGAAACAGCACTTCAAGGAATATGTTGGCGACACCAATTAAATTGTGATTTTCCTGAGATTCATAAAAGGGGTCAAATCCTTTCTGAGGCGCTTCATCCTAGCAAGGGAAAATACACCTATGAAAATGTGTTTCACTGCAATTTTAAAATTGTCTCTGTAGTTAAAAAAAAATAATAATAAAAAAAAGAATTATAGTACTTTAAAATGGATCTGTTGGTTTGTTTCGTATAAATAAGTGACTAGAAATTATATAGTAATCACTAGAATATAAAGGCGTATTACTGATAACAATAAACAAAAATAATAGTATTTACAGAATAAGAATTATAAAAAATGGTGGCTTACACAACTGGCATGTTCTGATTTCATAAGATTTAGATTAGTTTAAAACTGATCTCCGCAGAATTTTCTCGATCTAGCAACACTCTTGTTTTCCTTTTGATTCATGACTGTATTTTTTTAATGAGACCTGATACGACTCATTCTCAAGAGATGCTCTTGCCATTTTTATCTGCATTCTGTAATTACTAATTATATCTAAAATTTTGTGTTGTACTAGTAGACTATATTGCAAATCTCGTCTGTATATATTTCATCTAGACTGTGACTATAAATTAAGACTTTATAATAGTATTAAGTTTTTTGACTTGTTCCATATTCTAGCTGTAAGCAATGTATGAATACCGTGGAATGTTAATAAATACAACACAATACAATACAATTGATTT